>JARNME010000043.1:191514-476245 GCA_030179655.1 Scaptomyza flava | reverse complement strand
ACAAGTGGAAACGTTGCAGTCGGACGCAACCGACTGCGGTATACTCGATACCAGTATTAAAAATTTTGATGCCCATCCATGTGGGATGTTAATTGCTTTCTTCATACCAAATTTGGTGACTCTAGCTCGAAGTTTGTATAAAGTGGGGAAAGGGGGGCTGGGGGCGGTATGGGTGGAATTGCATCCAAATTTTTGATGCAGATCTTTGTAGAATGTCAATTGCTATCTTCATAACAAATTTGGTGACTCTAGCTCAAAGTTTGTAAAAGTGGTGAAAGAGGGGCTGGGGGCAGTATGGTTGGGCGTGGCATTCAAATTTTTGCTGCACATCCTTGTGGAATGTCAAATGCTACCTTCATACCAAATTTGGTGACTCTAGCTCAAGGTTTGTAAAAGTGGTGAAAGAGGGGCTGGGGGCAGTATGGTTGGGCGTGGCATCCAAATTTTTGCTGCAGATCCTTGTGGAATGTCAAATGCTACCTTCATACCAAATTTGGTGACTCTAGCTCAAAGTTTGTATAAAGTGGGGAAAGGGGGGCTGGGGGCGGTATGGTTGGGCGTGGCATCCAAATTTTTGCTGCAGATCCTTGTGGAATGTCAAATGCTACCTTCATACCAAATTTGGTGACTCTAGCTCAAAGTTTGTATAAGGTGGGGTTAGGAGGGCTATGGGGCTTGGGGCGGTATGGGTGGGCGTGGCATTCAAATTTTGCTGCCGATCCATGAGGAATGTCAATTGCTATCTTCATACCAAATTTGGTGACTCTAGCTCGAAGTTTGTAAAAAGTATGAAAAGGGGGGGGGGGGGGGCTGGGGCGTTATGGGTAGGCATGGCATCCAAATTTTTGATGCAGATCTTTGTGGAATGTCAATTGCTATCTTCATACCAATTTTGGTGACTCTAGCTGAAAGTTTGTAAATAGTGGGGAAAGGGGGGCGGAATGGGTGGGCTTGGCTCCAAAACGTTGATGCAGATTTTTGAGGGTCACTGCCAGCTATCTTCCTACCAAATTTGGTGGCTCTAGCTCCACAACTCTGGAAGATACAGGCATTCCCGTTTTTGACGAAGCGTTGGGGTGGATGGGGGCGGCTAGGGTAGGATCAGTGGGCGTGGCATCCAAACTTTTGATGCAGTTTTTAGGGGGTCATCATCACCTATCTTGGCACCAAATTTGGTGGCTCTAGCTCAAAAACTTTGGGAGATATAGCCATTTCTGATTTCAAAATGCGGGGGGGCTGGGGGCGAAATGGGTGGGCGCGGCTCCAAAACTTTGATGCAGTTTTTTGGGGATCGCTACTAGCTATCTTCCCACCAAATTTGGAAGCTCTAGCTCCACAACTCTGGAAGATACACGCATTCCCGTTTTTGACGAAGCGTTGGGGTGGATGGGGGTAGCTAGGGCAGTGTCGGTGGGCGTGGCATCCAAACTTTTGATGCAGTTTTTAGGGGGTCATCATCACCTATCTTGGCACCAAATTTGGTGGCTATAGCTCAAAAACTGAGGGAGATATATGCTTTTTTGACTTTTAAATTCGGGGGGGCTGGGGGCGGAATGGGGGGGCGTGGCTCCAAAATTATTGATGCAGTTTTTTGGGGGTTGCTAGTAGCTATCTTCTTACCAAATTTGGTAGTTCTAGCTGTAAGGATGTGCGAACTATGTGGATTTATCGGTTTTGAGTTATCGAATTTATCGATTTGCCAGCCCCCCAGTTATCGTAGAACCCCCATCTTGACACTTTAATTTACTATCCCATAGATAAAGAGAATTGGAAAGTTTCAAGTCTCTAGCTTGAAGGGTGTGGAAAAAACTTGCATACATACGGACGGACAGACGGACAGACGGACAGACACCATGACGGACATTGCACAAAACCAATATACTAGTTACCTTCGGTATCGAGTATAAAAATCACGCATGAGTATTATGGTAAATTGTGTGCTAAACCTATAAAACAAATATTTAATGCATTCAGTTGTAAAGTTCGTTAGAATTGTTTAATTAGTATATTATTGCTTAAGTGTTTTAGTGGCTCTTGTCCCTAAGTTAAAGAATACTTTATTTATTATTTTATCGAGTCGAAAAAGAAGCTTCTACTTGTTGGCGACGTTGATAAAGAATGACAAAGGCTGATTGATTTATTGTATCGAAAAACTTTTAACCGGCAACATTATGCTGGTTTACTTTATCTGTTAAATAACGTCTAACTGAATATGCTGCAAATGTTTTTATTTGTATTGATATTATATCGGTAATATACAATTTAACGTGAACAGCAAGAAACGGGCCTCAGTTGTTTTGTTCGAATATTTAGTTAGATTTTGTCTGGTACGTCTAATTTTGTTATTCAGTTTGATCGAAATGAACGACCATGCGACATGAACTGTCTGAAATGGCACGTAAACCTCTTCAAGCATCAAACATTTTCCACAACGCGGCAATTAAGGAATATAAATTCCGTATACTAAAGGTTGCCAACTTTGTACATAATATAGATTGAAAGAAGTGAGTAAAAGTTTAAGTAGTTTTTTACTCAATCGCTTAAGTTGATGTGCCATTTACGACATTGTATAAATACTATGTTACACTTTTAATCCTGTATAGGGTATAAGAATGTGATTTATTGAGCCAGTAAACACATTTTAAGCGCTTGACTTTCAATGATTAATGGACTCACTCATTGATTGATGGCATTTCTGAATACAGCCAACAGAGAAATCACATCTTGTTCTCTCTCTCTCTCTCTCTCTCCATCTCTCTCTCTATCTCTCTCTCTCTCTCTCTCTCTCTCTCTCTCTCTCTCTATCTATCTCTCTCTATCTATCTCTCTATCTCTCTCTCTCTCTCTCTCTCTCTCTCTCTCTCTCTCTCTCTCTGTGTGTTTGTTTTTCTCTTCGCCTTTCTCTAACTGTAGGTAAGTGCAATCATTTGAAAAAAGTTTTCTTCCGTTATGTATGTCTATATATATAAATAAAACTTAAGCCAGAATGCGAAAGTTTTGAGTAGACATGTGAGTAATACCCTGTATTAAAATATAGGACAAAACAACAACAAACAAGTGGAAACGTTGCACTAGGACGCAACCGACTGCGGCATACTCGATACCAGTATTAAAACAGGTAAAAAGAGGCCTGATTGGAAAGGGGTACGGATGGGGCAGGGGTGTACGCTGCCTTAAAGATTCTCCGATGCAGATGGGGATGCCACCAACTATCTTCCTTCCAAATTTGGTGACTCTAGCGCAAAGTTTGTAAAAGGTGGAGAAAGAGGGGCTGGGGGCGGAATGGGTGGGTGTGGCATCCAAATTTTTGCTGCAGATCTTTGTGAAATGTCAATTGCTATCTTCATACGTAATTTGGTGACTCTAGCTCGAAGTTTGTAAAAAGTGGGGAATGGGGGGCTTGGGGCGATATAGGTGGGCGTGGCATCCAAGTTTTTGCTGCAGATCTATGAGGAATGTCAATTGCTATCTTCATACCAAATTTGGTGAATCTAGCTCAAAGTTTGTAAAAGGTGGGGAAAGGGGGGGGGGGCGTTATGGGTAGGCGTGGCACCCAAATATTTGATGCAGATCTTTGTGGGATGTCAATTGCTATCTTATTGCCAAATTTGGTGACGCTGGCTCAAGGTTTGTAAATGGTGGGGAAAGGGGGATGGAATAAGGGGGCTTGGCTCCAAAACTCTAGCTCCACTACTCTGGAAGATACACGCATTCCCGTTTTTTACGAAGCGTTGGGGCATCTGGGGGCGGCTAGGGCTGTATTGGTCGGCGTGGCATCTAAACTTTTGATGCAGTTTTTGGGGGGTCATCATCAGCCAAATTGGCAGCTCAAATTGGCTAGCTCAAAAACTGTGGGAGATATAGGCTTTTTTGACTTTAAAATGCGGGGGGCTGGGGGGCGGAATGGGGGGCGTGGCTCCAAAATTTTTGATGCAGTATTTTGGGGGTTGCTAGTAGCTATCTTATTACCAAATTTGGTAGTTCTAGCTGTAAGGGTGTGTGAAATATGCGGATTTAACGTTTTTGAGTTATCGAATTTATCGATTTGCCAGCCCCCCAGTTATCGTAGAACCCCAATCTTGACAATTTAATTTAGAGAATTGGAAAGTTCCAAGTCCCTAGCTTGAAGGGTGTGGAAAAAACTTGCACACATACGGACGGACAGTCGGACAGACACCATGACGGACATTGCAGAAAACCAATATACTCTTTACCTTCGGTATCGAGCATAAAAATGTGCTATTTAACCTCAAGAATTGCATATTGATAAATTAAATCATTTTATAGATTACTTTAAAAACCATTTGATATTAAATACTTGGGTAATCTCCGCCACGGCAATCAATATTTACAAAATAGCATCACTTAACTACCCCCAACTCACCCCTTCCGCCCGACGAGAGCTTGCCCCATAATTAACTTGCGCACCTTGTTAAGCGAAGGCCAATTGCTGTTGGCCAGGTTAATGCAATTCAAGCACACACACACACAAACACACAGTTAACAGACAAATTGAAATCTGTCTTAACTTCATAAGCTGCACTCAAATGAAAAAAGTTAAAGAGATGACTACGAGCTACAGGAAGATAGAGAGACACTGCAGGCGCTTTTCTGCTCACGTAATTAACTTTCAATTTATCGCCGTGCAAACAATCCCTCTCCCGGCCACCGGCGCCTTACCATTTAGTATAAATATAGACACAGGCCCCGCATGCAATGTTGAAGTATGCATGAAAAGCGCAAAATACTAGTCGACTGATGATTATACTCAGTCGGATTATCGTGTTGTCGCTGTGTTGGCATCGATGATTCCATGTGCGCCTATGCTAAACTTATCCACTCCACTCCACACTACCACAAACCCACACTCCCATCATTGCCATCACTTTCATGATTAGTCTGAGTCATTGCTTTGGCCCAACCGGCAACTCTTTCCCTCAACACCCTCCCTCCTTTTGAGCTGTAATCAGTCTAATGCAAATGCCGATTTGTGCATTTATGATCCCACTGTTTCTCTGCAGGTGTGCGGTTTGATGCTTTGAGCACACATGAATGCAATTGATAACATTGCTTTTGACGATATCATTGCAAACGTGCTGGGATTGAATGTCACATCATTTGTAATGCACCAAAACGAGACATCATGTTATATTCATCATATTATTAATTATAAGCTGAATCATAATACATAGATTGAATAATTGATATTGCAACAATTGCCAATGGTACTGTTTTAGTTTTGGTAGTAATCCCATAAAACAGCTGCTTTTGCTTTCGTTCTGTAACCGATTCTATTGGAGTCATCAGATTAGATTACAAAAATCCTTAGCGTTTTTTCAATTTCTATGCGACCGTGCAAACAATTAAGTTGAAAGCTAATGACACAATTAAATTGTTGACGAAAAAACTCGCTTAGGCTTTTGGCCAAAAACTCATTAGACAATATGCTAACTTGACAACCAAGACAGAGAGGGACGAGAAAGGAAAGAGCTGAGCGAGCTGAGCGAACGAAGGAAAGAACGAAAAGTGTGGCCAGGCAAACAGAGAAGCGAAAAGTTTTTGCGACAACTGCAGACAATACAAAAATAATATAAATTTAAAAGACAAACTACCCATACCTCTTCTTCAATCTGCATAGTTACCTCATCCACTCAGGAAACTACATAATAAAATGAAACCAAACGAAATGAAATGGAACAGTGTTGAAATTGCAGACAAGACACAATCCTTTCATTTTCTTTGAAGCATATAGAAATGAGCGATATATTGTGATGTAGGATAGGTGTTGAAATCACAACCAATAAAATATTTGGATATCGATTAATTTTCGACAACATGAATTTAAAAAACGCATCGATAACATGTTTTAAAAATTTTATTTCACCGCGAACTTTTAATATGTTGATACTCGAACTCCGATAACATCGATAGCTGTCTTTTTCTAATAGGATCGAAAACGCGCCCATCTCTGGTTCGTTAGAGTAAAAATGCAATTGCTGGTTTAAAAGCATAATATGCATTTCTCTCAAATCATTTAGACTGTGGCAATGACTGTTCGGTCCTTCTATTTCTCTCTGCGTAAATATTTTGTTTTTTACCTTTGAAATTCAATGTCGATTACATTTGCATTGCCCCGCCTCCCTACTGAATGAGCAAGCGTGCTAGTGGAGGGAGGGGAAAGGGTTTTGGTTTTTCTTAAAGTTGGCCAAGTTTGACTGTAATAGAGATTGCATGCATAATGAAGATGGACGTCAATGGCAATCGAATTGTTTTCATTCGCCCCAAGTTTTAAACAAAGATCTCATCCCGCCCCCTTTCCTTTCTTTCCACCGAAGAATTGAACAGAAGCCAGGATGCCGCAAGCTGCAATTGAGGGTGAACAAAAGAGGCCGAAACATAACAAGGAAAGCAAATGCAAGGGAGCTTTAAAAATGCAACTCTGCGCGTTTTTGCGCTGCATTAAATCAAGCTCACACACGGACACAGACTCTAAAGTGGCATGCGTGTGTTTGTGTGTGTGTGTGTGTGTGTGTGTGTGTGTTTTGTGTGTGTGTGTGTGTGTGTGTGTGTGTGTGTGTGTGTGTGTGTGGTGTGTGTGTGTGTGTGTGTGTGTGTGTGTGTGGGTGTGTGTGTGTGTGTTTGTGTGTGTGTGTGTGTGCCACTATGCCTGTGTTGACAGCATTGGCAACACTCTGGAACTTGGCCTGTCAGCAGCAGCAGTACAGTAGCAACAGCCTTCAAAAGTTTTGCAACGCGATTCGCTGGGCTTTGGCATGCGGTGGTTTTATAGTCACATAACCTCACTTTTTCTGCTCTCCTTTATTTTTTTTTTATCCGTTTCCTATCCTTATTTTTTACCCTGAACCCATGGAATGGGTAGAATAGTTTTGTGCAATTGTATGTAATAGACAGAAGGAAGCATCTCTGACCCCATTAAGTATATATGTTCTAATTTAGCAAAAACAGTCGTGTGAATTTGACCATGTCCGTTTGTCGATCCAGATAGGGACGCCAGGTTAGGAACATAGGCCCTTCTAGCCTAAAGGCAGTACAAGTTTGTTTCAAATTATCGATACATTTTCCGGATTTCGATATGCACATGGAATCTGTAACTACAAAATTATTATAATTTGTAATTGAGTTTGAAACTTGATGTTGAGCCAAAAACAATATTATGATCATCTTTTAAAATTTCATCGAAATCGGTGGCGCAGTATTACATGCTCTTTCTAAACACACACACATACATACAAACAATGACTGTACGCGTAATGGGTAGGGTTGAGGGTAATCCATAGTTGAGCTTTCTTATTTTTTTTTATTTTTATTGTTGTTGTTTTTGTCTTACCAGTCGATAAATGTCAAGTTAGCACTAAACTTGTCACCGAATGTGCAAATGTTCCACCAAGCACAAGTAATGTGATGGTTTTTTCTTTTTATACCCTTAACCCATAAAATGGGTAAATAAGGGTATAATGGTTTTGTGCAAAAGTATGTAACAGGCAGAAGGAAGCATCTCCGACCCTATAAAGTATATATATTCTTGATCAGCATCAACAGCCGAGACGATATAGCCATGTCCGTCTGTCCGTCTGTCTGTCCGTCTGTCCGTCTGTATGAACGCGTGGATCTCAGAGACTGCAAGAGCTAGAGACTTCTGATTTTGTATTTAAGTTCTCCTATACCATGAGCAGAACAAGTTTGCTTCAAATTATCGATAACTATTCTGGTTTCCGATATACACATAATATCGATAACAATAAAATATCGAATTTGGAAAATCTAAAAATGAGGGTTGAAGTAATGGATAATGATAGAACTTTTCTGAAAATTTCGTCCAAATCGGTTGAGAAACACCGGATATATTGAACTTAATCGATGGAAGCTAAGCCAGTATACCAAAGTCTTATATAAATTAAATATATTTATTGCAACTGGGTTCAGGGTATCTTCTAGTCGGGCTCTCCCGACTAGAGCCTTCTTACTTGTTTTTATTTAAGTACATGCAATTATTAAAAACAACATGTCACTGACCTACAAATCATACAGTAAACGAAGCGAATGTAAATTCGTATTAATTACGCAGCAATTATTTGTCACACATTCTTACAATAGCCTTTGATATTCCATCGAGCGAGCAACTTAGCAAATGGAGCATTAAAACCAAAGGCGAGAGAACGGTATACAAAACACTAACAGATGTCTTTAACGAAACATTTGCCGCATATCGTGTTTCGCTTTGCGCCGTTCACGCCGCTTTCCAGAACCATTGCGATCCCTCGATATCCATTTCTCCGTAGCTAGTTCTCTTAGTTATACAGTACGACCTCGGTTAACGCAACCTATTAAAATTTGGCCAGTTGCGAAAACAGGTGAAATTTTCTGGTGGCCACGAGACCTTTTTATACCCTTAACCCATAAAATGGGTAAATAAGGGTATAATGGTTTTGTGCATAAGTATGTAACAGGCAGAAGGAAGCATCTCCGACCCTATAAAGTATATATATTCTTGATCAGCATCAATAGCCGAGTCGATTTAGCCATGTCCGTCTGTCCGTCTGTCTGTCCGTCTGTCCGTCTGTATGAACGCGTGGATCTCAGAGACTACAAGAGCTAGAGACTTCAGATTTTGTATATAAGTTCTCCTATACCATGAGCAGAACAAGTTTGCTTCAAATTATCGATAACTATTCTGGTTTCCGATGTACACATAATATCGATAACAAAAAAATATCGAATTTGGAAAATGTAAAAATGAGGGTTGAAAGAATGGGTAACGATAGAGCTTTTCTGAAAAGTTCGTCCAAATCGGTTAAGAAACACCGGAGATATCTAATTTTATCGATTGAAGTTAAGTCAGTATACCAAAGACTTATATAAATTTAATATATTTATTGCAACTGGGTTCAGGGTATCTTCTAGTCGGGCTCTCCCGACTAGAGCCTTCTTACTTGTTTTTTTTTAAATAAAGAAGCCTTCGCTTTCCTTTAAAATTAAACTAAATCGAATAAGACTGTGCTTAAAGCAAGGATTTCATATTGTTTTATTTATTTTTTGAAAAATTAAGAAATTGAGGTCTGTACTTTTTTACAATTTCTAAAGAAATAAGAAAATTACGCTCTCTTTGTTTTAGAAACCAAACATTTCTCCATATTATAACATGTGTTGGTTTCTGTATTTTTTTGTGTGCTTCTTAAAGTACGCTACCGTCACCCATTTCCAATTATGTTTGTGCCCTTGAAAGGCAGTTTATTAAATCACTTATCTTGGCTTTTAGGTTTCAATTTTCTTTTTGTACATTTTCTTCAAATGTTTTTATTTTTTATTTCTAATGCTGATGATTTAATAAAACGTGACAAACAATATCACAACGGCGCCCGAACACTGGCCAGTATTTTGAATTTTAATAAAAGCTTAATATCTAAGTACCTTTTTATACCCTTAACCCATAAAATGGGTAAATAAGGGTATAATGATTTTGTGCAAAAGTATGTAACAGGCAGAAGGAAGCATCTCCGACCCTATAAAGTATATATATTCTTGATCAGCATCAACAGCCGAGACGATATAGCCATGTCCGTCTGTCCGTCTGTCTGTCCGTCTGTCCGTCTGTATGAACGCGTGGATCTCAGAGACTACAAGAGCTAGAGACTTCTGATTTTGTATTTAAGTTCTCCTATACCATGAGCAGAACAAGGTTGCTTCAAATTATCGATAACTATTCTGGTTTCCGATATACACATAATATCGATAAAATAAAATATCGAATTTGGAAAATCTAAAAATGAGGGTTGAAGTAATGTTTAATGATAGAACTTTTCTGAAAATTTCGTCCAAATCGGTTGAGAAACACCGGAGATATTGAACTTAATCGATGGAAGCTAAGCCAGTATACCAAAGTCTTATATAAATTAAGTATATTTATTGCAACTGGGTTCAGGGTATCTTCTAGTCGGGCTCTCCCGACTAGAGCCTTCTTACTTGTTATACCCTTAACCCATAAAATGGGTAAATAAGGGTATAATGGTTTTGTGCAAAAGTATGTAACAGGCAGAAGGAAGCATCTCCGAACCTATAAAGTATATATATTCTTGATCAGCATCAACAGCCGAGAAGATATAGCCATGTCCGTCTGTCCGTCTGTCCGTCTGTATGAACGCGTGGATCTCAGAGACTACAAGAGCTAGAGACTTCTGATTTTGTATTTAAGTTCTCCTATACCATGAGCAGAACAAGTTTGCTTCAAATTATCGATAACTATTCTGGTTTCCGATGTACGCATAATATCGATAACAATAAAATATCGCATTTGGAAAATCAAAAATGAGGGTTGAAGTAATGTTTAATGATAGAACTTTTCTGAAAATTTCGTCCAAATCGGTTGAGAAACACCGGAGATATTGAACTTAATCGATGGAAGCTAAGCCAGTATACCAAAGTCTTATATAAATTAAATATATTTATTGCAACTGGGTTTAGGGTATCTTCTTGTCGGGCTCTCCCGACTAGAGCCTTCTTACTTGTTATACCCTTAACCCATAAAATGGGTAAATAAGGGTATAATGGTTTTGTGCAAAAGTATGTAACAGGCAGAAGGAAGCATCTCCGACCCTATAAAGTGTATATATTCTTGATCAGAATCAACAGCCGAGACGATATAGCCATGTCCGTCTGTCCGTCTGTCTGTCCGTCTGTCCGTCTGTATGATCGCGTGGATCTCAGAGACTACAAGAGCTAGAGACTTCTGATTTTTTTTTTAAGTTCTCCTATACCATGAGCAGAACAAGTTTGCTTCAAATTATCGATAACTATTCTGGTTTCCGATATACACATAATATCGATAACAATAAAATATCGAATTTGGAAAATCTAAAAATGAGGGTTGAAGTAATGTTTAATGATAGAACTTTTCTGAAAATTTCGTCCAAATCGGTTGAGAAACACCGGAGATATTGAACTTAATCGATGGAAGCTAAGCCAGTATACCAAAGTCTTATATAAATTAAATATATTTATTGCAACTGGGTTTAGGGTATCTTCTAGTCGGGCTCTCCCGACTAGAGCCTTCTACTTGTTATACCCTTAACCCATAAAATGGGTAAATAAGGGTATAATGGTTTTGTGCAAAAGTATGTAACAGGCAGAAGGAAGCATCTCCGACCCTATAAAGTATATATATTCTTGATCAGCATCAACAGCCAAGACGATATAGCCATGTCCGTCTGTCCGTCTGTCTGTCCGTCTGTCCGTCTGTATGAACGCGTGGATCTCAGAGACTACAAGAGCTAGAGACTTCTGATTTTGTATTTAAGTTCTCCTATACCATGAGCAGAACAAGTTTGCTATCAAATTATCGATAACTATTCTGGTTTCCGATATACACATAATATCGATAAAAATAAAATATCGAATTTGGAAAATCTAAAAATGAGGGTTGAAGTAATGTTTAATGATAGAACTTTTCTGAAAATTTCGTCCAAATCGGTTGAGAAACACCGGAGATATTGAACTTAATCGATGGAAGCTAAGCCAGTATACCAAAGTCTTATATAAATTAAGTATATGTATTGCAACTGGGTTCAGGGTATCTTCTAGTAGGGCTCTCCCGACTAGAGCCTTCTTACTTGTTATACCCTTAACCCATAAAATGGGTAAATAAGGGTATAATGGTTTTGTGCAAAAGTATGTAACAGGCAGAAGGAAGCATCTCCGACCCTATAAAGTATATATATTCTTGATCAGCATCAACAGCTGAGACGATATAGCCATGTCCGTCTGTCCGTTTGTCTGTCCGTCTGACCGTCTGTCCGTCTGTATGAACGCGTGGATCTCAGAGACGACAAGAGCTAGAGACTTCTGATTTTGTATTTTAGTTCTCCTATACCATGAGCAGAACAAGTTTGCTATCAAATTATCGATAACTATTCTGGTTTCCGATATACACATAATATCGATAACAATAAAATATCGAATTTGGAAAATCTAAAAATGAGGGTTGAAGTAATGGATAATGATAGAACTTTTCTGAAAATTTCGTCCAAATCGGTTGAGAAACACCGGAGATATTGAACTTAATCGATGGAAGCTAAGCCAGTATACCAAAGTCTTATATAAATTAAGTATATTTATTGCAACTGGGTTCAGGGTATCTTCTAGTCGGGCTCTCCCGACTAGAGCCTTCTTACTTGTTATACCCTTAACCCATAAAATGGGTAAATAAGGGTATAATGGTTTTGTGCAAAAGTATGTAACAGGCAGAAGGAAGCATCTCCGACCCTATAAAGTATACATATTCTTGATCAGCATCAACAGCCGAGACGATATAGCCATGTCCGTCTGTCTGTCCGTCTGTCCGTCTAACCGTCTGTCCGTCTGTATGAACGCGTGGATCTCAGAGACTGCAAGAGCTAGAGACTTCTGATTTTGTATTTAAGTTCTCCTATACCATGAGCAGAACAAGTTTGCTTCAAATTATCGATAACTATTCTGGATTCCGATATACACATAATATCGATAACAATAAAATATCGAATTTGGAAAATCTAAAAATGAGGGTTGAAGTAATGTTTAATGATAGAACTTTTCTGAAAATTTCGTCCAAATCGGTTGAGAAACACCGGAGATATTGAACTTAATCGATGGAAGCTAAGCCAGTATACCAAAGTCTTATATAAATTAAATATATTTATTGTAACTGGGTTCAGGGTATCTTCTAGTCGGGCTCTCCCGACTAGAGCCTTCTTACTTGTTTTTATTTAAGTACATGCAATTATTAAAAACAACATGTCACTGACCTACAAATCATACAGTAAACGAAGCGAATGTAAATTCGTATTAATTACGCAGCAATTATTTGTCACCCATTCTTACAATAGCCTTTGATATTCCATCGAGCGAGCAACTTAGCAAATGGAGCATTAAAACCAAAGGCGAGAGAACGGTATACAAAACACTAACAGATGTCTTTAACGAAACATTTACCGCATATCGTGTTTCGCTTTTCGCCGTTCACGCCGCTTTCCAGAACCATTGCGATCCCTCGATATCAATTTCTCCGTAGCTAGTTCTCTTAGTTATACAGTACGACCTTGGTTAACGCAACCTATTAAAATTTGGCCAGTTGCGAAAACAGGTGAAATTTTCTGGTGGCCACGAGACCTTTTTTTTTTAAATAAAGAAGCCTTCGCTTACCTTTAAAATTAAACTAAATCGAATAAGACTGTGCTTAAAGCAAGGATTACATATTGTTTTATTTATTTTTTGAAAAATTAAGAAATTGAGGTCTGTACTTTTTTACAATTTCTATAGAAATAAGAAAATTACGCTCTCTTTGTTTTAGAAACCAAACATTTCTCCATATTATAACATTCGCAAGCTCTTATTGCAACACGCTTTCTTGGCCCGGATTCCACATTTGTGATAAACTTTCTTTGAGCAGTGTCATTACTTTTAATCCTAGTTATTGAGGATTTATGCACTTGATATTCCTGGCATATCGATTTAATAGCAATGCCACTGTCAATTTTTTGTAGGATCCCACATATTTGGGCTATTGTAAGTTTATTTACATTTTAATTACTGACATATTCAATATTAATATTATCCACTGTTCATTGATACACGCATCATGCGTGGGATCCCCCAGTTTATATTTCTCGACAGAGAAGGAATGAAAAAAAAGAACGAAAGAAAAGTGGTAAAAACGAACTAAAACATACGATTTCGTTAGGAAGTTGCGTTTAATGAAGTAATTTTTTTTTTAAGTTGCGTTAACAGAGTCAACAATGTTAAGAACTCGGGTGTTGCAATAATCGAGGACTTGCGTGTAACGAGGGTTGCGTTAACCGAGGTCGTACTGTATTTCGCTTTGTGTCGTTTTTTTTTATACCGAAGGTAAAGTCCTTCATGGCGTGTGTCTAGCTAATGACTGGAAACTTTGCAAATATTTTTTACTGTGGCCGGGATAGATAAAGTGCCATGATTGGAGTTCTACGCCTACTGGGGGGCTGGCAAATCGATAAATTCGATAACTCAAGATAGATAAATCCTGTAATTTCTCACACCCTTCCAGTTAGACTTACTAATTTTGGTAAAAAGAAAGCTACTGACATCACTCTGACATCCTCCAAATAAGTGCATCAAACATGTTGGAGCCACACCCACCCTCACCGCCCTACCGCCTCGCTTAAAACGGAATTTCGTGTATCTTTCTCAGTTTTTAAGCTTTTTAAGCTAGGTGGTAACGACCCCCAAGGATCTGAATCAAAACTTTGGATGCCACGTCCACCAATACCGCCCCCAGCCCCCGCCTTTTGAAAATTGGTATGCGCGTATCTAACACAGCTTTTGAGCTGGAGCCACCAAATTGGATGCCAAGTTGGGTGATGACGTCCTCCAAAAAATGCATTTAAACTTTGGAGATATCGACTGCAACGTTTCCGCTTGTTTTTTTTTTTTGCTTCTAGTTGCATTCTACTTTCTGAGTTACTTCGTGCATGTTTAAGCTAATTGCTGCGTTTCGCGAATCGTGCAATGCTACTCGTTAGGATTCCTTTTCGCCATTCACAGCAATTATTAATTATGACAATTGTAAAATAATTATAATGGTTGTCGTCCATGAATAAAAATGTTTCTTGGTTTTTTAAGGACGTTCGCTAATGGTGAGTGGTTGTAATTACACCATTATATATTGTTTTTCTTTTTGTATTCCACGAACAACCTGTTGACCAGTTTTATAATCTTACCTCTCGTTCCGCCTTTCAAAATTATTTATTTTGGTTATGTGTTTAAGAACAATTTGTTGTTTAATGTCCTGTAGGCTTTAACTTGTTTTTCTCAAAAAAAAAAAAATCCTTTTCACTTAGACTATTGAACAAACTAACGCTATGCTATTTACTGTGTGTATATTTATAATAAATATTATATATATTATATATGTATATATATATATATAACTTGGCCTAAATGGAGCGACCCCACTACATGCTCTCTAGTGTGTGTTTATTATCTGGAGCCGAGAGCTTAATTATCGAATGATTTTCGCAATGTATCAAATAGATACTCCTGCACTTCCGGCGAATTTGGATCCATGGTGTTGAGCTTTGATGTGTGCTGCGCAATGTTAATGCCAGCGAATTAACACCGCCACGCCCAATGCCACCCGATTTTGACGTTGCCGTTGTAGTTGATGTTGTTGCTGTTGCTGCTACTCCAGATGATGCTGCTGCCGTCGAGCTACATATGGAGCCCTCGCGATTGAACAACAACAACGAACTCTGACGCTGAAACTGATGATGAAGATGATGCACTGGCGTGTTGCACGACACAGTTGCAATGCCAATACCAGTTTGCTTGTGGCAACTTTTGTTGTTGTTGCCGCTGCTGCTGTTGTCGTTGCTGTTGCTGCTGCTGCTGCTACCGATAACCAGCTCTTCCATGTGCTGTCTTAGCGAATTGCGCCGGGATGCATTCGTCGTTTGTGCCAGCTGTGGCAACTTACTCTTCATTGCATTGTAGGTCTTCAAATAGCTGGTCTTGTGCCGCCGATGCTGCTTCCAGCGACACACCACAAATATGACGAGAAATGTAGAAAGCGATGTCAATACTATCGCAGCACTAGCAACAATAACCGATCGTATGCCCGCCGGCATGCTAGCGTTCAAACTGCTGCTGCTGCTGATGCTGCCACCGCTACCGACGCCGCTGGCCAAATGTTGTTGCGAAATTGATGTGGCAGCTGCTGCGGATGGACTGCGGCGAAAGCCATGACCGGATAACTCCAAATCCAACAAATCATGTGCACGTGCCACCTCGTTCTCAATATTATCAATCACATCGCTGTTGTCTTCGTTGTTTGTTGTTGCTGCCGCTGTTAGCTTTGTTGCATTCCCATTGCTGCCGTATGCATTAACGCTTAGATCAATGTCCATACTGTTGTTGTCATTTTTCTGATCCTCGTCCAGTTCCAGCGAACTGCCAGCATTGCCATTGTTGTTGTCCAGAAGTAGACGAGGCGGTGGCAAGTAGTACGAATTGCGTTTGTCCCCCATGTTGGCAATGGAGGCAGCTGAGCGTCCAGCTGTTGCAAGTGAAGCAAGCGCTAGTGATTTCCACGATGGAAAGAAACCCAGCGATTTTTCAGCGCGCTGTTGCTTTTGTTGTTGTTGGGATATTAATTTGGCTGTCAACGAAAGTCCTGCGTGTCAAGACAGGAGGGAGAGATAGAAAGAGCGAGAAACAATTTGAGAAAAACCGACTGGCTGTTGTTAAAACAACTTATATTGTATAGAAACATGTGTATATGAGTGTGCGGCGGTTACATCAAGGTGTGGCATGTGTGCTAAATTACCAAGCGTGTGGTTTTAAATAAACATAAATTATCGATAAATATCGATGCATTACTTTATTGCTTGTAAAGTTTTGTTGAAGATCAGAAGCCATGTGATTTATCAAAAACAATATAATTGATAAGCAAAGATTTTACTTGGTTGACCAACGACAAAAATTTTTCGATATATGCTATTGGTTCATACAAATAGCCATTAAAAGCCTAACGCAATTTCAAATTCATGTATTACCAAGATAAATGAATAATCGTTATCGACTAAACAACACCTAATGCAATAAAAAATTCATATGCGTCATAGTTATAGATTAATCAAAAAGTAGTCGTTTCTGATGCAGTGCTTTGATAAAAACTCGCATGAACAGTGCCTTCAAAACTAAACCAACTTTTCGATTAGGTACATCGAGACATATCGATAACAATATAAAATATGCACTTTGCCGCCTGTTACTTACGTCTGTGTGTGTGTGTGTGTTTGTGTGTGCGTTTGGACCCGTTCTGAGCTGATACCGCATTGTTGTTGGGTGACAACAGAAACAAGAACAACAACAACAAAAACACAGCAACAATAATAAGTAAAGAAAACAATAGTAATAATAATAATCGATAGCACACGGCAACAGCTCAGCACGAGGCCAAATTCACTCTTCTGAACACGCTTTTACTGCAGCTGTCGCCGGCGCTGCTCGCGCTGGCGCTGACGTTGCCGTCGCAACCGCAATGCAGTTATACCTTGATTGCTATTGTTGTCATCGTTTTCGTTGTTGTTATCGCTGGGCTGAATATCAATGATCGATGTGAAATAGCTGGAACCTTGCGAATCCGTTTTGATCTCATCCGGCTTAACACTCTTTAAATCAATTAAATTGAAATGCGGAAAGTTCTCGAATGCTGTCACAATATCCATATTATCCTGCAGCACTACCTTCTGGCCGGGATAGAAACGTGAATGCCCATCGCCATTACTGAGTATGGTCGATAAGTGCAGCTGACTGGAGCCGCGTTTACGATGCTCTATCAGCTCCTCTAGTGTCATATTGCGTTGCTCTAGCACCTTGAACAAACGGTTGCCCGAACGACGATCCTCAATGAGCTCCAAAAGATCGGTACGATCATCCACATCATCTACTAAATGTGGTGGCTGTGGAAAAGGCAATTGTTGCTGCGGTCGTTGCTTTTTTTGTTGCTTGCCACGTTTTAATATAGCTGCAGTTGTTGGTGTTGTCGATGTTACTGCTTTGGATGTTGGTGATGTTGCTGTTGGATTACTTTCGACCTCGTCGAAAAAGTTTTCCAACTCATCATTGCCATCATTGTAGTGCTCAATGCTGCTGCTGCTGCTGTTGCTGTTATGTGTTGCTGCTGTGCTAACCACAACATTTTCTGCCAGCTCTAGTTCCACATCTTCAATGCTCTCCACAGAGTTTTTATCATAGTTGCTGCCTATAAAATTGTCGCTTATATGTTTTGATTGCTCTTTGGTGTTGTTGTTGTTGATGATGGTGTGTGTCCGATAACGTGTCGCTGCTGGCGGTAACTCACTGCTGTATTCTTGTTCCTCAGACACATCTACCTCTGGCGCTGGCTCTGCAAAAGCAATGCTTGCTGGTCCCGTTGTCTGTGTTGTTGGTGTTGTTGTCTCCAGCAGCAGCTCTTCTTCTGCTACTGTTATTGTTGTTGCTGCTGCAGGTGTTGTTGTTGTTGTCGTTGTTGTTGTCGTTGATGTCGCCTTATACAATGCTGGCGGCTTGAGCGTTGATCTCATTTGATGTCGCTTCTTGTAGAGCGGCAAGCGTGTTGTTGTTGCAGCAGTTGCTGTTGTTGTGCTTGCAACAGTTGTTTGCGCAGTGTTACTCCGCCTGCTGGTTGAGCTACCATCGCGCGACGAGCTGCCAAATATTTTTAAGCGCTGCAACGCGGGCAACTTGTTTGGTTTGGGTCTAAACAGCTCCTCCCGAGAATCCTCTGACGACAACAGTTGGTGCTGTTGCTGCTGCTGCTGCTGTTGTACCTCGTCATGCTGCGCTTGGGCCAAGAAGGCTGCGGGTATGCGCCGTACACTCTGCTTATTGTTGCTGTTGTTGTTATTGTTTCTTTGGCCAGCTACTGTTGTTTTGGCTCGTGGCTAGGTGATAGAACATTGACGGCTGGAGCAACAGCTGTGGTTTGAAGCGCCAAAAGTGCGTTCTGTTTACCCTTAAGCAGATCATCAAGCGATAGATTTTTCTGCTGCAATATCTCACTGAGACTGAGTCCGCCAGAATTCTTTAATATGTTCTTTAGATCAACGGGTGTCTTATTTGCAACAGTTGTTGCTGGTTTTTGCAGTTGTTGTTCCTGATCCTGTTTCTTAGCCTGGCCATAAGGTCGACGATAGGCTTTGCTACCGCTGCCGCTAAGTGGTGCCTCGGTCTGGCGCTGTCGTGGTCGATTGTCACGTTCGCGTTCACGATCCAACGTTTCCAATGCTTCACGTACCGACAATTGTTTGCGCCTTGACAACTGATCATCCTCCACATGACCGCGCCAATAGAGACTACTACCACTATGCGGCGATTCCTCCTCGTTGGCACCCATTGTCGCCAGCCGCAACTGTGGTCGACGCTTGCGTTTACTGCCACCGGGACGGCGACGCGGCAATGTTCCCTCCGGCGTCGATTGGCCATCTATGAGCGAGACTCCAGTTTGTAGCAGCTGCTGAAATTAAAGACAACATAAAAAAAAAATCACGCATGAGCATTATGGTAAATTGTGTGCTAAACCTATAAAACAAATATTTAATGCATTCAGTTGTAAAGTTCGTTAGAATTGTTTAATTAGTATATTATTGCTTAAGTGTTTTAGTTGCTCTTGTCCCTAAGTTAAAGAATACTTTATTTATTATTTTATCGAGTCGAAAAAGAAGCTTCTACTTGTTGGCGACGTTGATAAAGAATGACAAAGGCTGATTGATTTATTGTATCGAAAAACTTTTAACCGGCAACATTATGCTGGTTTACTTTATCTGTTAAATAACGTCTAACTGAATATGCTGCAAATGTTTTTATTTGTATTGATATTATATCGGTAATATACAATTTAACGTGAACAGCAAGAAACGGGCCTCAGTTGTTTTGTTCGAATATTTAGTTAGATTTTGTCTGGTACGTCTAATTTTGTTATTCAGTTTGATCGAAATGAACGACCATGCGACATGAACTGTCTGAAATGGCACGTAAACCTCTTCAAGCATCAAACATTTTCCACAACGCGGCAATTAAGGAATATAAATTCCGTATACTAAAGGTTGCCAACTTTGTACATAATATAGATTGAAAGAAGTGAGTAAAAGTTTAAGTAGTTTTTTACTCAATCGCTTAAGTTGATGTGCCATTTACGACATTGTATAAATACTATGTTACACTTTTAATCCTGTATAGGGTATAAGAATGTGATTTATTGAGCCAGTAAACACATTTTAAGCGCTTGACTTTCAATGATTAATGGACTCACTCATTGATTGATGGCATTTCTGAATACAGCCAACAGAAAAATCACATCTTGTTCTCTCTCTCTCTCTCTCTCTCTCCATCTCTCTCTCTATCTCTCTCTCTATCTCTCTCTCTATCTCTCTCTATCTATCTCTCTATCTCTCTGTCTCTCTCTCTGTGTGTTTGTTTTTCTCTTCGCCTTTCTCTAACTGTAGGTAAGTGCAATCATTTGAAAAAAGTTTTCTTCCGTTATGTATGTCTATATATATAAATAAAACTTAAGCCAGAATGCGAAAGTTTTGAGTAGACATGTGAGTAATACCCTGTATTAAAATATAGGACAAAACAACAACAAACAAGTGGAAACGTTGCACTCGGACGCAACCGACTGCGGCATACTCGATACCAGTATTAAAACAGGTAAAAAGAGGCCTGATTGGAAAGGGGTACGGATGGGGCAGGGGTGTACGCTGCCTTAAAGATTCTCCGATGCAGATGGGGATACCACCAACTATCTTCCTTCCAAATTTGGTGACTCTAGCGCAAAGTTTGTAAAAGGTGGAGAAAGAGGGGCTGGGGGCGGAATGGGTGGGTGTGGCATCCAAATTTTTGCTGCAGATCTTTGTGAAATGTCAATTGCTATCTTCATACGTAATTTGGTGACTCTAGCTCGAAGTTTGTAAAAAGTGGGGAATGGGGGGCTTGGGGCGATATAGGTGGGCGTGGCATCCAAGTTTTTGCTGCAGATCTATGAGGAATGTCAATTGCTATCTTCATACCAAATTTGGTGAATCTAGCTCAAAGTTTGTAAAAGGTGGTGAAAGGGGGGGGGGCGTTATGGGTAGGCGTGGCACCCAAATATTTGATGCAGATCTTTGTGGGATGTCAATTGCTATCTTAATGCCAAATTTGGTGACGCTGGCTCAAGGTTTGTAAATGGTGGGGAAAGGGGGGTGGAATAAGGGGGCGTGGCTCCAAAACTCTAGCTCCACTACTCTGGAAGATACACGCATTCCCGTTTTTTACGAAGCGTTGGGGCATCTGGGGGCGGCTAGGGCGGTATTGGTGGGCGTGGCATCTAAACTTTTGATGCAGTTTTTGGGGGGTCATCATCAGCCAAATTGGCAGCTCAAATTGGCTAGCTCAAAAACTGTGGGAGATATAGGCTTTTTTGACTTTAAAATGCGGGGGGCTGGGGGGCGGAATGGGGGGCGTGGCTCCAAAATTTTTGATGCAGTATTTTGGGGGTTGCTAGTAGCTATCTTATTACCAAATTTGGTAGTTCTAGCTGTAAGGGTGTGTGAAATATGCGGATTTAACGTTTTTGAGTTATCGAATTTATCGATTTGCCAGCCCCCCAGTTATCGTAGAACCCCAATCTTGACAATTTAATTTAGAGAATTGGAAAGTTCCAAGTCCCTAGCTTGAAGGGTGTGGAAAAAACTTGCACACATACGGACGGACAGTCGGACAGACACCATGACGGACATTGCAGAAAACCAATATACTCTTTACCTTCGGTATCGAGCATAAAAATGTGCTATTTAACCTCAAGAATTGCATATTGATAAATTAAATCATTTTTATAGATTACTTTAAAAAACCATTTGATATTAAATACTTGGGTAATCTCCGCCACGGCAATCAATATTTACAAAATAGCATCACTTAACTACCCCCAACTCACCCCTTCCGCCCGACGAGAGCTTGCCCCATAATTAACTTGCGCACCTTGTTAAGCGAAGGCCAATTGCTGTTGGCCAGGTTAATGCAATTCAAGCACACACACACACAAACACACAGTTAACAGACAAATTGAAATCTGTCTTAACTTCATAAGCTGCACTCAAATGAAAAAAGTTAAAGAGATGACTACGAGCTACAGGAAGATAGAGAGACACTGCAGGCGCTTTTCTGCTCACGTAATTAACTTTCAATTTATCGCCGTGCAAACAATCCCTCTCCCGGCCACCGGCGCCTTACCATTTAGTATAAATATAGACACAGGCCCCGCATGCAATGTTGAAGTATGCATGAAAAGCGCAAAATACTAGTCGACTGATGATTATACTCAGTCGGATTATCGTGTTGTCGCTGTGTTGGCATCGATGATTCCATGTGCGCCTATGCTAAACTTATCCACTCCACTCCACACTACCACAAACCCACACTCCCATCATTGCCATCACTTTCATGATTAGTCTGAGTCATTGCTTTGGCCCAACCGGCAACTCTTTCCCTCAACACCCTCCCTCCTTTGAGCTGTAATCAGTCTAATGCAAATGCCGATTTGTGCATTTATGATCCCACTGTTTCTCTGCAGGTGTGCGGTTTGATGCTTTGAGCACACATGAATGCAATTGATAACATTGCTTTTGACGATATCATTGCAAACGTGCTGGGATTGAATGTCACATCATTTGTAATGCACCAAAACGAGACATCATGTTATATTCATCATATTATTAATTATAAGCTGAATCATAATACATAGATTGAATAATTGATATTGCAACAATTGCCAATGGTACTGTTTTAGTTTTGGTAGTAATCCCATAAAACAGCTGCTTTTGCTTTCGTTCTGTAACCGATTCTATTGGAGTCATCAGATTAGATTACAAAAATCCTTAGCGTTTTTTCAATTTCTATGCGACCGTGCAAACAATTAAGTTGAAAGCTAATGACACAATTAAATTGTTGACGAAAAAACTCGCTTAGGCTTTTGGCCAAAAACTCATTAGACAATATGCTAACTTGACAACCAAGACAGAGAGGGACGAGAAAGGAAAGAGCTGAGCGAGCTGAGCGAACGAAGGAAAGAACGAAAAGTGTGGCCAGGCAAACAGAGAAGCGAAAAGTTTTTGCGACAACTGCAGACAATACAAAAATAATATAAATTTAAAAGACAAACTACCCATACCTCTTCCTCAATCTGCATAGTTACCTCATCCACTCAGGAAACTACATAATAAAATGAAACCAAACGAAATGAAATGGAACAGTGTTGAAATTGCAGACAAGACACAATCCTTTCATTTTCTTTGAAGCATATAGAAATGAGCGATATATTGTGATGTAGGATAGGTGTTGAAATCACAACCAATAAAATATTTGGATATCGATTAATTTTCGACAACATGAATTTAAAAAACGCATCGATAACATGTTTTAAAAATTTTATTTCACCGCGAACTTTTAATATGTTGATACTCGAACTCCGATAACATCGATAGCTGTCTTTTTCTAATAGGATCGAAAACGCGCCCATCTCTGGTTCGTTAGAGTAAAAATGCAATTGCTGGTTTAAAAGCATAATATGCATTTCTCTCAAATCATTTAGACTGTGGCAATGACTGTTCGGTCCTTCTATTTCTCTCTGCGTAAATATTTTGTTTTTTACCTTTGAAATTCAATGTCGATTACATTTGCATTGCCCCGCCTCCCTACTGAATGAGCAAGCGTGATAGTGGAGCGAGGGGAAAGGGTTTTGGTTTTTCTTAAAGTTGGCCAAGTTTGACTGTAATAGAGATTGCATGCATAATGAAGATGGACGTCAATGGCAATCGAATTGTTTTCATTCGCCCCAAGTTTTAAACAAAGATCTCATCCCGCCCCCTTTCCTTTCTTTCCACCGAAGAATTGAACAGAAGCCAGGATGCCGCAAGCTGCAATTGAGGGTGAACAAAAGAGGCCGAAACATAACAAGGAAAGCAAATGCAAGGGAGCTTTAAAAATGCAACTCTGCGCGTTTTTGCGCTGCATTAAATCAAGCTCACACACGGACACAGACTCTAAAGTGGCATGCGTGTGTTTGTGTGTGCGTGTGTGTGTGTGTGTTTTTTTTTTTTTTTTTTTTTTTTTTTTTATTTCAATAAAAAATTTAAGTGTTAAATTATGCTATATGTAAACGTAAACATTCGCAGCCGTTGCCAGCTTCTGCGGGACCGCCGTGAAGCATTGCTTCGCAGAAGCAGTGGCAATGACTACGATGAGGTCGCCCTTTCCCTTTCCAGCCGTCGTAGCTCTGCCATCGTAGAGGCTGCAAACGCGCAGACCGCATGCCAAACATCCTGTTTCTCTATCATTAGGGCCACCAGGGTGGTTGGAGTTAGAGGCTGGCCCGCCACGTTTTCCACCACAAGTCGCTGCTGGGCGAATCGCCCGCAGTCAAAGAAGACGTGTTGAGCGTCCTCCTCCCTGCCGTCGTCGCACCAGTTGCACGTAGCAGAGGAGTCATGCTGAAAGCGCTTCAGGTAGCTCCTGAAACAACCATGGCCTGTGAGGAACTGGGTGAGGTAGAAAGTAACCATCCCGTGCTTTCTCTCCACCCATCGCCGTATACTTGGGATCAGAAGATACATCCAACGCCCTTTATTGGATGAGTCCCACTGCTGCTGCCAGGACTCAAGGCTCCGTTCGCGGGCAGCCGCCCGAACGGCTCTTCTCTCCGAAGGACCAGCTTCGAGAACTGCCACGGCTTCCAAGGCAGAGATACGGATTGGAGTCATCCCAGCAATCACAAGCGCTGCCTCCGAGGACACAGTGCGGAAGGCACAGCATACACGCAGGGCAGAGAGCCGATAAATTGACTCTATGCCCCTCATGTAGCTGGCTACCGATGTAGCGCCGATCCAGATTGGTGCTGCGTACAGGATGACCGACTTCATGACGTGCATTAGAAGCAACCTCGTATGCTGCCTCGGGCCTCGCGTGTTTGGCATCATCCTCGCCAATGCGCGCCCGGTAACCGCCGCCTTCCTGTGGACAAACGCAAGATGCTCTCCGAAGCTGAGGCGCCTGTCAATGATCACGCCTAGGTAGCGGATCCAGTCCTTAGACCTCAGCGAGACGCCTTCCACCGTGAAGTCAACATATTCCACCTTTTTTCTGCTGCTGATGAGCACCGCCTCCGTCTTATGAGCAGCCAACTGAAGTCCCACGGATGGCAACCATTGAGTCACGGCATCTATGCACCAATTACAAAGCTCTGTGACTCGCCGTAAATCCTTAGCCACCATAACTAAGGCGACGTCATCAGCGTAGCCAACTGCGGTAGCCCCCTCTGGTAGCTGAATTCGAAGTATGCCATCATACATGATGTTCCATAGGAGAGGACCTAAAACAGATCCTTGAGGAACTCCTGCAGAGACAGCGTGCTCCTTTTCACCCTCGTCCGTTTGATACCGAAGGATTCGGTTATCAAAATAGCTCCTCACGATCGCTACTAGGTAATTTGGAACCCGAAGTAGTACCAAGGCATCCAGGATGCAGCTCCAGTTGGCGGTGTTGAAAGCATTCTTCACGTCGATGGTCACGACAAGACAGTAGTGCTTACTGCCGAAGCGCCAGCGGGTGCCGGCGATAGCCTCAGCCGCTATACTGACAACCGTTTTAATGGCGTCGGTGGTTGCCCTTGCCTTTCTGAAACCATACTGGAAAGGCGATAGATCACCAGCGTTCCGTACGGCAGCGTCCAGCCTAGCACAGATCAGCATCTCCAGGACCTTGCCACCGTTATCGATGAGGCAGATGGGTCTATATGCCGAGGGGTCATCAGGGGGCTTGTCGGGCTTGGGTAGGAGCACCAGTTGCTGTACCTTCCACCTGTCCGGAAAAGTACCCTCGCGCAGGCACTTAGAGTACAACTCTGCGAACAGACCGGGCTGCAAGGTGATTGCTATCCTCAGACAGCGGTTTGGCACACCGTCTGGACCCGGGGCCTTGTTGGCGATGAGCTTGCGTGCAGCAGTCTCCATCTCCTCCGCGGTGACCGGAATGAAGCCCTCAAATGTGGACGGTCCATGAACAGGTGGTAGTGGACTAATTCTTTGAGGAAAAAGTGTTTCCACTATGTCCCTCACTCGGGCGAACTCCATTGGCGCTTCGCTTCTGCCTCTGCCAATGCGCTTGACTACAATCCTGTAGGCTCTGCCCCAGGGATCGTTGTCCGCCGAGTCGCATAACATGAGAAAGCATTCCTTTTTGCTGGCCCTGATTGATTTTTTAAGAACTGCCCTTGCTGACTTATACTCCAACTGCAGTGAGCGTTTATGGGCCTTGCACAAGGGCATGCTTGCAGCGCAAGCATCGCCTAATTGCTCAGCTATCTGTTCCACCATAACCAGCGCCGGTCCGCCTGCTGCCATACGTGAGATGGAATCGACGAAGATGTCTGTGTTAAGGGACTCAACACGGAACGCTTTTCGAGAGGGTGGCCTTGCCGGCGACCGCAGGGTTTCACCTACTGCGAAGACGATGGCCTCATGGTCGCTTCCAGTGTAGCAGTCGCTTATACGCCACTGGGCCGTGCGGGCGAGTGCACTGCTAAAGTATGTTAGGTCGATGATTGATCCAGCGCTTCCCCTATTGAACGTGTTTCTTGTCCCAGTGTTGAGAAGAACCAAGTCCAAATTTGCCATCGACTCAACGAGGATGGTTCCTCTAGTATTCGTCGACGAGCTGCCCCACTCCGTAGACCACGCGTTAAAGTCGCCAGCAACTATGACGTTGCTACGGGCCCTTGCGTCCTCTGCAATTTCCAACGTCACCGCCTCGAAGGCTTCGATCGTAAGGCTGGGCGCCAAGTAACAACTGTAGAGCCACAAATCGCCTACCTTAACTCGAACAAAGCTGTCAGAGACTAGGGTGTGAGTGAAGGGGGACTGCTGATCGCCACAGTTCCACAAAGCAGCCTTTCCAGAGCTGTCTGAAGCCCACAGCCCGCGGTTAGTTGACGCCCGGTGATGGGGTTCACTAAGCATGGCGACATCGATGTTCTCGTCAAGAATGAGTTGCTCCAGCAAAGCTTGTGCAGCTACGCAGTGGTTAAGGTTTAGTTGCAGGACTTTCACCATTTGGCGTGCTTAACAGCTTCTCGGTAGGCAGGACACCTATAACTGCCTGTCGCATGGTCAGTCGTCTTTTCACCTTTTCTTGTGCATAGGGCACATTTTGGCGGCTGATTGCACGCTCTCGCGATGTGACCTAGGGTTCCACACTTGTAACAAGTCTTACTCAGGTCAGCCGTGCACTTGCAATGGGCAGCGATGTGGCTATATGCCAAGCATTTGAAACAACGCCTTGGCTGCATCAAGGGCCTAATGCGGCATATCGCCCATCCGATGCGGATTTTCGCCTTTTCAACCAGCTTGACTGCCAAAGCCGTCGGTAAGCCCAGGGTTGCAGTTTGCAGGCCAGCCCTCGTGTGCCGCAGCGACTTGACGACGCTGCCATCCAGCGTTGGGTCTACAAGGGTAGACCTAACAGCATCCAGGACCTCCTCCTTGGTCGCCAGCTCGTCCAGATCGCAGATTTCCACCTGATTGGATTCCGATAAGGTTTTTGCCGTAGCCCGTCCAACCAGTACCTTACCAACAGCGAGCTGCAACTCGTTTGCACTGTGTACCGGCTGTTTACTTAGCCTAATAAGCAGATCGCCTTTAGCCGTCTTGCGGATTGTGCTAACATCCTCTCGCAGATGCGCAAGTGATGGCTCGCTCCTAACCACTTTTAAGATGTCTGCATAGCTGCAGTCGCCCAGACCAGACACGGTGACTGCATCAGCCCTTGTACGAGCTGCTTTGCTTTTGCGGCCAACCACCTTCGACCAGGGATTAACCTTAGGCAGGGATGGTACACGGGGGGGCTCAGGATTCTGCGTGCTTGCAGACGCAGTCGCTGTCACCTTGCTCCGTTTTGGGGGTGTAGTGCGGTGAGATGTCGAGACCTCGCGCAAGCGTTTCGGTGTACCCTTAGCTTGTACCACCGAACCATGCGTGCTCCTAGCAACTCTATTGGAACGGCCCTCAGCAGTTGGCGTTGTCTGGACGGCCTTCTCAGTTGTTGCAGAATTCAGGCAGCTCATAGCTTGCCTTTGCAAGTCCACTAACCTTGCCAGCTCCTCGCGCTCCAGATTATTGATGTGCCTCTTGGTGTCAAACCGGGCACTTATTCCGTCTATGCAGCCCCCCATCTGCGATAGAATGCTCCTTAGGTTAACGGGTAACCTGGGTGGGTGTGCTGTTGTCACCGTGATACTAGCTCCCTGTGTCGTTGGCCGCTCAACAGCCGCTACCAAAGGCGTCGGTGAAGATGCCTCCATTGCCACCAATGCCGGAGACACAGCCTCTACGTGGGGCAGAGACAAGCCCAGTCTAGGCAAAGATTTCCCTTCGGTTTAACCGGTGGGGGTTATACCGCCCCGTTTCGGTCACCAGAGCCCCCTCAAAGTGCACCGCCGCAGCGGGGGAGGGTTGGTTATAACCAGTTCCGTGGCCTTTTGCACCTAGTTGCTAGGAGTCTCTTTAGCAAAGAACACGCCTGTACGTTATGCTACACTAATTTGCTGCCCACGAAGGTATGCAACTGCGAGTGTAGACCGCTCGTTTAGTCGATACACGAACCGAACACAAGTGGCGCCACCTGTTGCTGATGAGAGCTGCTGTTTGGCGCGGCTTGCCAAGCGATTTAGCTTGACAGCCCTGGGATCAGCTGAGAATGTGGGCACCCGAAAAGCGCAAATAGCACAGCTGAGAGTGTGTTAAGGCGAAAAAACACCAACAGCACACTGCAAAGAAAGTGCAAATGTGACGCTGCAACTGCAACACACACCCGCAAAAGGTCACGCAGACAACCTAAACCACCAAACACCGCGGATAGAGACTCCGCGGGACGCAACCGTCAAATACAACCGGGTTCGCACCAGGCGGTGATAAAAGCGAGTACCCAGGTAAGCTACCCAATCGCACACAACACCACACTGACTGTTTGTTATTTTCGGACCAGGTAATACGCTGCAAATTGACGCCGGACCAGAGCGAATAAAAAACGCGACCGCACTTGGAAACTTCACATACTGTTCCTTATTGTGAGTGTGTGTGTTTGTGTGTAAGTGTGTGTGTGTGTGTGTGTGTGTGTGTGTGTGTGTGTGTGTGTGTGTGTGTGTGTGTGTGTGTGTGTGTGTGTGTGTGTGTGGCTGTGTGTGTGTGTGTGTGTGTGTGTGTGTGTGTGTGTGTGTGTGTGTGTGTGTGTGTGTGTGTGTGTGTGTGTGTGTGTGTGTGTGTGTGTGTGTGTGTGTGTGTTTTTTTTTTTTTTATATTCTTTATTTAAACTAAATAATAACTAGAAAATACATAATAATACATGATAATATACAGGAGCGACAATAATTTGCGGTACGTCCGTTAAGAATTGCTTCGCAAACCACTGTCGCATCCTACACTGGAACAAGCCTAGCTTGAAGTTGACCTCCTAAGCCGCTCCACTCGCCTCTGCTCCTTCATCACCATTGCCGCAAATGTGCAGGCCGCTTCCCACTTCGACGATGATTCCATCATGCCTGGGACTAAGTTATCCACGGTGATGGGGCAGCCCATAGTGCGCTCCAGTGCACTCCTCTGAGTTGCGAACCGCCCGCAGGTAACCAACACGTGGTGTGCGTCCTCTGGCGAACCATCACCGCACCATAGGCACTCCTCGCTTTGCTCGTGGCCGAACCGCTTAAGGTAGCTCCGAAAGCACCCATGTCCAGATAGGAGCTGCGTCAAATAGAAGTTGACTTCGCCGTGTTTGCGGTTTAGCCAAGGTAGCAGCTGCGGGATCAAGGCAAAAGTCCAACGCCCCTTCACCGACGAGTTCCAGCGTGCTTGCCATCGTTCTATTGTTCTGGCTCTCACTGCTGCTCGAGGCATGCGCTCTAAGTCACCAGCTGTGTGCATTTGCAGCTCGCCCGACTCGATAGCCAGTTCCTCGATCGGTAACATGCCAGCAATAACCAGGGCAGCCTCGTCTGAGATTGTCCTGAATGCGCAGCAAACCCGGATGGCGCACAGACGGTAGGTAGCGCATAATCCGCGGCAGTAGCTGGGCACCTGCGCGGCTCTCCACCAGATCGGCGCACCATACAAGACGGTGGCACGGACTACACTCATTAGTAGCTTTCGCCGCTCCTGTTTAGGCCCTCGTGTATTAAGCATTATCCGCGACAGTGCTCGGCTTGCTCCAGCTGCTTTAGATGCAGTATACTCCAGATGCTCCTTAAATGTCAATCTCGTGTCCAGCATGACCCCGAGATATTTTATTGCCCTTTTCGACAGAATCGTGGCGTTGCCCACAACTATTCTAGCCGTCTCCACCGACTTGCGACTGCTGACTAGAACCGCCTCTGACTTGTGCGCAGCCAGCTCCAGACCCGCATGTTGAAGCCAGTCCTGCACGCGGGCAATGCACGTATTGCATGCAGCTTCCACGCATCTCAGCTCCTTCCGTACGACCACGATGGCTACGTCATCGGCGAAGCCAACGATATATGCATCGTCAGGGAGTTGAAGCCTAAGGACTCCGTCATACATAACATTCCACAGGAGTGGCCCGAGAACGGATCCCTGAGGGACTCCTGCAGAAACTGCGTGAGATTTGGTGCCTTCTGTGGTCCGGTAGTGCAGCACTCGACCGTCAAAATAGCTCCTTATTGTGTCCCGCAGATATGAGGGGACCTGCAGAACCTCCAGAGCGTCTAGGATAACATCCCAACTGGCTGTGTTAAACGCATTTTTTATATCAAGCGTGGCAATGAGACAGTATTTTTTGGTACCTCCTGCCCATCTGGAGCCTTGGATGGCACTGGATGCAATGTCGACCACCATGCTCAGGGCGTCGAAGGTTGACCTCGCTGTCCGGAATCCAAACTGGTTTGGGGATAGCCCGCCTGCTCTGTCTATCGCTTGGCTGAGCCTCACAGATAGCAGCTTCTCGAAGACTTTGCCAATGTTGTTCAGCAGGCAGATTGGTCTGTACGAGGAAGGTTCCCCCGGCGGCTTATCAGGCTTCGGCAGTAACAACAGATTCTGCTCTTTCCAGCTAAGCGGAAAAGTCCTCTCGCGTAGGCACGTATTGAAAAGGTCAGTGAATTGTTGGGCTTTCAACGTCATTGCCAGCTTCAGCGCTCGATTAGGGATGCCGTCCGGGCCTGGGGATTTGGACGCCACGATGCTCCTGGCAACAGCGAGTACCTCCTCCGGCGTGATAACTACTGGTTCGATGTAGTCCTGATGCTGTGTTGTTGCTGCGGGCAGGGACTGCAGCCTACCGTTCGGGAACAGGCATTCCACGACGGCCCGCATCCTGCCTGGCTCCATAGAGGGGTTGTGTTGGTATCCAGCATAGATGCGTTTAACCACGGTTTTGTAGGCTCTGCCCCACGGGTCGTGCTCTGCAGAGTCGCACAGTTGCAGATAGCATTCCCTCTTGCTCGCCTTGATGGCCTTCTTGAGTTTACCTCTCGCCCGTCTATATTCTTCGTGCCTTAATGCGAAGTGTGGCCTATTAGCTGCTCGTTGGCAGAGTCTTCTCGCTCTTATGCAGGCTCGGCGCGCCATATCTATATCGGCGTTCCACCAATACGTGGGTTCATGGTGTCGCGCGTAGGGGCGGCGTAGTGCCATGCTGCTGTCGCATGCCGAGGAGACTTGCGCTGCCATTTGAGCTGCCCGGGAGTCGGCAGATCCTGATGTGGTGAGCTGCTCAATTGATCTAGAAAACGCCCAAGCGTCAAAGGTGTCTTGTCTGTAGTGTTTAGCGTTTGGCGCGCTATGCTCACTACACTCTCGCAGGCCACCCACTGAACATACGATGGCGTTGTGATCGCTTGCTGTGTACATGTCACTAATCGTCCACTGTGCTGCGTTAAATAGGGAAGGGCTGACGAACGTAAGGTCAATTACCGAGCCGCCCCCTGCTCTGGAAAATGTGTACCTGTTGCCGCTATTCAGTAGCGCCAGATCCAGTGGAGCCAGTGACTCCAAGAGCACCCTGCCTCTAGTGTTCGTTAAAACACTGCCCCACTCCAGAGCCCATGCATTGAAGTCGCCTGCGAGTATGACTCTACTGCGTCCCCTGGCGTCATCTACAAGCTGTGTGTGTGTGTGTGTGTGTGTGTGTGTGTGTGTGTGTGTGTGTGTGTGTGTGTGTGTGTGTGTGTGTGTGTGTGTGCCACTATGCCTGTGTTGACAGCATTGGCAACACTCTGGAACTTGGCCTGTCAGCAGCAGCAGTACAGTAGCAACAGCCTTCAAAAGTTTTGCAACGCGATTCGCTGGGCTTTGGCATGCGGTGGTTTTATAGTCACATAACCTCACTTTTTCTGCTCTCCTTATTTTTTTTTTATCCGTTTCCTATCCTTATTTTTTACCCTGAACCCATGGAATGGGTAGAATAGTTTTGTGCAATTGTATGTAATAGACAGAAGGAAGCATCTCTGACCCCATTAAGTATATATGTTCTAATTTAGCAAAAACAGTCGTGTGAATTTGACCATGTCCGTTTGTCGATCCAGATAGGGACGCCAGGTTAGGAACATAGGCCCTTCTAGCCTAAAGGCAGTACAAGTTTGTTTCAAATTATCGATACATTTTCCGGATTTCGATATGAACATGGAATCTGTAACTACAAAATTATTATAATTTGTAATTGAGTTTGAAACTTGATGTTGAGCCAAAAACAATATTATGATCATCTTTTAAAATTTCATCGAAATCGGTGGCGCAGTATTACATGCTCTTTCTAAACACACACACATACATACAAACAATGACTGTACGCGTAATGGGTAGGGTTGAGGGTAATCCATAGTTGAGCTTTCTTATTTTTTTTATTTTTATTGTTGTTGTTTTTGTCTTACCAGTCGATAAATGTCAAGTTAGCACTAAACTTGTCACCGAATGTGCAAATGTTCCACCAAGCACAAGTAATGTGATGGTTTTTTCTTTTTATACCCTTAACCCATAAAATGGGTAAATAAGGGTATAATGGTTTTGTGCAAAAGTATGTAACAGGCAGAAGGAAGCATCTCCGACCCTATAAAGTATATATATTCTTGATCAGCATCAACAGCCGAGACGATATAGCCATGTCCGTCTGTCCGTCTGTCTGTCCGTCTGTCCGTCTGTCCGTCTGTCCGTCTGACCGTCTGTCCGTCTGTATGAACGCGTGGATCTCAGAGACTACAAGAGCTAGAGACTTCTGATTTTGTATTTAAGTTCTCCTATACCATGAGCAGAACAAGTTTGCTTCAAATTATCGTTAACTATTCTGGTTTCCGATATACACATAATATCGATAACAATAAAATATCGAATTTGGAAAATCTAAAAATGAGGGTTGAAGTAATGGATAATAATAGAACTTTTCTGAAAATTTCGTCCAAATCGGTTGAGAAACACCGGAGATATTGAACTTAATCGATGGAAGCTAAGCCAGTATACCAAAGTCTTATAAAAATTAAATATATTAATTGCAACTGGGTTCACGGTATCTTCTAGCCGGGCTCTCCCGACTAGAGCCTTCTTACTTGTTCTTACTGAATTTATTACAGGAAGAAATTGTTTTTTTCATTTATTAGAATGTCCAATAATGCTCACTGACAAAAGCTCGCTTGACATACGCAAATTTAACACCGATGTTTCTTAAACTTACTTTTTAAATCCAACTACAATGCAAAAGTCTTTTCTTTTTTCGGGCTTACATATGGCCTATGGCAATCTCAAAATACTACTCAGATATAAGTATAAACTACTGTTATTTTTTAATTTCAATACCAAGCTTATATTTAACAAGCACATGTACTTTGAAACCCTACGAAATCAGTTATTTTACTGATTTATTCAAACGTGTTTACATACTTCTTATAACAATGGTAAACAGTCAATAATTTATTTTGAGTTTTGTTGTTTAGCGGTTAATTGGCTTAAGTAGCACTTTGTTGTGGCGCTTTGAGCGACGTATGCCACAAACACTTTGATAAGTTTTTGGAGCCTTTATTAAATGAGTAGAAAAATTTCACAAAATTCCGCCCAAAAGAACACTGGCATGGCAACTTTCGCCAGCTGCAAAGGCGGCCCCGAAACACATAATGACCATTACAGAGTGGCGGAATGTAAAGTCCACTAGGGTGTTGTGTAGGGCCAGCAGGGGTAAAGAGAGACAGTGTTGAACGGAGGGAGGACTTGTATTCCGGCAACCATAGAAAGTAGCTTAGCTTCTTGTGATATTTGATTTTGTTGTTGCAGCTCCTGCTGCTGCTGCTGTTGCGTATGCGGCTTATGATTTCTAACAGTACCTGCATCCCTGTCTCTCTCTCTCTCTCTCTCTCTCTCTCTCTCTCTCTCTCTCTCTCTCTCTCTCTTTTCTCTTACTCCTTAACTCTTTTGCCTTTTATGTGTGTTTTTTGTTTAACCACTTTAAACAAGTTGCTGCTTTTCATAATTAAGCTTAGTACGCAGGAACTAGAAATATTTCTAGTTGTGTCAAACTCCATATAAAAAAAACGCTAGAAATAATTTCTGGGCATAATTTCTAGAGACATTTCTAATGAGTATATGCAGCAGCTAGAAATGTATACTCAAAAAATGTTGAGAGTTGCCACATCGATTACATTGAAGTGGATCGTGTGGATGGCATTGAACAGCTGAATTTCTGCTAGAAAAAATGAGCAGCACATTATTTCTAGGCACAAGTGTGCCCGTATTACTCTTTTAAGTTTTTGTTTTGCCATTTTTTTGCGTTTTTGGGATTTTCCGGTATTTTTAAGGGGCACACAGGGTCTTAGGATACACATTAGAAATAATGTGTAAATTTCTATCAGAAATAATTCTAGTTCCTGCGTACTAAGCTTTAAATTGCAAAATTTATGCGCAATTAAATGGAAAACTTTGCTTTGTGGTCCAAAGCCATGGAAAAGCCAATGAAAATCAAATCTAATAAGCACTTTAGGCACGAGAAAGTGTGTGATCGACTTGTGTATACCCTGTGTACAATTAAGTAGTTTGAGTTGTACATAGTCCACAAGTCTTTGTTATATGCATAAAGCGTGAAATAAAGCAAAATAAAATTAAATCAGCTAATTTTCGAAATTATCCAGTGGATTTTACTTAATGAAAGTTTGATTTTCACTATTTATCAAATAAATCAAAGGTTTATGCAGTATACTGATCTAGGATTTTGTATTTATTTTTTCAGTTGGGCTGTGTCAACGGTCACAACACGTCAGAATTTGGTGCCGCGCTTGCTGGCAACGGATGGTGTTGTTCCGGAACAGTTGTCTCAAATGGATGGCTTTGGAGATGGATCGGAGGTGAAGCCAGATACTGAGGCGGGTGAAGGAATATCACGCATATCGGCATTGATACCCTATTGGGATATGGCAAATCATCGATGCGGCACAATAACCTCATTCTATGACCGTGCCACCCAGCAAATGGAGTGCACCGCCCAGGAAGATGTTAGGGAGGGTGAACAGTTCTTTATCTACTACGGCGATAGATCCAATGCTGATCGTCTAGTGCATCATGGGTGAGCATTGAAGTTAAAATGAATTAATTTGAATTTAAACATAATCAGTGAAAATTGTTGTCTTTAACAGATTTCTGGATATGAAAAATCCAAAGGACTTTGTGCAAATACGATTGGGCCTCAGTCCCACAGATGCGCTGGCCGAACAGCGTGCAATGCTGCTGGCCGAGCTAAAAATTGAGCGCAAGGCGGAGTTGCGAGTGTTGCCCGCCCCGGAATATATATCCGGCGAGCTTTTGGCATTTGTGCGTGTGTTTAACATGAGCAAGGATCAACTGGAGCATTGGTGCAGTGATCTTGAGCGAGTCGTCGATCTGCTGCATATTGATTGTGCCCTCGAAACGGATCTGGAGACACGCACCTGGCAGTATCTGTACCAGCGTCTTAAGCTGCTACTCGGTGTGTTGGATGCAACTATCAATGATGCGGATGAGCAGCAACAACTGGAGTCCTTGCAGGCACTGAATGAGCCGGCAGTTGAGCGAGAGATTGATATTATGGTCTTACAATATCGTCGCCTCGAACGTCGCATACTCACTGATGCTTTGCAGTATGCACAGGAGCGCCTCAAGGTCTAAAGGGGCACCCAAAAAAGAAAAGAATACAAATACTAACTCAAGTGGCCATTTAGAACAGTCACCAACAATTTTTTTCGTAGTACTCCATACAAAGACTATGATCCTAGAAAAGCCTATGAAACCAAACGAATTATAAACATATACTATTGCGTGTCATTATGCTTGTGGCTTAAGTATCGCACAGAAAAAGTGGTTTATTTTTTTTATTAATTTATTTTTGCAAAGCACAAAAGTTTAATTGCATTAAATGTTCGTTTAAACTTAACTTAGTTTTGCAATTTTTAAAAAGATTTTGAAAATGATCTTAATTTAAATTGTTGCTTTTATTTTTATAATTTTTATTATTTTGAGTATTTATTATTAATAGTCAGTAAAAGTCATTTAATATTTGTTGTATGTTTGTTTACTTGAACTACATGAAATAATAATTAACAACAAACTTATATTATGAATGTCTAATACATATAATGTTTAAATGATTTGCCAACTTAAACTCAATAAATTATTCAAGCTTGAGAATCATTTAAAAACAAAATCTTTCTTAGCTTAAACAAGTAAGAAGGCTCTAGTCGGGAGAGCCCGACTAGAAGATACCCTGAACCCAGTTGCAATAAATATATTTAATTTATATAAGACTTTGGTATACTGACTAAGCTTCAATCGATTAAGTTCAATATCTCCGGTGTTTCTCAACCGATTTGGACGAAATTTTCAGAATCGTTCTATCATTACCCATTACTTCAACCCTCAATTTTAGATTTTCCAAATTCGATATTTTATTGTTATCGATATTATGTGTGTATCGGAAACCAGAATAGTTATCGATAATTTGAAGCAAACTTATTCTGCTCATGGTATAGGAGAACTTAAATACAAAATCAGAAGTCTCTAGCTCTTGAAGTCTCTGAGATCCACGCGTTCATACAGACAGACAGACGACAGACGGACAGACAGACGGACGGACAGACAGACGGACATGGCTATATCGTCTCGGCTGTTGATGCTGATCAAGAATATATATACTTTATAGGGTCGGAGATGCTTCCTTCTGCCTGTTACATACTTTTGCACAAAACCATTATACCCTTATTTACCCATTTTATGGGTTAAGGGTATAAAAATATTTATAGTTATGCAAAGCGTAAAGCATGAAAATGTGTTTCGATATTCACAAATTCTGTTACTGGCAGCAAAAAGAAGAGTAACAAATGCAAATGAACATTTGTAACGAAAACGCATTAAAATATTTGAAAATGCGCTTGAGTTCTAAGGTTCTAAAGCACCCACAAAAAGACTTATATAGCAGTATTAGCATTAAAGCAAGCAATAACTTCAACCACGTGTGCATGCGGATGTCCGTCTGTCATCGTTGGCATGCGGCATGTGTAATGTGTGTGTGTGTGTGTCTTTGCGTGTACTTGGCAACATGCGTTGATAGAACACACACACACAAAGAAAAAATCGCAGTATGCAAAAGGGGTAATAGAAAAGAACAAAGAGAATGATGTAATGGAGGGATAAATATTGAAGTCAGAGCTCATGGCTTAACATTTCAGATTCTTAGAAGCTAGTAGATCTTTTAGTGTTTTGGAACAAAGGTAATATAAACTACATACATATGTTTCTATTGAACCAAAAGTTCAGAGCTGACCGAATTTTTATACCCTTCACAGGGTATATTGACTTTGTCATGAATCTGTAACGCCTTAAAGGAATGATGGGAGACCCCATAAACTATATGTCAAAATAATCAGGACGAGCTCAGGAATTGATTTCCGTCTGTCCGTCCGTCTGTCCGTCCGTCTGTCCGTCTGTCTGTCTGTTTCAACACGATTTCCGGCCAAACTGCTGAACCGATCTTGATGAAACTTTCACAGATTGCTTAGATCATGTCGGGTTTGTTCACTATGAAATTTCATCCCGATCGGAGCATTCTACGATATAGCCACCATATAAATTTACCCTATCAACACGATTTCCGGCCAAACTGCTTAACCGATCTTGATGAAACTTTCACAGATTGCTTAGATCATGTCGGCTTTGTTCACTATGAAATTTCATCCCGATCGGAGCATTCTACGATATAGCCACCATATAAATACAAAAAATCTATTAAAAAACAAAATTGGACTAAAAAACTAAAATACCAAAATTACTACATGAGGATTCGAACCCGCACCTACCGGATGAGAGTCTGGCATACTTACCACTAGACTATATAAGAGTTTAACAGAATGGCTGAATATCTATTCTTAAAATTAACATAGTTAATTCGATACACCGAATATTAATAATTTAATGCCTTATAGTCTTTCAAGATTTTCACGCACTAAAAAAATAAAAATACAAATTAATCCACGTGTGAAGGGTATCATAGTCTTGGCATAGCCAAAATTAACTATGCGGCACTATGTTTTTTTATGTTTTAGTTTATGGGAAGTTATGGTATAATATGTTTTCGGAATATTATGTTTTTGGATATAATGAGTATTATGCTTTTAGTATAACAAGAACAAGTTTAAGAAAAAGTTCCTAAGAGTTGAACTTTGTGGGCGATCACTATGCATTTAGCAAGACATACTTGTGTAAATGTGTCATATATGTATAAATATATGTATATACATATTTACACAGTGTGTATCAACAAGTGCTCACAATTTTGAGAAACATTTTTGTTGTTTGTTTCTCCATTAAGAGAGGAATACGTAGGTTTTTCGTATGTGTTGCATAAATGTTAAGCCGCTTAGGTTTATATTTATATATATATATGTATAGGTATATATATATAAATACATACAAAATTTGCTAATTGGACTGGCCAATTTGTTTGCTGTCAAGCAGTTAGCAAATGGCCACGCCCATTGTGTGTGTGTGTGTGTTGTGGGGCACAAACATTGTGTGTGTGTATGGGTGTGCAAGTTTAAGTGATGCGATTGCAATTTCGCAGTTTTGCGCTTTGGGTTCGAGTTCTAGAGTCGCAAAAAAAGGAAAATGAAGGATACGGAAAACTTAACTCAACCATGTAACAGTAGAAGCAAAAGCGGCAGTTAAAGCGCCAATCGATGGCGAAAGCCAGACTAAATTGCCAGCAGATTGTATACAGGACACACACATACACACACAAATACAAAAATACACACATGCATACATAAATTCATGGTATATTTCAATCAATTGCCTAAAAACTTTTCAAATTGTGCAATTGAATTTGCAAGTGCGGAAAATCGACTGCCAACAGTTGTGGAACGCCACTCACAGAACAGAGTTTCTACTGATGAATGGTAATGGTAATGGGAATGGGTTGTATGTGACTTCCCGCTAAAATAGCTGTTCAAATGTCAAATCAAATGTCGCGAAAAGTGGGTTGCAACTTGCAAGAGGGTGCTTGCCGCTGGTTTTGCATTACTGATGATTTTAAATGACATTCCCAAAGTGTTTGCATTTGCAATCTGAATAGTTTGCATGGTGATAAAATAGCGGGTAACGAGTTGATAGGGGGAGTGTTAAAAAACAAAATCAAATATACATTTTGGTATCATCAGCAACAACTACAGCTACAACTAAATATTGCTACTTGACAGCCACTTGTTTTAGTATACAAACATAAGTAACAGTAGCAAATTGATTAATTTTCGTGAATAAAATTGGAATAGAGTTCTGCTTGCAAAGGGGGATTACGGGTGCGCCTGGAGTGTGCGCTGCGTTTAAAGATAGTTGGATGCATATCTTTGGGGATCTCGCGAGCTTTATTGCTACCAAATTTGGCGACTCTAAATTTAAAACTATGGAAGACATGGGGATTTCCGATTACAAAAGGCGGATGGTATGGGTGGACGTGGCATCGACATTTTTGATACAGATCTTTGTGGGATGTCATAGATGTCTTCTTATCAAATTTAGTGACTCTAACTCAAACACGCAGTTCCGTTTTTAAAAATCGCGGCCTAGAAGCGACAATGTTGGGCGTGGCATCGACATATGGATGCAGATCTTTGGGGGAAGTTGCCAGCTATCTTCCTACTAAATTTTATGACTTAAGCTTTCGAATTGCGGTGAATATGTGTGTTTTTATCGATTTAAACATCGACGTGCATCGATTTTCCAGCCTCCCAGTGGGCGTTGCGCCCGTACTTTGATACTTTGTCTGACGCAGACATGAACCAAGATATTTGACAACATGACGGACGTTGCACAAACCAATATACTCTTCACATTCGGTAAAAGAGTATTAAAAGTTACTTAACAAACAGGCAAGCATACCAGCCAGCTAGTCTGTCAGTGATGAAGTTATCAGAGGTTTCCAGCGAATTTGGTTTGCGCATTATTAAATATTTATACCCTTCACAGGGTGTATTGACTTTGTCATGAATCTGTAACGCCTTAAAGGAATGATGGGAGGCCCCATAAACTATATATCAAAATGGTCAGGACGAGCTCAGGAATTGATTTCCGTCTGTCCGTCCGTCTGTCCGTCTGTCTGTTTCAACACGATTTCCGGCCAAGCTGCTGAACCGATCTTGATGAAAATTTGACAGATTGCTTAGATCATGTCGGGTTTGTTCACTATGAAATTTCATCCCGATCGGAGCATTCTACGATATAGCCACCATATAAATTTACAATATCAACACGATTTCCGGCCAAACTGCTGAACCGATCATGTCGGGTTTGTTCGCTATGAAATTTTATTTCGATCGGAGCATTCTACGACATATCGTACTATCAATTGCTGTCTCTGTCGTGCACTTTCAAGTACCTACATGTCAATATGTTGTTTTTGTCGAAAACGAACAAGTAAATGACGCTCAAGAGTAAAAATATTAGCGAAAAATTTCCAACAACTGCACAGAAACATAAGAGGGGGGAGTATTGATTTGGCTGTGTGAAGGGTATCATACTCTTGGCATAGCCAAAATTAACTATGCGCCACTATGTTTTTATATAACAATGGGCTTCATACAAAGGTTGGTAACGAACTAACATAAGCTCAAATGTTTGAGACGCTCAATAACATAATAGCGTATTCTCTATCGTGTTTTACATTCAAGTTCTTTTAACTGTAAATACTCTCTTTCATTTGAGCATTAATGTGCATACGGTCACGTTGGATAAAATGCAACAGTTAGCTTATTAACTGAATGTTAATGGCTTATTAACCAAATTCCATTTGTATTATATCATACACACACACATATACATACATACATAAAAGCTTGAATACTGTTGCAATTAGTTGCGTGTCCGTTGCATATAGCATATGCATACATAGTATATCTCAAAATGTTCATATGCGTCTCATCAATAGCCAGACATAATTTGGTCAGCCACGTTGCGTATACGTAACATATGCAGCGTAATGTAACGTGTACGCAGCGCTGTATTGCCTCACAAAAGTCATTAAAGGTTAAAGGTAGTAAATAGGGTAAAAGTGTTTAAGTGTTGTCTATGAGTCAGATGTTATATACTTAAGGTTAGCGTTTTTGAGAAATTTAAGAATTTTTGACATGTATGTATGTATCTAGACCGAGATCAGGGCAAGCTGAAGGCCATCGTTGCCATAGCCATTAAGAAGAAAACCACGCTAACATATAATTTTATTTATATGTAAGCTCTAAATAGCCTGGCAATTGAAAGAGCTTTTAAATTTCATAGTTGCTATATTAAGAGATCCGCATGTTTTCGAGTTGTTGTTGTTGTCGTTGTCTTTGAAGCTTCAGATGTTCATGGGGCTACTTTTATATTTCCTTTCCTGGCTTGCATTGAGTGGAGGCCTCTTGTTGTCTGCTTTCTGCGCCAGTTGCAGTTGCATTTTAACAAATATGCTGTGGCATGCAACTAGTAGACAGCAGACGCAATCCAGAGACTTGGTGTGATTTCAAAAATATTTAAAATGCATTTTTGAAATGAAGGCGAATTATTTTGTACATTTTGAAGCAGCTCGTAATAGAGTTAAAGCTGTAAACCATTTAAAGAGACAACAATTTAAAATTAACAAATTGGTAAATTCATCCATTCACTTATTCAAAACAAATCAGTTTTGAAATGACGTTAAACAAGATTTACATTCCGTCTTGGAGGAAAACAGCAATGCTACACGATATCTTGTATGCTGAAATGAATGCGGGAATTTCAAAATACTGTGATTACGCTTCTACGCTTCTTACGATAACATTTTACTTTGTATCGTTAGCACAAAAACTAATAAGCTATTAGTATATGACCTGAACAGCAACGACAGACGTTTTCCTAAGAGTTTAAGTTTGTTTTAAATAAGCGATAACTCATCCCGTTTTCGATTTACATATGAAAGATTTTGTTTTATGTTTGGAAACTTCGACATTGTTTTGATCATCTAGGCAAAATTGATTATGGTCTAAAGATATCGTAGATTCAAATTCACTCAATGAAGTAGACACAGACGCTGAAAGTCTAGTGGTCCATTCTCCTAGTCAAATTTTCTTGTCAAGTTTAATTTTTTTTTGTGTTGCTCTCACTTGTAACTTAGTCCCTTCATGCGCTTCTCCCTCCGATGCTCAACAATGTAATTAAAAATCTCGCTGCTCAGCATAATATTTGCATCTTACTTTGCGTCTTAACTTTTACTTTTGCCGACGCCATGTAAGAAATTCGTTAAAATAAACACCAAAATCAAGGCAGTCGCATAATTGATTGATTCCTTTTTTCTTTGAATGCTACCAAAAATTGTAAACTAAATGGACTTTTGTTGTCTTTTGGCAAATTTACTTTGCTTGCACCTCCCTTTTTGGCCACAACAGGAATTTTTGTTTGTGGTTTTAACTCATCCCTCAGACATTTGGCAGCGCACTTGCATATATGAGTAGCTGAATAACTGAGAGTAACTAGAGTGCTTGAAAGCTTGAGTGGCAGATGTTGTTGCTGTTGCTGTTGCTGTTGCTGCAGTGACTAACAAGGTTACCTGAGGAACTAATTTGCATGGGACGTGACTGTACGTAGTGGCTGTAAGGCACTGTGTCGCAGTGTTTGTTAGCAATTAACTGGGCCATTGTTGCTCTCAACAATTCTTAGCCAATTGCAGCAGCTGTTATTGCTGTTGTTGCAAAAATTCTTGAACTTTTCATTTGCCAATAGCCACGCAACAGCAGCAACGACGACAAGGGCAGCTGCTTATTTTATTTGCTAATTGCAACACTCAACGGGCAAGCTGACAAGGATGAGAAAAGAACGAGTCCTTTCAACGACAATTGCTCGACAAGTTTCTATTATCAGGAGGAACAACACTAACAGCAACAGCAACAGCAACAACAACAACAGACAACTTTATAGCCAGCGGGGTCAAGAAGGTATGCAGGCTTACCTCTTTGCCTCATCGCAGTTTTCTTTTTCTGCATCTTCTTCTTCAACATCTTCTACTGGCAAACAAATTAATAGTGACGCATCTATTTTTTCTCTTCTATTTTTATACCCTTAACCCATAAAATGGGTAAATAAGGGTATAATGGTTTTGTGCAAAAGTATGTAACAGGCAGACGGAAGCATCTCCGACCCTATAAAGTATATATATTCTTGATCAGCATCAACAGCCGAGACGATATGGCCATGTCCGTCTGTCCGTCTGTCTGTCCGTCTGTCCGTCTGTATGAACGCGTGGATCTCAGAGACTACAAGAGCTAGAGACTTCAGATTTTGTATTTAAGTTCTCCTATACCATGAGCTGAACAAGTTTGCTTCAAATTATCGATAACTATTCTGGTTTCCGATACACACATAATATCGATAACAATAAAATATCGAATTTGGAAAATCTAAAAATGAGGGTTGAAGTAATGGATAATGATAGAACTTTTCTGAAAATTTCGTCCAAATCGGTTGAGAAACACCGGAGATATTGAACTTAATCGATGGAAGCTAAGCCAGTATACCAAAGTCTTATATAAATTAAATATATTTATTGCAACTGGGTTCAGGGTATCTTCTAGTCGGGCTCTCCCGACTAGAGCCTTCTTACTTGTTTATTCTTAAAGACATAAAATGGATTCCTATTTGCAGATAATTTCCTGAGTCCTAACTCCCCCTACGCTAAGCCAAGTTAAATGTCAATACAATAAACTTAATTGCAAATTGCAATTGGGGAATTTGAAGCTTGTTGTTGGTTATCAACTCTCGATATGTAATGAAGCTAGGAAAGTGGAGATGTAGATGAAGCTTAAATGAATTGCAATAAGAAAATGTCAAACAAGCTAATAACAAGCTTGAAAGTGGGACACAGAAATACACAAAAAGAAAGAGAGAGGCAGAAGAGGTATGAACAAAATGGCAGACAAAACTAGAGAAGACATTTAGAAGGCAGTTAAAGTAAACACGCATACGCCATGTGTGCAACAACAGCATCAGAACGGGCTATAAAAGAGGATTCGGATGGTGAGGTGGGAAGTCAGTAATCCATACAAAATAGTTGTACATGTGATGCATATTTCATTTGATATGACCAGGGCTCAAGGCAAAGTCACTGACTACTAACTGTCTGGTAATGTCTGGCCATTATATATTCATGTTTTCTACCCGGTTTCGCCGTTCGATAACAGCAAAGCCCACAAAATGAATATGCTTAAGGGGAGGGAGGAGTGGAGTAGAGCGGAGCGGAGTTGACTATTTAATATGAATAATAAGTAATAAATGCATGTGCTTACAATAAGAATAACATGACCTGATGACTTCATAATGTTGTTGATGCTTAAAACAAGTGCGATTTTATATCTATGTTGCATTCCGTAGGGAATTTTGCGTTGCTTTCGAAATGACTCTTAAATGATTTATAAACTGTTCATTTGTCCATACAGAAAGCAACAGTTGGAGTAAGCTGAATCACTTTGGTTTCATGTACTAAATCCATCACATGTATGTGTGTGCGAGTGTTTTTGTATTACTTAATCAGCCGACAGCACACAATTTCCTCGGGGAGTGGGAAACGGGGAACGTGGCACATCTCTCAGTGGACTTTTGGAAATTCCGCTCCATCTGTCAAATGCCGTGCATTAGTCTGGGTGTGCCTCTGTGTGTGTGTCTAGTTATTGTCTCTGCACATTGTTGATAAACTAAAATAATTGAGCAATTTTTCACGATATGACAGCTTCATAAATATTACATTTTAATTAATTTAATGCCGTTAAGAGTGCCCAGATTACAACAGCTTCAAGTGTTTGCATTGCATTAATGCTGGCAATTAGCGGCCGGTCAACTGATTCATAAATATATCAAACAATTAATCAAAGTGCAACACGACAAAACAGATAAGGAAAAAAAAAAACAGAAAATGGCGGCTTACATTCCGCATCAAGGCAATGCAAATAAAAATAATCGTAGGTGCTCTAGTTAAAAGAAATTGCTTGCCGTCTAGATACCCTCTACTAAATTCTTACCTAATAGGTATAAAATAAAATAGTATTTCTTGTTTTAGGTTCTAATTTTATGAAAAATATAAAGCTATTGCTGAATATTGAAGGCTATATAATTTTTTCGCTTCATCTTAAAAATGCAGCCAGTAGAATAAACCAATACGCCGACACGCTTTTAAGAAAATCTGGCATGTCCCAGTCAAAATTCCCTTTCAAGAACTACATACGTGTATATTCAAATTAATTAAACAGCAATATGGTGTCGAGCGCATTACTTTGATTAAGTATCCTTTTTGCAGTGGAGACAAGCCGCAGGCACAGATCAGAAACATATTCCTATTAATCTATATGTGTGTTTGTATTTATCGTACATATATCACACATCGTGTATGTGTGTATAATAATTGCGTTATTTTAATTTGTATAATGTCGTTCAATTTATTAATTTATGTGCATAACTTTGGGCAGCATAGAACATGGGCTTTCAATGCGCACGATTGCATAATAAATGGTTTAAACACATTTTGAATTTCCATACCTTCAATTTTATAACACGTGCCACATACGCCTACAGCGACAAAAAATGGTTATAGCCTTGTAATTGATGTTGGCAACTCTTGATGTTACACAAAATATTATATTTGCACTTTTATTTATACAAACAAGTGGAAACGTTGCAGTCGAGAAGGAAACAACTGCGGTATACTCGATGCTTGTTTAAAAAGGGGTAACAAGAGGCCTGATTGCAAAGGGGTACGGATGCGGCAGGGTTGTACGCTGCGTTCAAAGATATATTTTGAGCCTGAGCCACAAAATTTGGTGGCATTACAGCTGTTGACATCCCACAAAGATCTGTAGCAAAAATTGTTATGCTAAGCTCCCCACCACCTCTTTAATAACGGCAATGTCTACCGCAGTTATTAAGCTAGAGTCACAAATTTTGTTGACAATATAGCTGGTGGCATCGCCGAAAGATCTGCATCAGCCAATCTTTGAACGCAGCGCACACCCCGCCGCATGCCGTACCTCCTTGCAATCAGGACCCTTTTTACCGTTTTTGAACACGTATCGAGTATATCGCAGCCGGTTGCGTCCGACTGCAAGGTTTCCACTTGTTTATAGCTTAGAACTGTGAGGGTGATACGCGATATCTCAAAAACTGATGGTCCGAGCCCACTCCCGTCGATCAATTCTTTTTGAAAACAAGTTTATGCAGGTTAACCGCTGATCTTTTTTCTATCGGTTTCGAATTTGTTAAAAGATAACTTTTATAATATCTTCTAAAAAATATTCGAAAACGTAATTTTTTCAAGCCTTTAAAAGTTTTAAGATTCTTTAGTTATAACCTTAAGTGCAAATGAGCATTTTGTTAATAATTTTATCTTTTTGTGATTTCAGCTTAAAATAAAAATACAAAATATCACGCACATGCACTCAAGAAAAGACATCCGCCGCAATGGAAGGGTTCTTTAATAAAGAGTCAATTCTCAGTGCATAAAAAAGATTTCAAAGAAAGGCGTTAGTAAAATTCATATTGTTAATTCAAGTCTAAGCAAAATGAATAGAGTGAATAATTGACTGAATAAACAAGCGGGCATTCAATTGGCAACTGCGAATGTTTGGATTTGATTATGTAATTTGCTCATAAGCATTGTGCAATAAAGCTAACAGTTGACAGATGTTGCATTTTATATTTAAATATTTAATATTTCAATTATGCAACCGCAAATGACAAATTTCAAACGACACTCTCGCGCCCAAACACACATCACACTTCAAATGGCGTACCCTGTGCAGGTCATTGCGTCTAATGTAGAAAACACACACACACACACACACACACACACACACACACACACACACACACGCACACAACAGAAAAACCCACTCTCACAGAGTACCCGACTCGGCCTAGTTTTCCTTGGCTTTGGGGTTCGGACTTATAGAGGAGCCTCTAAAAACTCGTCTCAAGAAGCAAACGACGACGGTTATTTGTGGCGCTGAATAATTTAAAAATTTTTTGTAAATGACGTAGCAAAAAAACCGCAAGCCAAAAACTGAAAATTGACCGCACTTCAAGCAAGTTTGGGCTATTTGTTCAGACAGACTAGTCAATTGGTTGGCTATGATGGACGAGTCAAGGGCCAGTCTAAGCAGGTTTAAAAAATTACATAACAAGCCTAGAACACGACTAGTCAACGTAGGCGTAGGCGTACACTGAACCGAAAAATACCTTTTGAAATTATCATTGAACATTTCTGTTTAAACTGCCTATTCCATTTTGAATTGTTCATGGATGTGTCAAGGTGGATGCAGAACGTTAACGTAAATTTCGCTAAACATGAAAAACGAATGAAATATTGTGCTTCTTTTATATTTGTTGAAGCGGCAGAAAAAAGGAACAAATGAAAAGCACATAATACATTTTTCATATTGTAATATATGTAACTAACTGCAACAGCGCAATTTCTCAGGTATGCGTTTAGTGAAAGGTAGTTCCAGGTTCGGAACCCGTCGCAGATCATCATATTTCATAATCGGTAAGTTCAATTCAAATAATTTGTATTCTATTTTCTAACACTTTAAACATTTAAATTTTAACTATAATAAAAAACATCGTATTTGGATTTAAGCTATCCGTAATCTAGTTATTTTGATAATGATGCGCATCATAGTCACTGTTCTTATGCTAGTCCAGTCCGTCTGTTTTTTGACTGTTCTACATGGACTGTTTTTTTGGTACTCAAAATCGAAGGTAGAGAGTGTATTGGGTTTATGCAATGTCCGTCATGGTGTCTGTCCGTCCGTCCGTCTGTATGAACGCAACTTTTTCCCACACTCTCCAAGCTAGAGACTTGAAACTTTCTAAATATGTTTATCTATGGCCGGGACAGATTAAGTGTCGAGATTGGGGCTATACGACAACTGGGGGGCTGGCAATTCGATAAATTCGATAGCTCAAAACCGATAAATCCACATATTTCGCACATCCTCACAGCTAGAACTACCAAATTTTGTGAGAAGATAGCTACTAGCAACTCCAAAAAAAAAAACTGCATCAAAAATTTTGGAGCCACACCCACCTATTCCACCCCAAGCAACCCCACAGTTTGAAATAAGAAACGCTTATATCTTTTACAGATTTTGAGCTAGAGCCACCCAATTCGTTTCCAAGATAGGTGATGATGATACCACTTTTCAATCAGGCCTCTTTTTATCGGCTTAATACAGTTATCGAGTATACTTTCTCTTCTTTTTCACTTGTTTAACTTTTCCACGTAGATGCAGAGGCATCCGAGACGGCTGCTCCAATGACATGCCTTAGTAAAATGGAATAGAAACAAGTAAGAAGGCTCTAGTCGGGAGAGCCCGACTAGAAGATACCCTGAACCCAGTTGCAATAAATATGTAAATTAAATATATAATTGACTTTGGTATACTGCAATAAATATGTAAATTAAATTTATAATTGACTTTGGTATACTGACTTAACTTCAATCGATAAAATTAGATATCTCCGGGGTTTCGTAACCGATTTGGACGATTTTTTCAGAAAAGTTCTATCGTTACCCATTATTTCAACCCTCATTTTTACATTTTCCAAATTCGATATTGTATTATTATCGATATTATGTGTATATCGGAAACCAGAATAGTTATCGATAATTTGAAGCAAACTTGTTCTGCTCATGGTATAGGAGAACTTAAATACAAAATCAGAAGTCTCTAGCTCTTGCAGTCTCTGAGATCCACGCGTTCATACAGACAGACAGACGGACAGACGGACAGACAGACGGACAGACGGACATGGCTATATCGTCTCGGCTGTTGATGCTGATCAAGAATATATATACTTTATGGGGTCGGAGATGCTTCCATCTGCCTGTTACATACTTTTGCACAAAACCATTATACCCTTATTTACCCATTTTATGGGTTAAGGGTATAAAAATACGATTTGTTTGGCCCACTCAACATAACTGCAGGGGCGAAATAAAAAACAAGTGAGAAGGCTCTAGTCGGGAGAGCCCGACTAGAAGATACCCTGAACCCAGTTGCAATAAATATATTTAATTTATATAAGACTTTGGTATACTGGCTTAGCTTCCATCGATTAAGTTCAATATCTCCGGTGTTTCTCAACCGATTTGGACGAAATTTTCAGAAAAGTTCTATCATTATCCATTACTTCAACCCTCATTTTTAGATTTTCCAAATTCGATATTTTATTGTTATCGATCCCATGTGTGTATCGGAAACCAGAATAGTTATCGATAATTTGAAACAAACTTGTTCAGCTCATGGTATAGGAGAACTTAAATACAAAATCTGAAGTCTCTAGCTCTTGTAGTCTCTGAGATCCACGCGTTCATACAGACGGACAGACGGACAGACAGACGGACAGACGGACATGGCCATATCGTCTCGGCTGTTGAAGCTGATCAAGAATATATATACTTTATAGGGTCGGAGATGCTTCCTTCTGCCTGTTACATACTTTTGCACAAAACCATTATACCCTAATTTACCCATTTTATGGGTTAAGGGTATAAAAAATATATAAAACGCTAAAGAACAACAGCGACTATAGAATGATTTAAAAATATTGCAATGTTGGCGCCATTTTGTTTGTTTGCGTCACAGTTACTAACGGTCGAAAGAAATGCCGTTGCAGCAACTTGTTCGTTTTACTGCCGCTCTTTTGAACTCTTTTTTGTGGATATTTTACGAGTGGCAAACACTTGATAATATGTGCAACAAAATATATGTAAATTCTGCAATAACTACCGCTATACTGTTATGCAAGTAATTGTAAGTGAGGAACATTTAAATAAGTTGCAATTTTAATAAGTAATACCGAAGAATAACAACAGTTAATGCTGCGTAATTATATTTTGCTGTCGGTGTTGAAGCTAGCAAACCATGCCTTTAAAATGTATCTCATATTGAAAACAAAAATGGCTTAAGTTGCTTTGTGTTCAAAGTTCAATATCCAGAATGCGAACATTTGATTATTGAGATGATTAGCTATAAATACGTGGACTATAATTACTGGTGTAATTTAAGACCAAATTTCCAAAAAAATTTTATTACAAATGCATGCCGGCAAATTGCACTGATCTTGAATGTACATGTACATGTGTGTCTGTGTGTGTTTGTGTGAGATACCTGAGTAACGTTTGCAGTGCCCCAGGCTGTATGGGTGTGTGTGTTGTGTGTGGCATAAAGGCAAGAAAGTGACCTGATTGACTAAGGCCAGGCAGGTGGCATGGGCAATCGGAAATAGGAGCCGAGCACAAACACACACACACACACACACACACACACACACACACACACACACACACACACACACATACACACGAGGACACATGTGTGACGTGAAAAAGTACGGTCGAGTTTTCCTGACGCTCCGTCCTTGTAGTGTTTTCGCAGTGCTAAACCTAAAGTGAAAACCAATTTTCCAAATTAATAAGCGCGTCAATAGGCTGGGCAACTCACCTGTTGTTCTCATCGCCTTTGCCAATCGCGTTCCTCTACCGGGCGGTTGTGGAGTCTCCCTCAAGCCGCGCGCAATCTAGGGCACTCCAACTGGTGTGAGTGGAAATACTACACGTAAACATTATACGTATTGCACACCCCAACTTCGTGGTGAGCACACCAGCTGATCGCGAGTACCAGGACTGTGTTTGGCTGTGCCAGCTGAGCGAGAAGCGCTAAGCTACCCTCACTTGCCAATCATAGGTGGCGCCAACACGAAAAGAGGTGTCTCAGCTGTGAGTGGTTCGTGGACAGGGAAAAAGTGCAAACAATATTTTTGTTGCATACGCGCAAGGATTTTGCGATAAGCGCTGCATAGCCAACAGGCGCACCACTTGTCGATTTCTCCAGTAGGAAACTCCAAGCAGATTAAGCAAAAGGCCACGGTACCGGCTACTACCAACCCCCTCCGTTGCGGCGGTGCTCTGTGGGGCTCTGGTGACCGAGTCGGGGCGGTATAACCTCCACCGGTTAAAAACATTAGGGAAACCTTTGGTCAACGCGGGACCTCCAGGTGACATGCCTGCACCTGCGGCGGCCAGTCCACCCCAGGGGAAGAAGCCAGAGGAGGAAGATGCCTTTGTGCAGCTGGGTGCCATCCTGAACGGCCTTAATGCCCTTCTGTTCGGGCAGCGGCACGTAAACCAGCTGATGAGGGACCAAGCAGCGAAGGCACTTAAGCTATACAAAGTCTGCTCTGGCAGAAGCAAGACAGCTTCCAGTGATAGCGCGGATACGGCCACACAGACGTCGCCGATTGCAAAGCTGCCTACTAGAGTAGCCGATAAAGTGCAACAGCAGAGTTGCGGTGCTGCGAGGAGTACAGTGACTCCCAAGAGGCGGCGCGAGCTCGAGCCAGGGCAGCGAGCTACGCCCTCAAAGAGGAACAAAACTGGCAATGCAAGTCCAGCGGCTTCGGAGTCGGTTCCACGGAATACGTGGCAAACGGCTCAGCGAAAGAAGTCTAGCAAGCTAGCCGGTAAGGCATCTGGTAAACCACATACGAAGAGCTGATCGGATGCACTGGTAATAAGTACCAGCGAGCTCTCCTACAGCGAAGTTCTGTCGCTAGTTACGCGTAGAAGCGACGGAAAACTCAACGGAGTCCGCGACAAGGTCTCCAAAGCTCGACGCACAGCAAAAGGTGACCTGGAGTAGGCCTGGAGTGGACGAAGTGGAGCTTGTGCTGGGCAAGAGTGCAGTGGTTCGGTCATTTACCGAGCAGACTCACTTCGCCATTCGGGACCTGGACGAGTTAGCCACTAAAGAGGAGATAGTGACTGCGCTGTCAGCGCAGGCAAACCAGCCGACGTCTGTATCTTCAAGAGCATTCGAACTGGATATGGTAATACACAGGTGGCTCAGTTTTCAGTACCAGCAAATCTGGCAAGCAGCATTACTGCCCTGCGCACAGTTCGCATTGGCTGGACCAGCTGCGTTATTCGCCAGCAGGAAGCGCGCACGCGGTGCTACCGCTGTCTGGAGATGGGACATACCGCAAGCAGCTGCCGTAACCCCGTGGATAGATCCCAGTGCTGCATCAGGTGTGGAGTTACAGGCCACAAGGCAGCGAGTTGCAAGAGCGAGGTGGCGAAGTGCTTCATCTGTGTTGCAAAGGGCAGTGCCTCATTCAGCCACCAGGCGGGCAGTAATAGATGTCCACTCAGTGGAAGCGTACTTGGTCGTGCAACATGAAGTTCATACAGCTGAACCTTAACCATTGCGCAGCGGCCCAGGACCTGTTGTCGCAAACAGTGCGTGAACGCTCTGCAGACCTTGCGGTGCTAAGCGAGCCATACCGGCTTTCTGAGAGCCCTAGATGCGCTTCGGACATAACTGGAAGAGTGGCTCTATGGTCCTGCGAGATTGACGGGACTCCTCTGGTAAATGTACATCGGGACGAAAACTACGTGCGCGCGTCGGTGGGCGGCATGTGGTTCTACGCAGTCTACCTACCCCCCAGTCTGCAGCTATCAGAGTTCGCTATCACCCTGGACTCCCTGGTAGCAGACGCAAGAAGCCGTCACCCGATCGTCATCGCTGGAGATTTCAACGCGTGGGCAGAGGAGTGGGGCAGCTCGTCAACCAATGCCAAAGGACGGGGGTTGCTGGAGGCGTTCTCTCTCCTCGATGTGGCGCTCCTAAATCATGGAACGCAGCACACGTTCAGCAGAGCTGGACTGGGTTCGGTCCTTGACATAACATTTGTCATTAGCTCGCTCTTCAGTTCGTCCACCTGGAGCATCGACGACTCCTTCAATGCAAGTGATCACGTTGACATATGGTGTACCGTTGGAATACGCCCGGATCACGGTAATACTCCAGCTCACCACTGGCCTAGGTATCGTGTCGAGACGCTAGACATGCGGACTTTCAGTGCCCATCTGGAGTCTGCTGTGACCTCTGATAATACTGATAGCACCGAGGACGTGGTGGAAAAAACGATGCGGATGCTAAGCCGTGCCTGCGATGATAGCATGACTAGGAGCAGAAGGTACCAGAGGCACCATGCCCCAGTATACTGGTGGAACGAGGAGATCGCTGAGGCTCGAAGCGATTGCAACAATGCTAGACGCCGCTACCAGCGCTCACGTGGATCGCTGCTGTTCCATGAACGCCAGGCGGAATTCCTCGCCAGTAGGAGACGCTTCCAGAAGCTTATTAAAGACAGCAATCGTAGATGCTTCCTGGACCTCTGCGACACAGCGGAAAACGACCCATGGGGCAATGCCTACAAGCTGGTAGTAAAACGCTTCAATGCCTCTCCACGCTGCCACCCCATGGACCCAAGATCATTGAAGGAGATAGTAAGGCACCTATTTCCCAGTGTGGATGAGGATATCGGCGAGCCCCCGCCTGCGCCAAGCATGCATTCTCAAATTGAGCCCATCATGCTAGAAGAGATTCGACACGCTGCAACGAGGTTGAAGCCCAGCAAGTCACCTGGCCCAGATGGGATTCCCAACCGAGCGCTCAAGCTAGCAATTGCGCTCCGCCCAGATGTCTTCTCGAGCATGTACAACAGCTGCCTACGAAATGGAAAGTTTCCAAAGCGCTGGAAAATTCAGCGCCTGGTCCTCCTACCGAAGCCTGGCAAAAAGCTCGAAGATCCAGCTGCATATCGTCCGATATGCCTGATCGATACTGCGGGCAAGCTACTGGAGCATTTGATTTGCACCCGGCTCAATAACGCCATTGCTGCTGCTGGTGGAGTTTCACCGCAGCAGTATGGCTTTCGCAAAGCCCGATCTACGCTGGACGCTATCGGCAAGGTAGTCGAGATAGCTTCGGGAGCTATAGCTGGATGTAGATGGAAAGGTGGCGCCAAGAAGTACTGCCTAGTGACAACGTTGGACGTCAAAGATGCCTTCAATACGGCTAAATGGGGCTGCATCCTAGAGGCTCTTGAGGCGCTAAACGTGCCGGAGTACCTACTAAGGATAACAAGGAGCTACTTTAAGGATAGAATCCTAAGGTATGATACCTGCGAGACGATGGAGGAGCACGAAGTTTCTGGAGGCGTGCCACAAGGGTCGGTACTGGGACCTCTTCAGTGGAACGTCATGTATGACGGCGTTTTTCGGCTGTCAATGCCAGACGATGTTCAGCTGGTGGGCTTTGCTGACGATGTGGCAATAGTGGTTGTCGCCAAGGATCTCAAGGTAGTGGAGGAAAAGTGCAACCTAGCCATCTCGAAAGCCATACAGTGGCTCTCCTCAGTAGGACTGCAGATAGCACCCCAAAAAACAGAGGCAGTGCTCATTAGCAGCCGAAAAGCGGTGGAGACAGCGAACATAATCGTGGCTAACACTGCAGTCAGGTCTAAGAGGGCGATTCAATATCTGGGCGTTATGCTGGATACCAGGCTATGCTTCAAGGAGCATTTGGAGTACGCTAGCACAAGGGCCGCCTTAACAAATCGTGCGATCTCTCGTATCATGCCAAATACGAGAGGTCCGAAGCAATTTAAGAGACTCCTTTTAACCAGCGTCATAAGAGCGACAATGCTGTATGCGGCGCCGATATGGCAATCAGCTTGCCGCTTTGAGAGCTACACCCGCGGACTGAGAGCCACTCACCGTCTTGGAGCGATCAGAGTTTGTAGCGGCTTCAGAACCATCTCTGATGACGCATGTCTGGTCCTGGCTGGAATAGCCCCCATAGCCGAGCTGGCTAGGGAAATCTCGGAGATCTACGAGGGAACTCATGGCAAGGAACTTTCGGATCCCCAGAAGCATGAAGTGCGCACAGCGGCCAAAACGCGCACTTTGGAAAACTGGCAGAGGCAATAGGATGCGTCTAGCAAAGGGCGTTGGACGCATCGCTTCATCCCGAGCATTTCAGCGTGGCAAAACCGGCGGCATGGGCAGCTCAACTACTACACCACCCAACTCCTAAATGGTCATGGCTGCTTCCGTGAGTACTTGCACCGACTTGGGCATGAGAGTGCAGCGTTCTGTACCTCCTGTGGTGATAGGTTCCTAGAGGATGCCGAACACGTCTTGTTTCACTGCGGACGCTTTACCGGGCTCCGAGATGAGCTGGAGAGGGCTTTCGGCTGTAGCATCGAGTTGGACAACCTGGTGACATTGATACTGGCCAGCAACGCCAATTGGGAAGCATTCAGCGCGTTAGTGGCGGCAGTCATGACCAATCTGCGTAAGGCTGAGCGCGAGCGAAGAGGGCAAGAGGATTAGGTGGAACATAGGCATTATGTTTCGCTTTTATTACCTAATAATAAGCCACTGTATATATAGGATAAGCAATAAAGGAAAAAAAAAAAAAAACACACATACACACATACACACACACACACACACACCGTGTGGTGGGCGGTTTTACATAATACCCACCACAGCATGCCATAGCATGAGAGAGCCACTCACCGTCTTGGAGCGATCAGAGTTTGTAGCGGCTTCAGAACCATCTCTGATGACGCATGTCTGGTCCTGGCTGGAATAGCCCCCATAGCCGAGCTGGCTAGGGAAATCTCGGAGATCTACGAGGGAACTCATGGCAAGGAACTTTCGGATCCCCAGAAGCATGAAGTGCGCACAGCGGCCAAAACGCGCACTTTGGAAAACTGGCAGAGGCAATAGGATGCGTCTAGCAAAGGGCGTTGGACGCATCGCCTCATCCCGAGCATTTCAGCGTGGCAAAACCGGCGGCATGGGCAGCTCAACTACTACACCACCCAACTCCTAAATGGTCATGGCTGCTTCCGTGAGTACTTGCACCGACTTGGGCATGAGAGTGCAGCGTTCTGTACCTCCTGTGGTGATAGGTTCCTAGAGGATGCCGAACACGTCTTGTTTCACTGCGGACGCTTTACCGGGCTCCGAGATGAGCTGGAGAGGGCTTTCGGCTGTAGCATCGAGTTGGACAACCTGGTGACATTGATACTGGCCAGCAACGCCAATTGGGAAGCATTCAGCGCGTTCGTGGCGGCAGTCATGACCAATCTGCGTAAGGCTGAGCGCGAGCGAAGAGGGCAAGAGGATTAGGTGGAACATAGGCATTGGTGACGCATTACCTAACGGCCGTACCGCCAATGTTATGTTTCGCTTTTATTACCTAATAATAAGCCACTGTATATATAGGATAAGCAATAAAGGAAAAAAAAAAAAAAAACACACATACACACATACACACACACACACACACACCGTGTGGTGGGCGGTTTTACATAATACCCACCACAGCATGCCATAGCTTGTCGTAAGAGGCGAATAAGTGGCCCTAAGGCAGAGACCAGCAATGCCTTAGGTAACCTGGGCTGACGGTAACAGTAATCTATCACCTGAGTAAGCGGAGTGAAATCTAGCCGAAATGGCTGATAGGCTAATGCTGCTACTGCCTCCGTCCGGTTAAAACATAGCAAGTCTCCAGGATACGATCTTTGGTTCGTCGTCATTAAGTTGACAGTACCGGTTCAGATGTGACATACCCGATTAACGCGGATCTGGCTCTGAACGCCCGACCCCATGAAGGCGGGCGTCAATCCTGGCGTGGCCTCACTGCTCGCATAGATAACCATGGGATTACAACGCGACGGTACAACAACCAGAGACAACGGCCCAGGAGTTGGGACCCAACAGAATGAGCAACAATATAACCCCCCAAATTGAAAGAGAGAGAGAGAGAGAGGCTGTAAGGATTCTAGCACAGTACCCCTGTGCTGGATTTGCTAGAAGCAGTAAGCTGGCGAGGTCACCGACCAAAGTTTCGACGCCAGCCATTCAGGAGTTACACCAGGGCGCTAGCGAGCCTTTGGAGCAACACCAGAGAACAGCGCTCAATGACCTTGGAGAAGAGATTTCTAAGCTGGTTGAGATGATGGAAGATGGCAAGAGGCGCTCAATCCATCAACCGATGCGGGACTCGATTGAGAGCATCAGGGCGCTCTACGAGCTGGCATCTAGTTATTTTGATAATGATGGGCATCATAGTTCACTGTTCTTATGCTAGTCCAGTCCGTCTGTTTTTTGACTGTTCTACATGGACTGTTTTTTTGGTACTCAAAATCGAAGGTAGAGAGTGTATTGGGTTTATGCAATGTCCGTCATGGTGTCTGTCCGTCCGTCCGTCTGTATGAACGCAACTTTTTCCCACACTCTCCAAGCTAGAGACTTGAAACTTTCTAAATATGTTTATCTATGGCCGGGACAGATTAAGTGTCGAGATTGGGGCTATACGACAACTGGGGGGCTGGCAATTCGATAAATTCGATAGCTCAAAACCGATAAATCCACATATTTCGCACATCCTCACAGCTAGAACTACCAAATTTTGTGAGAAGATAGCTACTAGCAACTCCAAAAAAAAAAACTGCATCAAAAATTTTGGAGCCACACCCACCTATTCCACCCCAAGCAACCCCACAGTTTGAAATAAGAAACGCTTATATCTTTTACAGATTTTGAGCTAGAGCCACCCAATTCGTTTCCAAGATAGGTGATGATGATACCACTTTTCAATCAGGCCTCTTTTTATCGGCTTTAATACAGTTATCGAGTATACTTTCTCTTCTTTTTCACTTGTTTAACTTTTCCACGTAGATGCAGAGGCATCCGAGACGGCTGCTCCAATGACATGCCTTAGTAAAATGGAATAGAAACAAGTAAGAAGGCTCTAGTCGGGAGAGCCCGACTAGAAGATACCCTGAACCCGGTTGCAATAAATATGTAAATTAAATATATAATTGACTTTGGTATACTGCAATAAATATGTAAATTAAATTTATAATTGACTTTGGTATACTGACTTAACTTCAATCGATAAAATTAGATATCTCCGGGGTTTCGTAACCGATTTGGACGATTTTTTCAGAAAAGTTCTATAGTTACCCATTATTTCAACCCTCATTTTTACATTTTCCAAATTCGATATTGTATTGTTATCGATATTATGTGTATATCGGAAACCAGAATAATTATCGATAATTTGAAGCAAACTTGTTCTGCTCATGGTATAGGAAAACTTAAATACAAAATCTGAAGTCTCTAGCTCTTGCAGTCTCTGAGATCCACGCGTTCATACAGACAGACAGACGGACAGACGGACAGACAGACAGACAGACGGACAGACGGACATGGCTATATCGTCTCGGCTGTTGATGCTGATCAAGAATATATATACTTTATGGGGTCGGAGATGCTTCCATCTGCCTGTTACATACTTTTGCACAAAAACCATTATACCCTTATTTACCCATTTTATGGGTTAAGGGTATAAAAATACGATTTGTTTGGCCCACTCAACATAACTGCAGGGGCGAAATAAAAAAAAATATATATAAAACGCTAAAGAACAACAGCGACTATAGAATGATTTAAAAATATTGCAATGTTGACGCCATTTTGTTTGTTTGCGTCACAGTTACTAACGGTCGAAAGAAATGCCGTTGCAGCAACTTGTTCGTTTTACTGCCGCTCTATTGAACTCTTTTTTGTGGATATTTTACGAGTGGCAAACACTTGATAATATGTGCAACAAAATATATGTAAATTCTGCAATAACTACCGCTACACTGTTATGCAAGTAATTGTAAGTGAGGAACATTTAATTAAGTTGCAATTTTAATAAGTAATACCGAAGAATAACAACAGTTAATGCTGCGTAATTATATTTTGCTGTCGGTGTTGAAGCTAGCAAACCATGCCTTTAAAATGATCCTCATATTGAAAACAAAAATGGCTTAAGTTGCTTTGTGTTCAAAGTTCAATATCCAGAATGCGAACATTTGATTATTGAGATGATTAGTTATAAATACGTGGACTATAATTACTGGTGTAATTTATGACCAAATTTCCTAAAAATTTTTATTATAAATGCATGCCGGCAAATTGCACTGATCTTGAATGTACATGTACATGTGTGTCTGTGTGTGTTTGTGTGAGATACCTGAGTAACGTTTGCAGTGCCCCAGGCTGTATGGGTGTGTGTGTTGTGTGTGGCATAAAGGCAAGAAAGTGACCTGATTGACTAAGGCCAGGAGTTGTAGTAAAGTGAAAACCAATTTTCCAAATTAATAAGCGCGTCAATAGGCTGGGCAACTCACCTATTGTTCTCATCGCCTTTGCCAATCGCGTTCCTCTACCGGGCGGTTGTGGAGTCTCCCTTAAGCCGCGAGCAATCTAGGGCAATCCAACTGGTGTGAGTGGAAATACTACACGTAAACATTACACGTATTGCACACCCCAACTTCGTGGTGAGCACACCAGCTGATCGCGAGTACCAGGGCTGTGTTTGGCTGTGCCAGCTGAGCGAGAAGCGCTAAGCTACCCTCACTTGCTAATCATAGGTGGCGCCAACACGAAAAGAGGTGTCTCAGCTGTGAGTGGTTCGTGGACAGGGTGCAAGTGCAAACAATTTTTTTGTTGCATACGCGCAAGGATTTTGCGATAAGCGCTGCATAGCCAACAGGCGCACCACTTGTCGATTTCTCCAGTAGGAAACTCCAAGCAGATTAAGCAGAAGGCCACGGTACCGGCTATTACCAACCCCCTCCGTTGCGGCGGTGCTCTATGGGGATCTGGTGACCGAGTCGGGGCGGTATAACCTCCACCGGTTAAAAACCTTAGGGAAACCTTTGGTCAACGCGGGACTGCTTGTAGATCTACAAGTGAGTGGAGACAAGTGGTTATAGTGGAAGGTATTGTGCGCCGCTCGGCATTGCCGAGGTCTCCCCCCAGGGGAGTGCGCTACCCCCGGTGCGCAGCCTGGTAGCTCCAGGTGACATGCCTGCACCTGCGGCGGCCAGTCCACCCCAGGGGAAGAAGCCAGAGGAGGAAGATGCCTTTGTGCAGCTGGGTGCCATCCTGAACGGCCTTAATGCCCTTCTGTTCGGGCAGCGGCACGTAAACCAGCTGATGAGGGACCAAGCAGCGAAGGCACTTAAGCTATACAAAGTCTGCTCTGGCAGAAGCAAGACAGCTTCCAGTGATAGCGCGGATACGGCCACACAGACGTCGCCAATTGCAAAGCTGCCTACTAGAGTAGCCGATAAAGTGCAACAGCAGAGTTGCGGTGCTGCGAGGAGTACAGTGACTCCCAAGAGGCGGCGCGAGCTCAAGCCAGGGCAGCGAGCTACGCCCTCAAAGAGGAACAAAACTGGCAATGCAAGTCCAGCGGCTTCGGAGTCGGTTCCACGGAATACGTGGCAAACGGCTCAGCGAAAGAAGTCTAGCAAGCTAGCCGGTAAGGCATCTGGTAAGCCACATACAAAGAGCTGATCGGATGCACTGGTAATAAGTACCAGCGAGCTTTCCTACAGCGAAGTTCTGTCGCTAGTTACGCGCAGAAGCGACGGAAAACTCAACGGAGTCCGCGACAAGGTCTCCAAAGCTCGTCGCACAGCAAAAGGTGACCTGGAGTAGGCCTGGAGTGGACGAAGTGGAGCTTGTGCTGGGCAAGAGTGCAGTGGTTCGGTCATTTACCGAGCAGACTCACTTCGCCATTCGGGACCTGGACGAGTTAGCCACTAAAGAGGAGATAGTGACTGCGCTGTCAGCGCAGGCAAACATACCAGCCGACGTCTGTATCTTCAAGAGCATTCGAACTGGATATGGTAATACACAGGTGGCTCAGTTTTCAGTACCAGCAAATCTGGCAAGCAGCATTACTGCCCTGCGCACAGTTCGCATTGGCTGGACCAGTTGCGTTATTCGCCAGCAGGAAGCGCGCACGCGGTGCTACCGCTGTCTGGAGATGGGACATACCGCAAGCAGCTGCCGTAACCCCGTGGATAGATCCCAGTGCTGCATCAGGTGTGGAGTTACAGGCCACAAGGCAGCGAGTTGCAAGAGCGAGGTGGCGAAGTGCTTCATCTGTGTTGCAAAGGGCAGTGCCTCATTCAGCCACCAGGCGGGCAGTAATAGATGTCCACTCAGTGGAAGCGTACTTGGTCGTGCAAGATGAAGTTCATACAGCTGAACCTTAACCATTGCGCAGCGGCCCAGGACCTGTTGTCGCAAACAGTGCGTGAACGCTCTGCAGACCTTGCGGTGCTAAGCGAGCCATACCGGCTTTCTGAGAGCCCTAGATGCGCTTCGGACATAACTGGAAGAGTGGCTCTATGGTCCTGCGGGATTGACGGGACTCCTCTGGTAAATGTACATCGGGACGAAAACTACGTGCGCGCGTCGGTGGGCGGCATGTGGTTCTACGCAGTCTACCTACCCCCCAGTCTGCAGCTATCAGAGTTCGCTATCACCCTGGACTCCCTGGTAGCAGACGCAAGAGGCCGTCACCCGATCGTCATCGCTGGAGATTTCAACGCGTGGGCAGAGGAGTGGGGCAGCTCGTCAACCAATGCCAAAGGACGGGGGTTGCTGGAGGCGTTCTCTCTCCTCGATGTGGCGCTCCTAAATCATGGAACGCAGCACACGTTCAGCAGAGCTGGACTGGGTTCGGTCGTTGACATAACATTTGTCAGTAGCTCGCTCTTCAGTTCGTCCACCTGGAGCATCGACGACTCCTTCAATGCAAGTGATCACGTTGCCATATGGTGTACCGTTGGAATACGCCCGGATCACGGTAATACTCCAGCTCACCACTGGCCTAGGTATCGTGTCGAGACGCTAGACATGCGGACTTTCAGTGCCCATCTGGAGTCTGCTGTAACCTCTGATAATACTGATAGCACCGAGGACGTGGTGGAAAAAACGATGCGGATGCTAAGCCGTGCCTGCGATGATAGCATGACTAGGAGCAGAAGGTACCAGAGGCACCATGCCCCAGTATACTGGTGGAACGAGGAGATCGCTGAGGCTCGAAGCGATTGCAACAATGCTAGACGCCGCTACCAGCGCTCACGTGGATCGCTGCTGTTCCATGAACGCCAGGCGGAATTCCTCGCCAGTAGGAGACGCTTCCAGAAGCTTATTAAAGACAGCAAGCATAGATGCTTCCTGGACCTCTGCGACACAGCGGAAAACGACCCGTGGGGCAATGCCTACAAGCTGGTAGTAAAACGCTTCAATGCCTCTCCACGCTGCCACCCCATGGACCCAAGATCATTGAAGGAGATAGTAAGGCACCTATTTCCCAGTCTGGATGAGGATATCGGCGAGCCCCCGCCTGCGCCAAGCATGCATTCTCAAATTGAGCCCATCATGCTAGAAGAGATTCGACACGCTGCAACGAGGTTGAAGCCCAGCAAGTCACCTGGCCCAGATGGGATTCCCAACCGAGCGCTCAAGCTAGCAATTGCGCTCCGCCCAGATGTCTTCTCGAGCATGTACAACAGCTGCCTACGAAATGGAAAGTTTCCAAAGCGCTGGAAAATTCAGCGCCTGGTCCTCCTACCGAAGCCTGGCAAAAAGCTCGAAGATCCAGCTGCATATCGTCCGATATGCCTGATCGATACTGCGGGCAAGCTACTGGAGCATTTGATTTGCACCCGGCTCAATAACGTCATTGCTGCTGCTGGTGGAGTTTCACCGCAGCAGTATGGCTTTCGCAAAGCGCGATCTACGCTGGACGCTATCGGCAAGGTAGTCGAGATAGCTTCGGGAGCTATAGCTGGATGTAGATGGAAAGGTGGCGCCAAGAAGTACTGCCTAGTGACAACGTTGGACGTCAAAGATGCCTTCAATACGGCTAAATGGGGCTGCATCCTAGAGGCTCTTGAGGCGCTAAACGTGCCGGAGTACCTACTAAGGATAACAAGGAGCTACTTTAAGGATAGAATCCTAAGGTATGATACCTGCGAGACGATGGAGGAGCACGAAGTTTCTGGAGGCGTGCCACAAGGGTCGGTACTGGGACCTCGTCTGTGGAACGTCATGTATGACGGCGTTTTTCGGCTGTCAATGCCAGACGATGTTCAGCTGGTGGGCTTTGCTGACGATGTGGCAATAGTGGTTGTCGCCAAGGATCTCAAGGTAGTGGAGGAAAAGTGCAACCTAGCCATCTCGAAAGCCATACAGTGGCTCTCCTCAGTAGGACTGCAGATAGCACCCCAAAAAACAGAGGCAGTGCTCATTAGCAGCCGAAAAGCGGTGGAGACAGCGAACATAATCGTGGCTAACACTGCAGTCAGGTCTAAGAGGGCGATTCAATATCTGGGCGTTATGCTGGATACCAGGCTATGCTTCAAGGAGCATTTGGAGTACGCTAGCACAAAGGCCGCCTTAACAAATCGTGCGATCTCTCGTATCATGCCAAATACGAGAGGTCCGAAGCAATTTAAGAGACTTCTTTTAACCAGTGTCATAAGAGCGACAATGCTGATATGGCAATCAGCTTGCCGCTTTGAGAGCTACACCCGCGGACTGAGAGCCACTCACCGTCTTGGAGCGATCAGAGTTTGTAGCGGCTTCAGAACCATCTCTGATGACGCATGTCTGGTCCTGGCTGGAATAGCCCCCATAGCCGAGCTGGCTAGGGAAATCTCGGAGATCTACGAGGGAACTCATGGCAAGGAACTTTCGGATCCCCAGAAGCATGAAGTGCGCACAGCGGCCAAAACGCGCACTTTGGAAAACTGGCAGAGGCAATGGGATGCGTCTAGCAAAGGGCGTTGGACGCATCGCCTCATCCCGAGCATTTCAGCGTGGCAAAACCGGCGGCATGGGCAGCTCAACTACTACACCACCCAACTCCTAAGTGGTCATGGCTGCTTCCGTGAGTACTTGCACCGACTTGGGCATAAGAGTGCAGCGTTCTGTACCTCCTGTGGTGATAGGTTCCTAGAAGACACGAACACGTCTTGTTTCACTGCGGACGCTTTACCGGGCTCCGAGATGAGCTGGAGAGGGCTTTCGGCTGTAGCATCGAGTTGGACAACCTGGTGACATTGATACTGGCCAGCAACGCCAATTGGGAAGCATTCAGCGCGTTTGCGGCGGCAGTCATGACCAATCTGCGTAAGGCTGAGCGCGAGCGAAGAGGGAAAGAGGATTAGGTGGAACATAGGCATTGGTGACGCTTTACCTAACGGCCGTACCGCCAATGTTATGTTTCGCTTTTATTACCTAATAATAAGCCACTGTATATATAGGATAAGCAATAAAGGAAAAAAAACAAGTAAGAAGGCTCTAGTCGGGAGAGCCCGACTAGAAGATACCCTGAACCCAGTTGCAATAAATATATTTAATTTATATAAGACTTTGGTATACTGGCTTAGCTTCCATCGATTAAGTTCAATATCTCCGGTGTTTCTCAACCGATTTGGACGAAATTTTCAGAAAAGTTCTATCATTATCCATTACTTCATCCCTCATTTTTAGATTTTCCAAATTCGATATTTTATTGTTATCGATAGCATGTCTATATCGGAAACCAGAATAGTTATCGATAATTTGAAGCAAACTTGTTCTGCTCATGGTATAGGAGAACTAAAATACAAAATCAGAAGTCTCTAGCTCTTGTAGTCTCTGAGATCCACGCGTTCATACAGACGGACAGACGGTCAGACGGACAGACGGACAGACAGACGGACAGATGGACATGGCTATATCGTCTCGGCTGTTGATGCTGATCAAGAATATATATACTTTATGGGGTCGGAGATGCTTCCTTCTGCCTGTTACATACTTTTGCACAAAACCATTATACCCTTATTTACCCATTTTATGGGTTAAGGGTATAAAAAAAAAAAAAATCACACATACACACACACACAAACACACACACACACACCGTGTGGTGGGCGGTTTTACAGAATACCCACCACAGCATGCCATAGCTTGTCGTAAGAGGCGAATAAATGGCCCTAAGGCAGAGACCAGCAATGCCTTAGGTAGAACCCCTGGAACCCCATTTGGAATTGACGAAACCTGGGCTGACGGTAACAGTAATCTATCACCTGAGTAAGCGGAGTGAAATCTAGCCGAAATGGCTGATAGGCTAATGCTGCTACTGCCTCCGTCCGGTTAAAACATAGCAAGTCTCCAGGATACGATCTTTGGTTCGTCGTCATTAAGTTGACAGTACCGGTTCAGATGTGACATACCCGATTAACGCGGATCTGGCTCTGAACGCCCGACCCCATGAAGGCGGGCGTCAACCCTGGCGTGGCCTCACTGCTCGCATAGATAACCATGGGATTACAACGCGACGGTACAACAACCAGAGACAACGGCCCAGGAGTTGAGACCCAACAGAATGAGCAACAATATAACCCCCCATATTGAAAGAGAGAGAGAGAGAGAGGCTGTAAGGATTCTTGCACAGAACCCCTGTGCTGGATTTGCTAGAAGCAGTAAGCTGGCGAGGTCACCGACCAAAGTTTCGACGCCAGCCATTCAGGAGTTACACCAGGGCGCTAGCGAGCCTTTGGAGCAACACCAGAGAACAGCGCTCAGTGACCTTGGAGAAGAGATTTCTAAGCTGGTTGAGATGATGGAAGATGGCAAGAGGCGCTCAATCCATCAACCGATGCGGGACTCGATTGAGAGCATCAGGGCGCTCTACGAGCTGGCAGCTATACAGCTACACGACAATAGGGCGAAGGCAGTGATACGGACGCACCAAGCTTCCCAGACGTCGCCAATCTTTGGAAAGGCCATCGATGGTAAGAGGAAGCAAAATCCTGGAGCGTGCACATCCTCTGCCAAGAGGAGTAAGGGTGAGGTGACCATGCAGGTTTCGACCTCCACCCAAGCGACAGTGGACCCAGGGCCGAAGAGTGCTCCGAAAGCTACCCAATGCAAGAAGAAAAATAGCAAAAAATGGACTACAGTACGGAAGAAGAAACAAGTAAGAAGGCTAGAAGATACCCTGAACCCAGTTGCAATAAATATTAAAATTAAATTTATAATTGACTTTGGTATACTGACTTAACTTCAATCGATAAAATTAGATATCTCCGGTGTTTCTTAACCGATTTGGACGATTTTTTCAGAAAAGTTCTATCGTTACCCATTATTCCAACCCTCATTTTTACATTTTCCAAATTCGATATTTTATTGTTATCGATCCTGGTCTGATGAACTTGTGGGATGGTCCGGAGGGGGCTAAGATGAGGCCACCAGGCGGGTCGCGGGTTGGGGATAGCGAACGGCCCTTCGGGGTTAGCTGCGAATAGCGAGAAATCCTCGTGAATAAACAGTCCCGGACAAACAGCGGGTGCGGTAGGTTTTATCGCACTGACAAGACACTTGTGTCGCCGTCTTTCAATCATAGCCTCACACACTCCCAACTCCCCCAGAAATGCCCATCTACATCCCTTCCCTCACATCTCACTCCGGGATGGGCTAAGGTGTCAATCGGACCGTGCCGAGAGTCAGCCTGGCTGGGGGCCCGGATTAAAAACTAGCCCAGTCTCTAACGGTGGGCTCAGGCAGATGGTGACCGCCTGTTCTGTCCAGCCGGTAATGGCGGATCTCTGCCTGGGCGGACCATCATTTCTCCGCAACTCGTGGGAACAAATAATGAAGAAAAGTAACAACAACAACTATAGAGTACGGCAGGATATCCCTGCCGCCAGTGTCGCGAGACACTTGGAGGACCGCCTCCTTGACGGAGACCGGCCCTCCAGCGTGGGACCAAGCCCACATCGCCCCAAGGAGAGGTAAAGGAGGCATCAGGCGACCAGCGCCGCAACGGGACATCCCCGTCGAGACGCCGCCCCCGAAACCGAAAGCATACGCCAACCGGCGCGGCCGGCGGTTAATGCGGTCAGGCGGCACATGGGAGTCAGCAGCCGAAGAAGACCCTTCCGAAACTAGGAGAGCCGGGGGGTATAGATGATCCAAATAGGAAGGGTCTATGTGGATCAAAGGTGAAGTGGTACCTCAGGTATCTGCAGCAGGGACTATCCCCTACTGAGGCGCTGAAAAAGGCGACCACCGGCAGAGAGACGGCACAGCAGGCAAGGGGACAAACCCCAAAACGCCTGAATGACACTTTGACGCCACCTACTGATGCCCCCAAAAGGGTGTGTCAGGAGGAGCGTCCAAGCACGTCGAAGGCTGCTGCTGCTGCTTCCGTCCCTACGGCTGTGAGGAAACCTTCTCCTCCAGTGCCCACTGCGGCTCGCCCGTCCTACGCGACGATGGCAAAAAGGGTCTAAGTGGCCGTGTTACCTGTGGAATATCCCCAGGTAATGCTCAGTCACGGGGACTCGCCGCATTGGAGGAGGCCATCCTCGATGAGATTATTCTCTCGGGATGGGGCACCGCGGTTGCGTTCGCGGGCATTCATTTCAGGGTGGGACACCTGGTAATCGAATGCTCTGACGAATGCTCCGCAGATTGGCTGAGGACCATGACATCGAGGTTGCAGACGTGAAAGGGAGTACCCCTTGACTGTAGGGTAGGTGAGGATATCCCCTCGCCACATACCATCACCATTTTTTGTCCAAGGAGCGCTGATCGGTGTACCGAGTCACTACTGATTTTGCTGAGGAATCAGAACATGATCGAGACCGAGGCGTGGAAAGTAATTTCGAGAAGAACGGAGGGTGAAGGTGCGCTGATGGTGATCGGCATCGATGAAGCCTCCAAGGATGCCATTGTGGAGAAGGGCCACCAGGTCTCTTTTCGCTACGGGACCATCCCCGTTAGTGACCTCAAGAAGTCGACCGCCGGCCAAAATGTATCATGGTAAGAAAAGGCATTAACTTTACTATTCTTTCAGAATTCCTTACAAGGGACTGCGTGCCCATTGCCGTTAAAGGCAAAGGAAGCGCCCCCCCTATAGTAGTGGTATCCACCTACATCGCGGGTGATGAGGCATGCCCTCCACCGGAAGTGGAAAAGCTGGTGGATTACTGCAGGAGAGAGAAGCTGCCAATTTTAATCGGCTGCGATGCCAATGCGCACCACACAATATGGGGCAGCAGCGACATCAACACACGGGGTGAGTGCCTCACTGACTTTATATTCAAATATAACTTAGAAATTTTAAATGTCGGGTTAACACCGACATTCGTAACTAGAATAAGAGAGGAAGTTTTAGACATCACCCTGACCATTCGGTCTTTACGGCCACATCTCAGAGAATGGCATGTCTCCTCAGAAGAATCTATGTCTGATCATAAGATCATCCTTTTTTAGCTTCAGTTTAATACGGAAAGTAACGTTACAACTCGCAACCCCAGAAAAACCAATTGGGAAAAGTTTAGGTCAACCCTAAAACTTAACCTAGCCTCCGAAAGTTTTGGAATAGCCAAACGCACAGGTGAGCTAAATAGAGTTGTACGGAATTTAAGCAAATGCATCAGTAACTCATTTGAAGAAAGCTGCCCACTAGGCAAAACGCGCAGAGAAATAGATGCCCCATGGTGGAACGATAGTATAGAGAGACTACGAACATCCACCCGTCATCTCTCCAACAGCGCCAAGAGTGACGGATCATGGGATAACTATCGGGAAAGCCTCACCCTGTACAGCAGGGAAATCCGAAAGGCCAAACGTAAGAACTATAGGGACTTCTGCGAAAGCATAGCTAGTACGACTGAAGGTGCACGGCTCCATAGAGCATTATCCAAACGGGCACCGGAGGCAAATCTAGCCCTGAAACGTAGGGACAACACCTTTACGACCAGTAACATGGACAAGCTAGAGCTTCTATTCGAGACGCACTTCCCAGGAAGTATTCCCTGTGGCCCATGCGAAACACTCGAAACGGAAGACAGACACAGACCGACTGCTCTAGACTGGGCACTAGCCAAGTCAGTAGTCACAATGGAGAAGACACAATGGGCAATTGGAACTTTCCAGCCCTATAAATCTCCCGGTCTGGACAGTATATCGCCAGTATTCCTTCAGCAGGGGCAGGACATACTCCTACCCACCATGAGGAAAATACTAGTCAGTAGCCTAGCACTCGGTCATATACCGAGCACTTGGAGTAGAGCTAGGGTGGTCTTCATCCCCAAAGTAGGGAAGACAGATATCACCAACCCAAAGCCCTTCAGACCCATTAGCTTAACATCGTTTTTGTTGAAAACGTTGGAAAAGCTAGTGGACAACTACATTAGGAGTACTCTGTTGACACGGAGTAAGCTGCAAGCTACGCAGCACGCACACAGAGCAGGACGATCTACGGATACGGCACTTTATAAACTGCACCGCACTTTGCGCTCTGCGGTTTTAAACAAAGAAGTAGCAATATGTGCATTTTTAGATTTTGAGGGCGCCTTTGACAACACCTCACACGATGCTGTCAGGGCTGCCCTAAATAGAAGGGGTCTGGACATGACAACTAGCAGATGGATCTCATCGCTACTCAGGTCCAGACAAGCTACGGCAACTAAGTATACAAGAAAGTACCGTAACAGTGACAACCACAAGAGGCTGTCCACAAGGGGGGGTTTTATCACCGCTCTTATGGAGTATCTTAGTAGACGAATTGTTAAGTAGACTTGCCAGCAGGGGTATTCAATGCCAGGGCTATGCCGATGACATTGTGATAATAGCGCGGGGCAAGTATGAGGGAACTCTGTGTGAAATTATCCAACTGGGACTTAGGATCACGTATGACTGGTGTAGCGAGGTTGGACTCAACCTAAACCCTACAAAAACCGTCATAGTTCCGTTCACCAGGAGGTATAAGTTGCAGAGGATGAGAGATATTAGGCTCGCGGGGAGTCGAATAGTAACAAGCAAGGAAGTCAAATACCTTGGGGTCACATTTGACAGTAAATTGAACTTTGGGACCCATATTCAGAATACGATTCTAAAGTGCTGCAGAGCACTCTACACATGTCGTAGAATAGCGGGGAAATCATGGGGAACCTCTCCAAAAATTTTGAGATGGCTATACCTCTTGGAAGTAAGGCCCATGCTCACATACGGAGCAATTGCATGGGGGGACAAGGCACAGCAAATCACTGTGCAGAGGCAATTACATAAATTGCAAAGAATGGCCTGTGTAGGAATCACTGGAGCGATGAGGACCTGTCCCACATCGGCGCTAGAGGTTCTGTTGGAGATTACCCCACTCCATCACACATATAGGCTACAGCAGAAAGCTGCATTATTAAGAATGTCGGTCGAGGGAGTTGGTAAAGAGTATATTCTGAGCCAACTAGATGCAGATATGCTGTCAGGTGAACTTCCCCTATTGGCACAGCCTAGGGACGAAATGAAAGCCGAGCACATGTTCGAGCAAAAATTTCAAGTTCACCTGAGCAGCAAAAGGGAGTGGACATCTCTTGAAGAGGTCCACCAAATGAAATCCCACACCATCAAATGGTACACCGATGGATCCTTTACCAGCCAAGGCTCCGGTCTTGGAGTGGTAGGCCCTCGGCTAAAATACCATGAGTCCTTAGGTAAGCACACCAGCATCTTTTAGGCTGAGGTATGTGCAATAGGGAGGTGTGTGGACTTTAATCTGAAGCGTAACTATCGGAATAGGGATATAGCTATATTATCAGATAGTCAAGCAGCCATTATGGCACTCAGCAAGACCGAAATTAGGTCGAAGGTAGTTCGCGAGGTGCGAACCAAGCTAAACACTCTGGGACTACATAATAGGCTAACCCTAAGATGGGTCCCAGGACATGTTAACATAGCTGGGAACGAAGAGGCAGACAAGCAAGCAAGGCTGGGGGCAGCAACACCCCTCATAGGGCCCGAGCCGTACTGTGGGATAGGAAGAAGCACAATACGGCAGGAACTTAAGAGTGAAGAGAAACTCTTGCGCGAAATGAGCTGGGCGCAGTCCCCAGGACTCAGACAAGACAAGTGTCTTCTTGGAACTTACAATCTGAAAAGATTCAAGCAGATTATAAATATGGGAAGGAATAGACTCAGGATAATCACCGGTCTTTTGACAGGACACTGCAGACTAAGGGGTCACCTAGCCAAGCTAGGAATCGGTAGTAATGATACATGTAGATTCTGCGTTATGGAAAGGGAATCCTCCTTGCATATCATAGCAGAATGTGTAGCCTTAGTGGGGAAGAGAAGCAGGTTTCTAGGAAAACATGTTATTCAGTTCACTGACCTGAAGACCATCGATCCAGTAAATATACTTGCCTTCGTACAAGGACTGGGTCTGATGGAAGAGCTTTAAGCCAAGAAGGTGGCACAATAGAGCAAGAGCTAGAGACTTCAGATTTTGTATTTAAGTTCTCCTATACCATGAGCAGAACAAGTTTGCTTCAAATTATCGATAACTATTCTGGTTTCCGATACACACATAATATCGATAACAATAAAATATCGAATTTGGAAAATCTAAAAATGAGGGTTGAAGTAATGGATAATAATAGAACTTTTCTGAAAATTTCGTCCAAATCAGTTGAGAAACACCGGAGATATTGAACATAATCGATGGAAGCTAAGCCAGTATACCAAAGTCTTATATAAATTAAATATATTTATTGCAACTGGGTTCAGGGTATCTTCTGGACGGGCTCTCCCGACTAGAGCCTTCTTACTTGTTTTTTATTGTGGTTTCCGACGTAGGCCTTATCCACTTATTGAATTGAATTTGCAATTATTAACAATTGTTAAGAGCTTCTTTATAAACGATATTGTTTTTTTTTTCCATCAGGTTCTAATACAAATAAACTTTTTGGTGAACTGACTCTTGAGCAGGCTACATAAAATTGGCCATGCAATCGTGTCTTAAGTCTAGTCCGCCTTATTTAAGAGTTTGTCCCTGTGATTTATTGATTGTTAAGGCAAAGCAAACTTTTAAAGGAAATTGCAATCTTTTAAATTGAATTGGCAATTCAGAATCAGAAGGTATTAATGGAATTCTCGGTATAAAAACCGTTTCCCCTATACCATTGCCAGTAAAGATAATTGATTCGACAACATTCTTATGAATGACTTTAACTTGCAATCTTGTACCATTGCACAGTTTCGGCGGCTTCAAGTTGCGAATCAACATTACAGGTGAACCAATCTTTAAAGTTAATTTATGTTGAGGCAGGCCAGCCGGATTTAATGAATTAAGAAACTCGACGGGGTAATGAACTGCATCTTCGATTTCAGTCACAGAATCAATAGAGTTATATGTCATTTCTCGTTTATTTCCAATGCATTGTCATTTCTCGCAGTCAAAATAGCACGTTCTGAAAACCATTCGAGTGATTTTTGAAATATCCGGAAATATTTTTAGAGTTAGCTTTTCATTACTTTTCACAACATGACACAAAGTGGATGGTAAAGTTATTTTGCCATCATGGGTTGGAAATAATCCATTTCCTATTTGAAGAAGCATTTCTGCAAATTCACCAGCTATGCTATCACCTTTTAAGTGCACTCGCATATGCAATTTTCTGTATTTTGGGCCACAAAATTGAAGACTTTAAGAACGCGTTTATTTCATCTGCTCTTGTTCCTCTGGGGATCACTGGAAGAGTTTGTCGAAAATCACCAGCTAAGAGAACAGTTATGCCACCCATTAAGTATTCACTATCTCGAATGTCTTTCAAAGATCGATCTACAGCTTCAAAAGCACCTTTATGGCCCTAGTACACTCATCCCAAACAATAAGCTTGCAATCTTTGAGCAGAGCAGCAATATTAGATTGCTTTGAAATTGAGCAATGTGGTGTTTCTAAATGAATCAAATTAAATGGAATCTTAAGTGTAGAATGCGCTGTGCGACCACCATTTAGTAAAGTGGCTGCGATACCGGAAGAAGCAACGGCCAATGCAATTTTTTTGCTTTGCCGTACCTTTGCCAATAATAAATTAAGATACGTTTTACCTGTTCCACCAGGTGCATCTAAAAAATAGATTTCTCCCTTTTCTGCTTCAACGCTATGTAGTATCTTTTCGTATACTTGTTTTTGCTCAGCAGTAAGGAGTAGCTCATTATTAACAACAAAATTATCGCAATTTTCATAATTTGTTTCTCTATGATATTCAATATTTCGAACAATTTCCTCGGATCTAATTGGTAGTGGAAGTCCATAATAAGTCAAGTTTTGACCACCAATAGACAGTACAATATCTTCAATGTAAATAAGACATTTATTTAATACATTTAGGTTAGGTTAGGTTAAAGCGGTAGTGGAAGGCTAAAAATTAACCCCCCACTCACATAGGCCATGTGTTTTGGCCCGTTGTGGTGCCGCGTTTGGACTTAGTCCAAAATCCGTCTACCCAGACAATGAGCGTGTTTCGCCGCATTTGAGGGCGTGGTCCCAGCCCGAGGTTTGAATGAAGGACAGGATATTTTTCGGTTTGATATCCGCAAGTTGAGTGAGGTCCGATAAAAAGAAGGACCCTAGATAGCGATTTCTGTTTTTGCAGAGTGCCGGACAGTCGCAGAAAAGGTGGGAAACTGTTTCCTCCTCCTCCTCGTCACGACAGCTTCGGCAGAAATCATTAAAAGGGGCTAGAAGTCTCGCTGCGTGAGACCCCACCAGCCAGTGCCCCGTAATGGCCCTGATTACGGCAGCACAGCCTAATCTGCTAAGGTGGATTAGGTCTGAGTAGCGCTTTTTGCAGCGCGTTGGCCAGGTTTGCCTAGCAATCCTACCTGAGGCGGTGGCACACTGCCACCCCTTGTTTGCTTCGAGTTCGAAGTGCGATCGAACTCTGAGCTTGCAGCTGGCCATGGGAATACCCCAGCCCTCCTTGTCTGTGAGGAGAGGCATGGTAGTGCCATGCCAAGCCAGCTCGTCTGCTTTGCAGTTGCCCTCGATGCCTTTGTGACCGGGCACCCAGATGAGGTGTATTTCGAACTGCTCTGCCATCTCGTGTAGAGATCTGCGGCAGTTTGTGACGGATATCGAGTTGCATGATATCGCTTTTAGAGATTTGATAGCCGCCTGACTATCGGAAAAAATTCAGATTCTGTCTGCTGAGCATTCACGTTCGGAAATGCATAAGAGTGCTTCCTGTATGGCAGCGATCTCGGCTTGGAATACGCTGCAGTGATCAGGAAGGTTGAACGATTTGTTGATAGACAGCTCCTCGCAAAAGACGCCTCCCCCTACCCGTTCGTCTAGCTTGGAGCCATCGGTGTAAATTTTTACTGAATCTGCCGGCCCTGGCGTGCCTGAGCACCAATCCTCCCTTGGGGGGACTAGAGTGTGGAAAGTGGTTTTGGGGAATTCCTGAGGACAACAATAGTCCGTGTTGGAGGGGATAAGCAAGTTACCCACTAGAATATTAGAGTGTCCGAAATTTTGCTCGGACCACTGCTTGGTTTCTCTCATGCGTAGGGCAGGGAGAGTTGATTTAATACATTATTCACAATACTTTCATCAATACTTCTGTCTTGCGAAAAATTAAAGGTTATTAAAATATCTTCTGAGAAACTCTCTTTATAAGTATTCCAAAGTTTAAGAGCATCTGAAATTTGACAAAATACTAAAATTATTGCAAAAAGTTCTCACAGTTTTGTAGGATTTTGACATATGACAGCTTCGGCTGTAGTTGAATCCCAGTGCTTATCATCTTCTAGTAATCCTAGGATTTTACACCCCAATTGAATTGATGCGTATGCTATACCATGAACGGTTTTTATACCCTTAACCCATAAAATGGGTAAATAAGGGTATAATGGTTTTGTGCAAAATTATGTAACAGGCAGAAGGAAGCATCTCCGACCCCATAAAGTATATATATTCTTGATCAGCATCAACAGCCGAGACGATATAGCCATGTCCGTCTGTCCGTCTGTCTGTCCGTCTGTCCGTCTGTCTGTCTGTATGAACGCGTGGATCTCAGAGACTACAAGAGCTAGAGACTTCTGATTTTGTGTTTAAGTTCTCCTATACCATGAGCAGAACAAGTTCAAATTATCGATAACTATTCTGGTTTCCGATATAGACATAATATCGATAACAATAAAATATCGAATCTGGAAAATCTAAAAATGAGGGTTGAAGTAATGGATAATGATAGAACTTTTCTGAAAATTTCGTCCAAATCGGTTGAGAAACACCGAAGATATTGAACTTAGTCGATGGAAGCTAAGCAAGTATACCAAAGTCTTATATAAATTAAATATATTTATTGCAACTGGGTTCAGGGTATCTTCTAGTCGGGCTCTCCCGACTAGAGCCTTCTTACTTGTTAAATTTAAAAATGAAGTTGGGCCCCTTACAAAATGTAATATAAGTCTTAAATAAAAACTTTCTGTATTATTGGGATGAATAGTGTAAACTCTTCCCAAACCTGAATCTCTTTTAACTCCAGGAAAATTTGGTACATCATGCCCTCGTTTTCTTCTTTGAAATTCTTTATTGTTCCATGTTAAATACGATGGAACTTCACAATATAGAAGCGTTCTTGCAAACTCATCACGTGTGCATAGCTCAAAGAAGGCAAGCAAAGTGGTGTTGGTGTAGTGCTTAATCTGTCAAGTAATTGGTGCGGATTATTAGGGTTAAAATATATCCGTTGACCATTTTCTAAATGAACAGCTAAGTGTGTAATAGCTGGAAAACGTTCATGTATGGGAAAGGCAAGGATTCTCCATACCGCTTCTGAGCTACTTATATAACGGTCACTTACGTACATATTAATTTCATTACGTTGGTCTTCAAGAGTAAATGATGCTTGATCACTGCCCTTGTTAAAATATTTACAAATGTATTTAATAGACTTTACAGAACTACAATAGTCAACATTTATGTGAGCTTCAAATGTTATCAATAGTACACAGTTATAAGGCACAACCCAACGATTATCTAAGCAATTATCATTTATATTAATTGCATTACCACCATCTTCTATCGCTCTTCTACAATATAGAGGGTAACTATCTTTACCAGTCACAGTTCTTTAAGAAATTGTCGAGGAAACCTTTTGGTACATTTTCCGTTTTTCATGCATGGCGATTTATTTTTAAATGCACCGCAAGGACCATGAACTATATTTGACTTAACAATGTTAAATAACAAAGGATCCTCATCTGCGTTTGGTATTTCGGCACAGATAATTTTATTGATTTTATCTGGTCTTATTTTATTTTCTAACCAAAGTAGAATATATATATGTGGTAAGCCCCGCTTTTGCCATTCCACAGAGTACATGAAACATTGCACGCTTCTAAACAAAGAACCTTTTGTCAATAGTGACAGTATAGCTTTAACTTTTAAATGAAAAACTCGAGCTATAATATCGTGACGATCATGCGGTTTTTGACCCGGTAATAAAACACTTTTTATGTCATACTATTGTGGATTGCATGTGAATGTTATGAAAAGATCTGTTCGCCCATAACGGCCAATCTTGAGCATCTTGAGTCTTTTCATGCATATATCGTGCAGAGCTTGTAAAAGAAGATGGTAAAATTACCATCTGACCAAGTTGAGCTGTGACAACATCTTGTTGGCCTATTGCATTTTGGTGATGTATATAGCTATCTGCTCTGAGTTTTTGCAACGTAGTTGAGCTTCCTTTTTATCATCACCAACAAAATAAATTTGAAGAAACTGCATTTCTTCATTTGGCAAAGGTCGGACACTACCAATTAAGTGATACACTTCTCCTTGGGCTTTAAAGGTTGACCAACTTTCATTTATAGTTTTTGTACTTCCAAAAGCAGTGATTTGAAAGCAGCTGTTATACTTTCTTATACGATCAATGAAATGATCATGCTTGAGATGTCCACCAATTATTAAGCTTTTAAGTGTATCAGGCAAACTTTCACTTTGTGAAAGTTTAACTTTTCCTGCCTTGCAACAGATATCCAAAGGCTCATTTTTCCATTTTAAAGCATTACAATGTTTGCATATAAAATTCATACTAGCAAGTTGAGTAATTTTATCTGACTTGTAAGCTATTTCAAAATCACAGTTTAAGCCAGACATGGTTTTAACACTCCATGAACGCAAACGCCTTTCTTGACGTGCATTAGGATTATTAGCCTGATGTCTTCTCACTGCTACTCTATGAGCTTCAGGATTATTAGCCTTATCTCTTCTCACTGCAACTAAATGAGCTTCAGAATTATTAACCTGAAATCTTTTTGATGCTTCTATGCGCTTACCCCTATTGATATCACTATTTTTTTTTAACTTTTCTTTTCTGTTTTTTTTTTTATTATTTTCAGTTTTACATTCACTTGACGTATCAGAATCTTGAGTTAATACTTCCTCTAAAGGAATATAAACATCAAAATGTCCATTCATTAATGGACCGGTAAAACACAATCTTCTAACAGGATGCATATTATTTCCAAATGCTTGTAATAAATTTCCATTTTGAAAAACTTGGAAATTTACAGCAAAAATTTCTGCTGCTGCTTGAAGCTCACATGCAGTACCATAAGTATGACATAGCGCAGTAGTAGGGAACTGGCGGTTCTGGAACAGGATGTAGCTGTCACTTTTATTACCCCCAATCATAATTTATTACCCCACTTGAGAATCAGCGATCCCTTTTTTACACTTATATTACCCACTTGAGAATCAGTGATCATAGGATCTGGTTTCAAGTGTGTTCCTGTTTTAAGTGCATTGCCTTGCACACATACAAGCAGGCAACAGTATACATTGGTTTTTGTCAAAAGCAGAAACATAAAAACGTTCAAGTGGGTTATTTGATCATAGGATCTGGTGTCAAGGATGCGCCTGTTTAACGAGCAAGCCATAAACATTGAGCATAGTTATTGGGAAAAATCAGTTTTGGCTATTTAACCATTTATTATTAGAGTCAAACACAGGCTAAGCCACATCATGCATTGTTTTTTGTCAAAAGCAGCAACATAAAAACATTCAAGTGGGTTATATGATCATAGGATCTGGTGTTCATATGGAATTTGTTAGCAAGGAATCTGGTGTCAAGGATACGCCTGTTTAACGAGCAAGCCATAAACATTGAGCATAGTTATTGGGAAAATCAGTTTTGGCTATTTAACCATTTATTATTAGAGTCAAATACAGGCTAAGCCACAGCATGCATTGTTTTTTGTAAAGAGCAGTAACAAAATCAACATTCAAGTGGGTTATATGATCATAGGATCTGGTATCAAGGATGCACACATGTGACATGTACGTTGTCTGTAAGAAAGTCAGTACATACATATTTTCTATTTTTTTAAGAGCAGTAACAATAACACCATTCATGTGGGTTATGTGGTGTTAGAGGGAGAGGGTGTTAGAATGTGAAGGTGTAAGAGGGGGAAAAGGATAGAGGAGACAAGTGTCTATGAAAAGCAGATGAGAATGCTAATTCATTGGTCCCCTTCATCCTTAAGTTGAATACTATCCTCAAATCATATATGCTTGACATTTAAATGTTTAGCGCCATCCCTTTCTAACCTTTGTTTTTATATATATATATATCTGTTTGGAATATTAGTCAAGTGCTAGAAAAATCTTATATCCTGCACTGACTTCAAAATCAATAAAAGAGGCATTTTTGGTTTAAGTTGTTGAGTTTATATTATATTATTATTTTTATTTTCAATTAAATTTATAAATTCATCTACATATATAAGATATTACATATTTATTTCTAAATCTAGCATTTAAACATTTGATTCCTTATTCATTGTTCATTCTTTTGTTTAAATTTCTATATTTTGTAATTAAACGTTCTAGTCTTGTCAGACGCATACTGTAGTGAAAGCATCCACATGTATCAACTCCCTCTGTAGATAGATCAGATGACCAGCTGCACGCAGAAAGATGATCGCCATATTTGGAATTTACTAGTTGACAGTTTTCATATCCCAAGAAAAATTCACGATATTCCACAAGCAATTCATGATGTTCGGGAAAAATCATTTCGCCAAACTCCTTTAAAAAACCATCGATTTTCTTCACAATTGCTTTAAATCCAATACCAGAAATCTGCTCCATTTTTTTATAGTTTACTCAACAAACGTTTATTTAAGACTGACGTTAAGGTTTTTTTTTCACTTTCCTCGATGCATTTAATTGTTATTAAGTATAACATTCTTGTGAAATGGTTAGATTAAAGTATTGCTATCTCTCTTTTTTTTTATTTCTTTAGCCATCTTTTTTTTTTTTTTAAATTTCAAACTAAACATAAAATTAAAATGACCATGATATTTTAGGCATTGACTTTGCACTAAAAAATTATTCAAGCTATTTATAATATTAGAAAACTCTCAGTTTGAGGTATCTGTAAATGAAAATATTTATACTAGTATACTTGAATAAAATAAAATATTTTTTTATTTATTTTTTATAAATTTCATCATGTTTTTTTATTTATTAATTAAGAGGGGGATACATAATATTTTAAATTATAAATTTGAATGAATATCAAACACAACTTTATTCTCTATTAAATTGGTTTTAAACGATGCGTTGAACTAATCCAGTCAAAGGTGAATACTCTACCAATCGATCATGCATAAGCAGACAATATACCTTAGTATTCCTTACACTAACACTGTCGAGATCGATTGAAACTCTTACATCGATTGGCCCCGTTTTAACTGTTTCATTCTGATGTGACAAGTCTACAACAACCATTGGTGCTTTCTCTTTAAACTCTTTGGGTGTTAGTAATGGTTCAGATTCCTTCATATAGTAGCTTGCTTGAAATCCTGTATACATATCATACAAACTTGCATATCGTTCTCGCTTAAAATTTATATTCATATCATCGTACGGAAAGTTCTCCGAGTTAAGGTACACTTTTAAGTTCCTCAAATGATTATGATTTAGTTTATCATCCACTACAAAAGCTATTATTGCAAATCGGGGGCGTTCTCTATTAGCTGCAAGCTTAACGTTCCAAACATGTTGTGTACCTTCTGGCAATGTTGGATTCAGGTAACAATCCCAACTGCGGAATGCAAGTGGAAGTGAACCTCCAGTCTTAGTTAAACTAAACATTTGCAATTTCTTCTCATCGCTTAGAGTTACATGTGGTATTTTCCATATAATGTTAGAAATATTTAATTTATACTCCTTAGTTGCAATTTTACTGTGATACACATCATCCATATTTTTAGTCATGAGTAATATTAATTCATGTTTACAATTTAATAAAACCTTGTTATAATCTTCAGCAAATCCAAGTAAGTATTTAAGAGGGATAGAAAAATTAAAATATCCATTTGCCAACTCTCTATCATCTCCATTGAACCAACCAGAATTCTCTAGCATACAGCTCTCCGTTTTGTTTAAGGAAGCATAGTTTTTTAAGGTTGTTGAAATACCAACAAATCGAGTACGATCAATTTCAATTCCATTTAACTCATATCGAACCTCATCAAAGAGATAACTCATACAATTGTTTTTAAGTTTCCCATCATTAGCCACTGAGTTATCTGCCAAACAAATTGTGCCCTCGACATTAATAAATCTCTCACAAGGTAATACATATAAGTCCTGATTCTGAATAGTAATTCTAACTTCATAATTGCTTTTAAATGTTTGTAGATAAGGAGAATAACTGTGATATTCTTTCTTGATTATACTCTCATCCGAATAGGCTTTCTCTCGAACATTCAATACACTACTCATTATGTTCTTATTTTTAGACCCAAAGATTTTAAAAATAATTTGTTCTCAGCTGTAAGTACTTTTTTCGTCGACCTGTATCCCTCTGAAGTAGAACTTAAAGTGTTCGCTGGGGGCGGATAGCACACATTTTTATTATAAATAATCATTCTCGTCGCCTCAAGTGTAAACGAAGTGTTACAGCCTCTTTTCTTAAATTAACCAAGTCTCCGTTCTGATCAGTAATCCGTATTATTAACGACTGTATCTCTCTCGTGTTAACTGGTAAATAAATAAGATTATTTGGTTTCTCACTCAATTTATAGCCTGGTGGAACATTGAGTGCAAATTCATGTAGTGCATGACTTGAAACCTCATTTACATATGATCCGCTAACAATATTACAGTCCAAACGAATCGTATTAACTTTCAGGATGTCTACAGGTTGATCAGATATATGCATTCCATTAGGTTTTAGTTCTTTTTTATTAAATCCAAATAGTTGACCAATAGAACGATCTTTGTTAAAATATATTGGATCTTCTTTAGATGAAATCTCTACTTGAAGGGTATTATTATTGCTCTCGATTAGAGGGTGCTTTAATTTATTTGGCTCTATTTCCTTCATTTTCTCGTTAATAATTTCACTTATGTCACTAAGCTCATATGATCCCACAGGTATCTTGAAAATATGCTCTCCAATATGGAATAAATTATTATCATGATGATAATTTGCCATTAAAATCGAGCTGTTACCCGTTAACGTTAGTGTTGTTGCCATTCTGAGAGATTATTGATAAATGAATTAAAATATTAGTTTCTTTTATTTTATTTTATTTTAAATTTGAATAAAATCAGCAAACCCCCTTCTATAACGTCCATTTTCAAGTGGATCATCTTTACTTATTATTAAAAATCCATATTTTTCACTCCAACAAAATTGACAAATTTTCTTAAATGAATCAAGCTTCATGTCTACGCCCACATGGTCTTGGTACACATGTTTCATATTTACTTCATCCTGTTTAAACATAATAATTAGATTTGCATTGTCACGCACAAGATGCTTCGGGATGCGTGTATACGTTTGACACAAATAGAACGCATCTATACTATTATGTCTACCCATACAGAAGTATGCCCGAGTATTATCCTGTTTTTCACATGCTACGTCATCGAAAATCATTATAGAGTTCTTTTTGGCATCGCTTGGTGCAACAACATTTTCATTCTCAGAAAACGTAAAATAACCCATTCCTTTTATTGGCCTTATAAGAGTTTTTAGGTATTCATATTTAGGTTGATATAATGACTTTGAATATAAGTAAATATTCTTGAATTTTAATCCGTTAGGACTTTCAATCAAACTAATCATTACATTGGTTTTTCCACAATTTGAAGGTCCGACAATTAGAGCTCTTATTGAATTAGGTAACAAACTACTATGTCTAAGTTGTTTGACATCACCATTTTTGTAATCGATATTTTTTACTTCTATATCAGTTTTTGTTTTAATAAACGCATATTAATGCAACTCTTTTAAATAGATCGTTACTTAACAAAACCTCATTGAAGAATAAACATCAAATAAAATGGTGCTATGCTTTTATAAATCATTTAGTAAGAAACCATCCCTCTATCTAGGCAGAGGTATTCTTAATAAAGTAATAAACTCCCTACCAGATGAGCTACACATACCGGGATATCAGTTTTGTGGTCCAGGTACAAAGCTTAAAACACGTTTAGAACGTGGAGACAAAGGAATAAATCCCTTGGATGCCGCTTGTAGAGAACACGATATTGCCTATTCTAAATATAAAGATCTGGAAAATCGTCATAAAGCTGACTCAATACTAGCTGAAAGAGCGTGGGAGCGTGTAAAAGCATCTGATAGTACTCTCGGTGAAAAATCTTCTGCATATTTCGTTACAAACGCAATGAAAGCAAAGAAAAAATTTGGTATGGGCCTCCCACAAAAACAAAAGAAACAAAAGTCATGTAAAAACAAGAAAAAATTTATGAATATCGTTCGAGACGCAACCCGAGTGTTAAAGAAAGAAAAACCACTTGGCATTCAAGCTGCGATTAAGGTAGCTCGAAAAGCTTTGTCGAAGACCATTGGAAATAAGAAAAATACAGTTGTTATTCCTAGAGTAATCAACGTTCCTAAAATTGGAGGTTTTTTACCACTTGTGCCAATCTTGACAGCGCTCAGTGCATTAGGAGGAATGGCATCTGGTGGAGCAGCTATTGCTAAAAGCATTAATAATGCTAAGAATGCTAAAAAAGAGCTAGAAGAGAATAAACGTCACAATAGAAAAATGGAAGCCATTGCTTTAGGTAGTGGTCTCTATTTAAAACCGTATCAAAAAGGTTTTGGTATAACCACAAATAAAAAATTAATTTTTTATGAATGAGCTGCCCAATAAACCGCTTTCGAACATTGATATTATAAACTTCGCACGCAAACATATCCCACATTTTAGAGGGGTTTATATGAGAAACTCCTTACTGAAACATGCCAGAAAAAGAGAATGCGGTATAGTTAATTTGGACTCGTCAACTGGAGGTGGAACTCATTGGGTAGCTTACTATAAGGCGGATGAGGAATGCAGATATTTTGATAGTTTTGGAAATTTGCCACCCCCTATAGAACTTATAAGATATTTGGGCGAGAACATTCAATACAATTATAATCAAGTACAACGATTTGGTACTTTTAACTGCGGTCACTTATGTCTTAAGTTTTTAATGCTCACCCCAAAATCTTTTTTTTAATAATTTTTAAATCAATCAAAATAAATACTTTACATTTAAATGGTTTAATAAAAAAGAAAAAACAAAATTTATAATTTTTGAGTATATATATATAAATATTGTCTTTAAACTATCTCAGTTTGTTTGGAGTATCTGATTAGTTCACATATAGCAAGCCCTCTGTTTCTTGAAAACCAAAAACATAAAAAATAACAGCAAAACAACAACTAGCTGTTTATGAAAAATAACAACAAATAACAGAAAAAAAAAAAAACAAACACTGTTTCTGAAAAACATAAAAAATAACAGCAAAACAACAACAAGCTGTTTATGAAAAATAACAACAAATAACAGCAAAACAACAACAAGCTGTTTATGAAAAATAACAACAAATAACAGCAAAAAGACAAGCTGTTTACGAAAAATAACAACAAATAGCAGAAAAAAAAACACTGTTTCTGAAAAACATAAAAAATAACAGTAAAACAACAACAAGCTGTTTATGAAAAATAACAACAAATAACAGCAAAACAACAACAAGTTGTTTATGAAAAATAACAACAAATTACAGCAAAAATACAAGCTGTTGACGAAAAATAACAACAAATAACAGAAAAAAAAAAACACTGTTTCTGAAAAACATAAAAAATAACAGCAAAACAACAACAAGCTGTTTATGAAAAATAACAACAAATAACAGCAAAATAACAACCTGTTTCTGAAAATCCATAACAATATAACAGTAAACAACAACCTATTATTTAAACCACCCTCTTTTACTCTCGCTGATCAAGTTTATTGGTTTACTAACATAAATATATTAAAATGAATGAGCGTATACTAAAGGAACTAACAAAAACAAGAAACGCATTGAAAAGAAAATTTCGAAGTATTAAATTGGGTAAAGCTGCGGATGAATATCAGTTGGAGGAAACATTTAAACCGATTACAGAACCACTCAAAAAGATGATTAAAGGAAATAAAGAAATTAGGCCATACTACCAAGTCAAAAAGGAAGAAAATGATAAAAGTGTAAATGAGGTGGCAGAGAATGGAAATAATACTAGTGAATTTTATGACGCAATAGATGAGGAAATTGATGAAAAACAGTCATTCCATAAATCACATATAGCGAGTGAACAAAGCTATATTAACCCTGCTACAGTAGACAATAAAGATTATAATCAGTCAAATGTAGTAAGTAATGATAGTTATAATCTCAGTCTAGATGAGTTAGAGCGAGAGGGACAGCTAGATAAAGCATTTGGACCAACTAAAAATAAAGGAGAAACTAAATTAGGTAGCTCTAAAATAAACGTTAACTTCAAAAGACTTGAACTGGAAACGGGTGAAAAGTGGAATCTTACTCCTGGATTGTATTCTATAATATTTTTAAAAAACTCTTCCCGAAAGTTGTTGAGCCAAGTGCAATGTCTACACCTTTGAATAATAAAAAATCCACACATAAAGGCGGAACTCTTATGATGCTCAACAAACATAAACCAAATTATGTATACTGGGATAATCCAAATGAAATTGTTGATAGACTTAAGCTTTTGATAGCCTCACAGGCAGCTGGTAACACTAGTCATAATAATGAAATTGTATCGATAATTGAAGAGTTGCGAGAGGCAAACATAATATTCTAATAAATATGGTCTGCAAAAATTAAATATTCTTATTATTAATATGTCTCTTGACAAGTTTGGTCATTTCTCCAACGATAAAGAACGCTCGGAGCAGTTAAAAAGGGAATTAAAACTGTAAGTGGGATTCACATTGATGAGGATGGTAATCTAAATGCTCAAAACAAACGTATCAAAAATTCAATCAACCCCATAAATAATGATGATTTGGTAATAAAAGAATACGTCGATGCTAAAGTATTCGATTTGAAAAAAAGTCAAGCGGCATTTATTTCCCAGTTAGTAGAGAAAAGAAATAACAAGCTAAAAGATCTGGAAAGTAAAATGGATGAAATAACTAAGCTAATAGACAATGTAAATGAAGTTAAAAAAAAACCAATTGTGAAATCAGAGACCGATGAAACATCAGTAACTATTTATAAAAAGGGACCATTTGCACACCAAGAAAGCGTAACCATTAAATATCCATATAAAAATTAAATTATCGTTGATTTATTATGTCAATTGACAAGTTTGGGTATTATTCAAACGATAAAGAACATTTGGAGTACTTAAACAGAAATAACAAAAGACTAGTGGGTTTTCTCATTGACAAAGACGGAAATTTGAGTATCCGGAAAAAAAAGAGTCATATGAGGATGCGAATGACTTGGCTACAAAAGAATACGTTGATGAATTGATAAATCAAGCGAAAAATGATATATCTAACACAATTTCACTATTATCATTAAAACAAAGAAATCCCAAAGTTGATTTATTAAAAAAGAATATTAACGACGCTAAAAAGAGGATAGAAAATTTAGAAGAAAAACTTAATAATTATACATTTGCGATTGGGTCTATTGAGGAAACCATTTTTAAGTCTATTATTACACCTTCATCCTCACATTTAAAAAAAGAAATAATAAGAGTAGATGAGATGCCTTTACCCTACAAAATAAAATTTTAGGACATGAAGTTAATTAAAAATGCTATATAAGTAAATGTTATTTATCAGTGCTTGTTAAAAGCTGATTGACTCCCATTACGGATGGTTCTAGCTTTTTTTGTTTATTGCTAAACTTAGAAACATGAGTTCAGAATCTTGGAAGTGTATATGGACAGTATGTGTCACGATATTGATAGAGAAGACACCTGTGTTGAAAATGTGGACAACCTTTTTTAAGAAAAATGTGTGGATCTCCAAAATTTTCCCTCGATATAATACAAAAAGACGTCACCAACAACCTCGTACTACTTTATAAAGTAAAATAAATAAATAAATAAATAAATATATTTAAAAAAAAAAAAAAAATAGATAAAATAAAACCTGATTCAAGGCGATGTACTTTATTTCAATATGAGTAAACGGGAATTAGTGAAAGAATTACATGCTCCTGCACGTAAAAAGTTTAAACGAAGAAGACTTGTAATGAAAGGGATTGATGACCATTGGCAGGCAGACCTAGTGGAAATGGGAAAGTTCTCCTCATCTAATCAAGGATATCGATTTCTATTGACAATCATTGATACGTTTTCCAAATATGCGTGGGGAGTAGCTTTGAAAACCAAATGTGGAAAAGATGTTACAAAAGCATTCGCGAGCGTTTTTAAAGGGAAGAGGATTCCCAAGAATTTACAAACGGATGATGGCAAAGAATTTTTTAACACTGATTTCAAAAACTTGTGTAAAAAGTTCAACATTAATCACTATTCAAGTTATAGTGTTCTTAAGGCATCGATTGTTGAGCGTTTTAATAGGACTTTAAAGGAAATGATGTGGAGAGAGTTTAGCTTTAATGGAACTTATAATTGGATCGAAATGTATAAGCAGTTGATTAAAGAGTACAATAATCAATATCATAGAACCATTAAAACGATACCAATAAAAGTAAATTCCTCAAACGAAAAGATGTTATTAAATACTGTATACAGTCACTTAAAAATCTTTAGTGGTAGAAAATTTGCAGTAAATGACCATGTGCGTATAAGTAAACATAAACATTTATTTGAGAAAGGATATACCCCAAACTGGACAACGGAAATTTTCCAAATTAAAAAAATACAAAATACAAATCCTACTACCTACATATTGAGAGACTATCAGGGTACCGAAGTAAAAGGCGGATTTTAGAAAGAGGAACTACAAAAAACAAAATTTCCACATGTTTTTCTCGTTGAAAAAATAATAGAACGAAGAAACAGTCGAGTGCTAGTTAAATAGCTAGGGTTCTCGAATGAACAAAACTCTTGGATAGATAAAAAGGATGTACTATAAACACACATGTGTCACATATCTTTTTTTTCGGTTTTGATTTAAGGGTAAGCAGGATATTTCGCTGCGGGTGGTGTATTCTGATGGATATATAAAGCAGTCCAGAACAGAGCTCATTCAGTCAAACTCGCTCCTTTGAGAATAAACATTGAAAATAACAACGACAAAAAACAATAAAAATGACCAAGGCCACAAAGCGTCAAAGTAAACAGAAAAATAGCAGTGTTCAGAGGAACACCCTCATAGGCTGGGTTATCCCGAAGCCGGTAGTACAGCTCGTTGGTGCGCCGGAGAGGATGCCGGAACCAATAGACGTCTACGATCCGGTTAACCAGGGGGTAACCTGGAGACGCCGTCGCCGCCGGTTTCCTGGAATGGCCCGGTGGCTAATAAGGCTAACGTCTCCAGCTCCTTTCAACGCACCGTACAGAAAAACAAGAGCACCGATGGAGAATTCGATGGTGATCACTCCGATTTACCGGGATGAGCGATCAACATCACCGTTCTCGGACTTAGGCCTCACAGAGTTGAGGTACAGTCCTCCCACACTGGAGAGGAATGAATTGTTTCATTCGATGGATTCACTGGAGGGTATGCTCAACGAGATGAACAGCGATGAATTTTTAAATAATTTATAATATATATAAAAATAAAAATTTTTAATGTAATAAAAACAATTTTTTAAAAAAAATATTTTCGTTTGATTTTTTATTTATTTATTTATTTATTTTTTTTGTTTTTTACCTAACAATTATTATTATTTACAGGATTTTCAGGTTTTATTAAATTAGATACATTTTTTGAAAAATAAAGAATAAATTTTGTTATCATGTATAAAATGTTTTTTTATTTATTCATTTTATTTTATATCATTATTATTATTTACAGGTTTTTAAAGGTTTTATAGGGTATAAAGGTTTTTGTTTTTGATTTATAAGTATAAGGTTTTTTTTTCACAGGTTTTCTTATTATTATTTACAGGATTTTCAGGTTTTATAGGGTATAAAGGTTTTGTTTTTTTTTTTTTTTTTTTTTTTTTTCACAGGTTTTCTTATTATTATTTACAGGATTTTCAGGTTTTATAGGGTATAAAGGTTTTTTTTTTTTTTTTTTTTCACAGGTTTTCTTATTATTATTTACAGGATTTTCAGGTTTTATAGGGTATAAAGGTCTTTTTTTTTACAGTTTTTACAAGTCTTTTATTTTTTTACAGTTTTTCTTATTATTATTTATAGATGATAAATTTATTTTATTTTAATAAAGATTGTATGTACAATGCATTTTATCACATGTTTTTATTTTTCTCTTGTGTGTGTGTGTGTGTGTGTGCGTGTGTGTGTGTGTGTGTGTGTGTGTGTTAGCTAGATATAGATAATTTTTATTTTATTTTTTACAGTTTTTATTCATAATACAGGTACATTCAAGCTGTTTTTGATTCAATTTTATAATGACCCCAGGCATAGGTATTTATACCGTCAGACCTTATTTTTCTTTTATCGTCATTAGAGCTTAAAGTAGTTTTTCTTATCTTATGTGTATATAAGTTGTGGATCTTAGATCTAAACAACATCATTTCATCATTAAATATTTTATTATTAAAAAGGCATTCTTTATAGCTATTTATAGTAAGCTTATCTAATGCAGACTTCTTTACACCCTTTGATTTTTTAATGCATCCACCCCCCTCAAGAGACAGTGAATACATTTTCGCTCTGAGACCAACAAACTCTAACATTCGTTTGCCACAGTTCTCATCCTTCATCATACCCAAGACCTTTTTATTACACCTTTTTATCCCGTATAACTTTGCTAACTCCTCAGGGTATTCAGACGTGTCAAACTTCATTTCTACGTCTTCAGCAATATCTGCATAAAAGTCTTTTGTTTGTATTGAATATATGAACGAGTCTGTATCCATATAATTCAATGTGACTTTTTCCTGGAATTTAGGTTTAATATAATCGTAATGAAAATCGTACATCTGCCATTTGGAGAGTTCTAAAACTGTAAACCCTAAGTACATAGGCTTATCATAAATATTATGGAGCCGCTGCATTTGAATAGCATACATGTCTTCAGCAAATTGCGCAGAGCTGTGAAAACTAGCCTTTGCAATAAGCGAGCGTGCACCTAAACGATTGCATGATGTGGTTTCCCACGAAGTAACAATTTTTACATCTTTACGTTTTTCAACGTTCTCCATTGTTTTCCCATAGACTGCGTTATTTAACAGTTTAAAAAAGTCCTTTTCAAAATTATTCTTCGCTAAAGTTCTATGGGAAGTGTTTAGATCAATATACTTTTTTAGCCAAGGAGCCTGTTTAAATTTTAAAACTCTATGTACTTTTGACAATATTAAACCATTACGTAAACATTGCTGAAGGTTTTTGTAATGTATTGGGTATTTAGTTTTTGACCTAAGGTCAGCAACAAGTTTACACACCTTTGCTTTTGGTGTGGGTTTTTGGTTAAGCGGACAAAAGGGTAGATCATTATGATAGTCATGTAAGGTTTCAGGATATATAAGGTCTACTTCTAAAATGTAGCCATACTCAGAATTTCCTACTATTTGAGTTACATCTAATGATGCAATCTCAACGTCACTCAGCCACTGAAAACCAGTGTATGGTAGACTTTGAGACATTGCCCAACCATATAAATTATTTGCATCCAAATACATCAAATATTCGGATGGTTTGCTTGCGTCATACGCATCCATATACATATGATTGGCTTTAGAGTACCGTTTACAGCACTGAACCAAACCACCCCTTATTCCACTTTGAATAAACCTATACATGTCAATATCAGTAAGCAGATCCAACTCTATTTCGGTCGTTTTCAGCATAGCATCCCATGACAAACCGGGTGTGGTGTAATAATGTGCAGGATCTAGAGAATATATTTTCTTGCATATTGCGCGAAAATTTTGAAAAACGTCAGTCAATAAAAGAACGTCTGTTTTTAGATAAAGCTCCATATATTCTTTTAATGATTGGCAGTTGAAAACTTTCCATACATGCTGTGCATGTACATAGTCCTCAGTCGAACATTCCTTATTAGTTAAACTATTAAAGAAGTTCTCCCTTGGAGGCAGACAGGTTTCGGACAGTCGGCTTTCCGAATCTAAAAACTCGTATGGAAAAACTCCCTTTCTACGTAATAAGTTAAACTTCTCCTCAGAGGGATAAAAACGTTTAACGCTCTCAAAACATTCAGTACTCAGATTACTACTTAAAGCATCTAGGCCGGTTGCCATAAAGCGAAACGTGTCCAAAAATCGAATTTCTAAATTTTTTTCATGGGACGCTATGTATGTTAATTTGGAGAGTGATATGTACAGCTCCTTATTTAGTGGGAGTACTTTAATATCACCCTCCACTTTATGTAACATTTTCGCTCACTTTCGAGTTGAGGGGGGTTAGTATGCACTCGAAGTCTGCATACACTACAAATGGTACATCTAAACTACGATTAAAATTCTTAAATTTAAGACTTGCTTTTTCAATGGATGGTAGCGTAGAAACCATCTTGCCACAATTCATCCGGTGCTCCAAAGATAACTTCTCGTTGTGGGAGAAGTTGAGGCAGGTGTTGCAAAAGAAAAGGTTGTGATCGTGTCCGGTTACCTGTGAGCGAACCAGTCTGTAAATTTCGAAACAAAACATAATGTATTAGTAAGTACTAAGTATTAAGAAAATTGTAATTTTTACATACCTTGATAAACTTTTTATCCACACAAAATGTGCCCGTCCATCGCTCTCCAAAAGCAATAAACTTATATGCCGTTCCCTTTCGACCTCCGTTAAATACAGCGGGCCAACCACTTTTCCTTTTTCTTCGTCGAACCCAAACACGTTGATACTAACAATAGAGTTCCGTCTTTCGAACACATTAATTTTTGAAAGTGGAAGCGGAAACTCCAACTCCTCAAAATCTAATGTAAGTGTATCACTTACATAGATTTTTGAGCTGTCAATATTCACATTGTAGCTCGAACATCTATTAGGAAGGCTGGTGCTGAGTGGGGCTTTCAGGGCTGATATTAAAGCCCATTTAAAACAATATTCATCTTGGTTTTGCACATTCACAATCGCCTTTTTAGCCCTCAGCACCTTTGGAGTTTCAATATAATTTGAAACTTTAAGTGGAGTGTATTTGTTAATATTGCACTCAAGTCTTAATATTTGGCACATAGTCCATCCGCTGTCCCTTTCCTGGAACTCATCCATTTTTTGTCGGATGAGTTCAGCATGCTGATTATAGATTTCTTCTATATTTTTTCCAGCAGTTAGAACAGACATAGGTGTTTGATGCGACTTGACTTGCATCACCATCTCGTCTTGCTGGAATTTTATGTATTCCGCAAATAACTCAAAGTTTATCTTACACGATGTGTGTAAAGACAAAACATTGGCTATTATTGGAATAAGTTCCAATAAGGCATCAGTGAGGAATTCTTGGGGATCAAGAATTTCCTCACGCGTATTCTCAAACGACAACGTGAGGATGCGGTTTTTCAACCCACCTGATATCTGCTTAACAGCACTATTCAGAGGTATAAAAACACGCATTTTGTGGATACTGGACCGTAAATGTCCATTCCACTTTGAAAAAAGTACATTAACCTTACATGAGTCACACCACTTTCTCGTCGCATTGGGGGTGGCGGCAATGATGTTGGTGGTGGCGTAAGGTGTATTGTTGTAGGTGGTGGTGTAGGCTGTGTTGTTGTAGGTGGCGTCGTAGGCTGTGTCATTGTATGTGGCGGCGTAGGGTGTATTATTGTAGGTGACGGCGTAGGGTGTATTGTTGTAGGTAGCGGCGTAGGTTGCGTGTTGTAGGTGGTACCGTAGGCTGTGTTGTTGTATGTGGTGGCGAATGGTGTATTGTTGTAGGTGGCGGCGTAGCATGTATTGTTGAAGGGTGTGGTGAAGGGTTCGTTGTTGTAGGTGGCGGTGTAGTTATTGTTGTTGTAGGTGGTGGCGAAGGGTTCGTTGTTGTAGGTAGCGGCGTAGGGTTCGTTGTTGTAGGTAGCGGCGTAGGGTGTATTGATGTAGGGTGTGGCGAAGGGTTCATTAATGACATCGCTCCAATTAACTTCCTTGGGGGGGTTTGTATCAGCCCCGCAAATCTCTGTTAAGAGGTTCGCTACCTCGGTGGTGTACACAAATTTTTTATTCGCGTTTGACGACATATTAATATTTTTTAAATTTTGGTTTTTTAGAGGTTTTCTTTAAAATCGAAAACAATAACGTTTGAAAAACACGGAGGTCAATTTTAAAAAAGTCACACTTGAAAACTTCGAGAGCAACTGATCGTTTATTTGACCAAAAGTGCCTCTTTTATTGATTTTGAAGTCAGTGCAGGATATAAGATTTTTCTAGCACTTGACTAATATTCCAAACAGATATATATATATAAAAAAACAAAGGTTAGAAAGGGATGGCGCTAAACATTTAAATGTCAAGCATATATGATTTGAGGATAGTATTCAACTTAAGGATGAAGGGGACCAATGAATTAGCATTCTCATCTGCTTTTCATAGACACTTGCCTCCTCTATCCTTTTCCCCCTCTTACACCTTCACATTCTAACACCCTCTCCCTCTAACACCACATAACCCACATGAATGGTGTTATTGTTACTGCTCTTAAAAAAATAGAAAATATGTATGTACTGACTTTCTTACAGACAACGTACATGTCACATGTGTGCATCCTTGATACCAGATCCTATGATCATGTAACCCACTTGAATGTTGATTTTGTTACTGCTCTTTACAAAAAACAATGCATGCTGTGGCTTAGCCTGTATTTGACTCTAATAATAAATGGTTAAATAGCCAAAACTGATTTTCCCAATAACTATGCTCAATGTTTATGGCTTGCTCGTTAAACAGGCGTATCCTTGACACCAGATTCCTTGCTAACAAATTCCATATGAACACCAGATCCTATGATCATATAACCCACTTGAATGTTTTTATGTTGCTGCTTTTGACAAAAAACAATGCATGATGTGGCTTAGCCTGTGTTTGACTCTAATAATAAATGGTTAAATAGCCAAAACTGATTTTTCCCAATAACTATGCTCAATGTTTATGGCTTGCTCGTTAAACAGGCGCATCCTTGACACCAGATCCTATGATCAAATAACCCACTTGAACGTTTTTATGTTTCTGCTTTTGACAAAAACCAATGTATACTGTTGCCTGCTTGTATGTGTGCAAGGCAATGCACTTAAAACAGGAACACACTTGAAACCAGATCCTATGATCACTGATTCTCAAGTGGGTAATATAAGTGTAAAAAAGGGATCGCTGATTCTCAAGTGGGGTAATAAATTATGATTGGGGGTAATAAAAGTGACAGCTACATCCTGTTCCAGAACCGCCAGTTCCCTACTACTTAGCGCACTAATATTTTTAGAAGAGCTTTAAAAAGGCAGGCTCCATCACCAATTATAGCTATTTCGGCTAACTCACGCCGATGCACGAGAAATATGGACAAAGCGCCCCACGCTTGTTTTTTACAATAATGCTGGTATTTATCATTATTTATTTTTGTTTTAAGCTTATTTGAAAAATTATTTTTAACTTTTTAGTTTGATATGCTCTAAAAGCGTGTTTTTTAGTTTTTTTTTAACTATATTTATTTTTTACTTTTTAGTTCGATGTATTACAATTATTATTATTATAATAATCATTGAAAAAAAAAAATTTGTAAGTTCTAGTGAACATGAACATGGTGAAGATTTAAAAAAAAAAAACAATTTTTTTTTCGGCCGTGGACGGGAGTAGAACCCACGATCGGTGAGTCCGGGAGCGAAGATCAGCGCCTTAGACCGCTCGGCCTTAAGGTAGTGGGATATAATGACAGTAATAAGCCACTTGCTTTTAGTCCAAAGGAGAGTTACATACATACAAACATACATACATACATACAAGTGAAGCTAATATAAGCGTGTTAAAAAAGAGAGTGAACGTAATTGAGCATCAACAAAGGAGCATGATCGGAGCGAGATTTCAAATTATCTGACTATCATAAGAGCAACACACGCGCTTATGTGAACGCCCTTTTCTTATTCGAAATTGTATATCAATAATATATCAATAATGTTAGTGTGTTACGTTTTGTCTTAGTTATATAAGCAGCAAGTAGGCGAATCCACCCCCAAAACATATTCTGGTGTGGGAAATTTTTCTGGACGCACCAAGATTTGTTCTGTTGTTGTTGTTTTTTTAAAATCAATGACACCAACAAATAGTAGCAGTGCGGGCCCAACAACAACACTGACAACAACAACAAACGCTACTTGGGTCGTAAATCAATTGTCAAAGGCACACAAATTTGAAAAAAAAAAAATGTGCACTGTGCGAAGTGCGACGCGAAGGCGTCACTGCGCATTTGTTTTGTTTTTGTATTCTCGCTCGCGATCAAACCCTCAGCTTGTGCGACAATCAGGCGACAGTAGTGGAATGGGTACTTGTTGTAATTGTAATTTGTTTTTTAAAATGGGTAAAAATGCTCCAAATCGTATGGGAGGTACTTGAAGGAGTTGTCCAAATAAAAATTCCCTTTTTAGTACTCACCTCCTACCTGCATGGAAAATTGTGTGAAAATTTCAGCCTTCTAGCTCTTTTCGTTTAGGCTGTGGCTCTTCCATTCTAGTAAGGACAAACTCTTCTACATATATATATATATATATATAATATATATATAATATATAATATATATAATATATAATAATATATTATATAACTAAATCAAGAATACATTTTGGCAATTTTTAAATTTATCAAATATTCAAAAACACATCAATTCAAAAATGAGTTTATTTTTGCACACACAAAAGAAGTTGAAACTTGCGATTTGCTTGTTAGTATGCGAAGGCGCAGTGGAAAAATAGTATGAACAAAATGCGTACTGCTTTCCAAACGCAATATTATTCATACAAGTTCTCAATTTGTTTTTTGCAATTCAAAGCGAAATGCAAAAGTTCGAAATCCAAAAAATACCAATCAGGGCGCAACAGACAATATGAAAACGCATATGTACTTGTATATACAAATAAATTATATAAATGCAAAATGTTGGGAATGTCAAGCTTAATTACTAATTATTTGGCATGACAGCATCAGTGCGTATGAGTGTTGTACATATTGCGTTGACGTACACAACGCACTGGGGCGTAATGGGAATTTTTTTGAACTAAAGTGTGTGGTTTTGGGGAAATATTGAAAAGTGCATGCAAAGTTGTAATAGTTGCTACAGTTTTGTGTTCGTGTGTTTGGGTAGCAGTGGTATCAGGGAATTCTCCGGAGACAGAACGACGTTCAATTCATGGAAAAAAAACGTCGAACGAATTATGAGTATATATGAAGGGCAAGAAAAGTCATACAAATATTATCTGACAACTCTATCCGTACGTAACAAAGTAGTTGGCGAAGCTGATGCAGTTCTAGAATCATACAACACCCCAATGAATTGGAAAGCTATTTCCAAATGTTTGACCGCACACTACGCTGATAAACGAGACTTAAAAACTCTTGAATATCAGATGTTTTCTCTGACCCAAAATCGAATGACAATAAACGAATTTTATCAAGCTGTCTACCACCAGTGTTCCCTAATATTAAATCAGATAGGTGCACAAGAACAATCCCCAGAAACTATTAGGGCTCTAACCGATAACTACAGAGGCAAAGCCTTAGATACGTTCGTACGTGGTTTAAATGGAGATCTACCACGTCTTTTAGCAATTAAAGAACCAAGAGATCTAAGCCATGCACTTCATTTGTGTAGCTTAGTCGAAAATCAAGAACAACGAAATTCTTTTGTGCCCAAAATAAGACAACAGCCTCCACCCTTGCCACCTAGACAGACAATGATGAGAGTCCTGGGACAAAAGCCCTTACAGAGTACAAACCAATGGAGTAATTTCGACCCTAAACTCTATCATACCCCACGACCCGTTACGTACCAACACCAGGTGCCAATGGCAGGTCCTTTCCAAAACAAACCAATTACTAGACCCATATATCCGCAATTTGCTTACCAACAGCAATTTCCTACTCAAGGCCAAACGTATGCTGCGCCTCCTAGGCCATTCGCTCCAAAACCAGAATCCAAACCGGAGCCTATGCACATTGATCATTCTATTCGATCAAGACACCTCAATTACATGAATAGGATGCAAAATAATGAGTTGACTGGAAAGCGTCCACCACCTCAAGGTCAAACTGGACCACTCCAAAAATTTCAGAGACAACTTCATGTAACTACAGGCGAGCCAGAAACAGTTACAGAGGAACAAGAGCATGATACGCAAGTAGAAGACTACGAACAGGCTTATCTAGAATATCTAGAACAAACAGGAGTAGATTACTTACCAGAAGTTTTACCATACGAAAACGAACAAGAATATGCAACAGAATTAGTGGACACAGCTGACATTAATTTTTTAGATTAAACAGTTCCTCCTTGCCTTATTTTAATTGCAAAACGAGGGACGGAAAAACATTTAAATTTTTAATAGATACAGGTTCAAATCAAAATTATATCCAATCCAAATTAGTACAAAACCCCAAACTTAACGAAAAACCATTTTTTGCAAATTCTGTCGGAGGACAGACAAAAATCTCTCATCATACCTACCTTAGTTTATTCGGACGCGATCAAACCCCTATTAAATTCTTCCTTCTCCCGACTCTTAAAACTTTTCATAGTATTTTGGGTAACGATACCCTCAAACAGCTTAACGCTGTAATCGATGTCCGAAATGATGTTCTGGTAATAGACGAAAACTATAAGATTGATATCAAGCCACTCAAGCCGTTAATAACATAAAAGTCAGAGCAGAGCACATGTCGGAGAAACAGAAAGAACTCATGGATCGGATGACCGAGACTCATGCAGAGTTATTCGCTGACCCCGACGAAAAGCTAACGTATACGACAACAGTAACAGGTGAAATAAGAACTACGTCCGATACACCAATATACAGTAAACATTATCAGTACCCAGCTTCTCTAAAATCAGAAGTAGAGAAACAAATAGAACAATTGCTAAAAGATGGCATAATAAGACCTTCACGGTCACCGTACAACTCACCTGTGTGGGTGGTGCCAAAAAAAATAGACGCTTCAGGACAGAAGAAATACAGATTAGTTATAGACTACCGAAAATTAAATAAAGTAACTATATCCGATCGATACCCAATCCCAGACATTGGAGACATTTTAGCACAATTGGGTGACAACAAATATTTTTCCGTGATAGACTTGAAAAGCGGGTTTCACCAGATTCCACTTAAAGATAAAGATATAGAGAAAACAGCCTTTTCGGTAAATGGTGGGAAATTCGAGTTCACACGTTTACCTTTCGGATTAAAGAACTCCCCATCAATATTTCAGAGAGCACTAGACGACATCCTAAGAGACCATGTTAGTAAGAGATGTTACGTATACATAGATGACATTATAGTTTTCGGAAAATCAGAAAAAGAACACGCGGAAAACCTAGAGAAGATATTCTCTACCCTTTCCAAAGCCAATATGAAAATTCAAATCGACAAATGCGAGTTCTTTAGAACCGAAGTCGATTTTCTAGGCTTTACAATTTCAGCCGATGGTGTAAAAACTAACGTCGAAAAAGTAAAAGCCATGCAACAATTTCCAGTACCTAAAACAATGAGAGATTTGAGAGCCTTCTTAGGCTTAGGTAGTTACTACAGACGTTTTATTTGCGATTACGCTAAGATAGCGAAACCACTTACCAACCTACTCAGGGGAGAGAACGGCCGACTCTCGAAAAACGTTTCCAGTAAAATTAAAGTTTCTCTAGACCAAGATGCTTTAGAAGCCTTCCAGAAGATAAAAAACACATTAGTTTCAAAAGACGTTATACTTGCTTATCCCGATTTCAAGAAAGAGTTCCACCTTACTACAGACGCTTCGAATTACGCTATTGGCGCAGTTCTGGAACAGAACGGGAGACCAATCACATTCATTTCGCGTTCGCTTACAAAAACCGAAGAAAACTATGCCACTTACGAAAAAGAAATGTTGGCAATAGTATGGGCACTACATAGCCTAAGCATGTACCTTTACGGTACCTCTAAAGTGATTATCTTTACCGATCACCAACCTCTGACGTTTGCCCTAAGCAACAAAAACCATAACGGTAAGCTCAAAAGGTGGAAAAGCTACCTCGAAGAATACAATCACGAACTCCACTATAAACCAGGCACGTCAAACGTAGTGGCCGATGCACTTTCAAGAAACCCCACAGACACGCAAATAAACAGCACAACCGCGTCAATTCATAGTGATGACAGTTCATCACATAATTTAATACCAGTCATGGAAGTCCCAATCAATGTATTTAAGAACCAAATTTTCCTATTAATATCTGAAGAAGAGTCATATAAATTTGAAATACCTTTCCCACAATATCATAGACATACTATAAAAAAAAATAATTACTCAGAGTCCGATTTAATAAAAATACTTAAAGAAAGATTAGATCCAAAACTAACTAACGGAGTACTCACTTCCGAGAGTATAATGGGAAAAATACAAAATATATTCCCCACGCTTTTCAACAATTACAAAGTAAGGTATACTCAGAAACAAGTAACAGATGTACCGTTAGAAGGGGAGCAAAATGAAATAATCACAAAGGAACATATTAGAGCACACAGGAACCCAACAGAAAATAAGATCCAAATATTAAATAAATTCTTTTTTCCCGGATTAATAAAAAAAGTCACCGCAATAGCCAACCAGTGCGAAACCTGTAAGTTAGCGAAATACGATAGGCACCCACAGCAAGGAGAAATTCAAAAAACTCCAATCCCCACATACCCTGGTCAAATCGTACACATAGATTTGTATACTACAGAAAAAAAAAATAGTTCTCACCGCAATAGACAAATTTTCAAAATACGCGCAAATAAAGATAGTAAAATCAAAAGCATCAGAAGATCTAAAAGTTCCTCTCAGGGAAATCATGATAGCGTTCGGAATGCCACAATCAATCGTTATGGACAATGAAAAGGCAATGAACTCAGCAACCATCAAATTCTTGTTAAATGATCAATTAAAGGCTACAGTTTATGCGACACCCCCTTACGCTTCCACAAGCAACGGGCAAGTAGAGAGATTTCACTCAACAATGACTGAGATAATGAGATGCCTCAAAAAAGATGACGACACTGCTAGTTTCGAAGATTAAATTTTTAAAGCCGTACAAGAATACAATCAGACAATTCACTCGACCACCAAGAAAAAACCCATAGAAATATTCTTCGGAAATCAAATGATATCAGATCCACAAGAATTGAAAACAACCAGAGAACAGACCAGTAAAAAAATTAGCGAAAAACAAAACGAAGATTTGACATACCATAACCAAAAGAGAAAGCCAATAAAAAAATATAAAAAAGGGGAAATTATTTACGTTAAAGTAGATAAAAGGCTGGGTTCAAAATTAACATCGAAATATAAAAAAGAAATAGTTTCCATAGACCAAAATACAACAGTAAAAACTCAATCAGGAAAAATAGTTCACAAAAATAATATAAAATCATAATATCCATTCACAGATTTTTCTTGCCATTATGCCATGGGTTGGCAACCATTCTTGATTATTCGCACTCGCAGTTAATTCCAATAAAAACCGGAATTGCGGCAGTTCAGAATAGCGAATTTAGAATCATTCATGTTTTTAACATGGAAGAAAAAAAAAAAACATGGAAGAACCTGGTCTAAAGAACTTGTGGGATAGTTCAGAGGGGGCTAAGCTGAGGCCACCAGGCGGGTCGCGGGTTGCGGATAGCGAACGGCCTCTTTATGAGGTTAGCTGCGAATAAGCGAGAATCCTTGCAAATAAGCAGTCCCGGACAAAAAGCGGGTACGGTACCGTTCACCGTACCGACAAGACGCTTGTGTCGCCGTCTTTAAAGCATAGCCTCACACATTCCCAACTCCCTCTCACGTACCCTTCTTCATCCCTTCCCCAATATCTCACTCCGGGCTGGACTAAGGTGTCATTCGAACCGTGCCGAAAGTCAACTGGCCGGGGGCCCGGATTAAAAACTAGTCCAGTCGCTAACGGTGAGCTCAGGCAGATGGCGACCGCCTGTTCTAATTAGCCTTACCCGGGTACTGCGGATCTCTGCCCGGGTGGACCCCATATTTCTCCGCAACTCGTGGGAACATGAAGAGAATTAATAAAAATATGAAGAATTTAGGTGTGCAGCAGGATACCCCTGCTGCCAGTGTCGCGAGACACTTTGAGGACCGCCTCCTTGACGGGGAGCGGCCCTCCAATGTGGGACCAGCCCCACGGCGCCCTAACCAGGCGCGGCAAACAAGAAGGCCGCAGGCGGCAATAGATACAGCGCGCGCACCAACGACGAGGGAAGCCCCACGTCACCGTGTCGCCCCAGCTGCAGGAGGAGGAAGCAAGGCTGGACCATCCCAGCCGATGCGACCGAGGCTTAGCGCTGTTAGGCGACATGGCGTGCAGCACCAGCAGCCAAAAGCGCAGCTGCCAAAATTGGGAGAGCCGGGCGGTTTGGATGACCCAAACCGAAAAACGCTGAACGGCTCAAAGACCAAATGGTACCTCAGGTACCTTCAGCAGGGACTACCCCCTGCTGAGGCACTGCGCATGGCAACGGCTGGAAGAGACTCGGCGAGCCAGGTACGGGGACCAGCCCCCAAACGCCTGAGCAGTAATTTGCCGCCACCCACTGCCACCCCGAAGAGGGCGTGCTCCACTGCACTGCAAGGTGGGTGATGATATTCCATCACCCCACAACATCACCATCTTCTGCCCAAGAAGCGCGGATCGGTCAACCGAATCCTTGTTGGTTCTGCTGAGGAACCAGAACAAGATCGAGACCGACTCGTGGAAGGTATTGTCTAGGAGGACGGAAGGCGGAGGTGCGCTATTGGTGATAGGCATCGATGAGGCATCCAAGGACGCGATAGTGGCGAGAGGCCATCAAGTTTCATTCCGCTACGGGACCATCCCCGTTAGCGGTCTGAAGAAGAAGAGTGTTGGCGCAAGGACTACCCCTGCCCAGACGACAGTCCCGGGAGCTGCAGGCTCGGCCCCCACACCTCCCACCGCCACTGTTCCGAGTAGCTTCAAAAGCTACAAAGAATGGCATGTGTAGGAATCACGGGAGCGATGAGGACCTGTCCCACATCAGCGCTTGAGGTTCTATTGGAGATAACGCCACTCCATCACACAATTAGGCTGCAACAAAAGGCAACCCTCTTAAGAATGTCCGTTGAAGGAGTTGGGAGAGGACACATTCTTAGTCGAGTAGAGGCAGATATGCTATCGGGTGAACTTCCCCTACTGGCACAGCCAAGGGACGAAATGAAAGTCGAACACATGTTCGACCAAAAGTTTCAAGTTCACCTCTGTAATAAAAAGGAGTGGACATCTCTGGAAGAGGTCCACAACATGAAGCCACACACTATAAAATGGTACACCGATGGATCCCTAACGCAACAAGGCTCTGGTCTTGGTGTGGTAGGCCCTCGGCTTATGTACCATGAGCCCCTAGGTATGCACACCAGCATATTCCAAGCTGAGGTATGTGCAATTGGGAGGTGTGTGGACTTTAATCTAAAGCGTAACTATCGGAATAGGGATATAGCCATTCTATCCGATAGTCAAGCAGCAATAATGGCACTTAGTAAGACCGAAATCAGGTCAAAGGTAGTTCGTGAGGTACGAACCAAGCTAGACACTCTGGGATCACAAAATAGGCTTGCCCTAAGATGGGTCCCGGGACATGTCGAAATAGCGGGGAACGAAGAGGCAGACAAGCAAGCAAGACTGGGGGCAGCGACACCCCTAATAGGACCCGAGCCGTACTGTGGTATAGGAAGAAGCACAATACGGCAAGAACTTAGGAATGAAGAGAGACTTCTGCGAAGAACGTGCTGGGCAAGGACACAGGACTCAGACAAGCAAGATTCTCTTGGGTAGCTATAACCTTAAACGGTTTAAGCAAGTAATATCAATGGGTAAAAATAGACTCAGGATACTCACCGGTCTCTTGACAGGACATTGTAGACTACGAGGTCACTTGGCAAAGCTAGGTATAGTCAGCAGCGAGATTTGCAGATTCTGCGAAATGGAAGGAGAATCCTCCTTGCACATTATAGCAGAATGCGTAGCCTTAGCAAGGAAAAGAAGTAGTTTTCTAGGAAAACATATTGTAGAATTTAGCGATTTAGAAACCATCGACCCAACAAAGGTACTTGCTTTTATGCAACACCTGGGCCTGATGGAAGAGCTATAGGCCAAGAAGGGGGCACAATAGATCTATTTGGTCGCCGTGTATTTACCCCCAATATAATAATAATAACATGGAAGAATATGAAAACGCCACCTGGAAACTAGAAGAGGCCGTACGAAATGTGAGCCGTTCCCACCAGCTGTACCCATTCTTAGAATATGAACTCAAAACAATAAAAAGTGATCTACGTAGACTTAAACCTACTAGAAGGGCGACCAGGTCTATAGATGCATTAGGGACAGCATGGAAGTGGTTGGCCGGCACGCCGGACAAAAACGATTACGAGATTATAACAGCAAAAATCAACGAACAACTAGAAAATAACAATAGACAAGTAGTCATTAACAGAGTCCTAAACAATAGAATGAATGAATTAAGAAAAAAAACCAATGTCATAATAAAATCCACCCAAAATGATAAGACAATAAGAGAAGAAGCAATAGACATATTAAGATTCAAATTACAAACCTTAAAAGATGATCTAACCAATTTAATCCATGCACTAAACTGGGCTAAAACCAATACTGTAAACTCCATATTACTGTCAGAAGCAGAGGTCACTAAGGTAGAAGAAATATTAGATAACGAAGAAGGCATGTTCATCAGAGTAGAAGAACTATTAGAATTTGCAAAAACAAAAATAGCCACAAATGGCAAAAATTTACTCTACATGATAAACATACCTTTAATCGAAAAAGAACCCTGCCTGTCAATGATAATAAAACCTGTAAAAAAAGGTAGCACGATAAATGAAATTAAATATGAAAAAATTATAATGTGCAACAAAACTGTGTATGCCCAAATTAAAAATTGTGAAACACATAGCGATAAAACCATTTGTAATAGAAATAACATTTTAAACTTAAGTAACAACACTTGTTTAACTCCGCTTTTGCAAAATCGCAAACCACAATGTAAAAACATAAACAGCCAACACATACCAAATCATGAAGAAATAGTTGCCGGCACAATACTTTTGAACAACTACGAGGGAAAAATACGAATAGATCAAGATGAAATGGAACTACAAGGAACTTATCTAATTCAATTCCAAAACTCTACAATAAGAATCGACGAAGACGAATACGAGGCTAAGGAATCAATCTACGCAGAAGCGACTCCCCCACTCTTTCAAATGTTGGCGGATAAAACCAGCATCGAGGAAGTATTGTCCCTTCAGATGCTAAAAGAAGTAAACATCAACAATACGAGAAAACTGGAGATGCTGAGAACGGCGAATTTTAAAGCAACGGCTATCAGCCTGTCACTCTCTGGAATTCTGATGTCGATACTGGCCATTATCGCAGCATGGGTATGGAAACAAAAATCACACAGAAAAACATCAAATAACACTGAAGAAGAGATAAAAGAGACAAGTTTGGCAGACAACAAAACCCAAAAGCGCTTCTACATCGCGACCGAGGACGTCCGCGTTTAAAGGGGGAGGAGTTAAGAACAATTATTACAAACGCCAAAGCGTAATCACGACGACAGCGCGTGGAGCACATCCGCCACGTGCGCCGCGTCAGCATTTACCAACATGCACCTGCATGGGTCCAACGGCCTGCGCGTTATACAACGAGCACCACCGTGGGACCGAGTTCGGTAATTCAACACCCAAAGATGCAAGCCAGCGACAACGGCAGCAGCGGCGACAACTACAGCGGCGACAACTGCAGCGGCGACGTCTGCATTGAGCGGTCTCTAGCTTAAAGTTTATTCTGTCTTAATTTAGTTCTTAAACAGCATTTACACAATAAAGTCGTTTTTTTTATAAAAACAATAATTACTTTATTTAATTCATGTATCACTTTGCACAGTGCTCATTCTTTTTTTTTCTTCAAATTTGTGTGCCTTTGACAATTGATTTACGACCCAAGTAGCGTTTGTTGTTGTTGTCAGTGTTGTTGTTGGGCCCGCACTGCTACTTTTTGTTGGTGTCATTGATTTTAAAAAAACAACAACATAACAAAACTTGGTGCGTCCAGAAAAATTTCCCACACCAGAATATGTTATGGGGGTGGATTCGCCTACTTGCTGCTTATATAACTTAGACAAAACGTAACACACTAACATTATTGATATACAATTTCGAATAAGAAAAGGGCGTTCACATAAGCGCATGTGTTGCTCTTATGATAATCAGATAATTTGATATCTCGCTTCGATCATGCTCCTTTGTTGTTGCTCATTTACGTTCACTCTCTATTTAATGTGCGCGCTTTGCATGTCAATCATAAAGTTTAAAAACCCTAGCTCCTCCGCACACACACTAAATTAAAGCTAAAGACAATATACAATTCACTTAACTGCAGCCTCGTAGATATGTTTTGCATTAATTCAGTGCGTGTGAAGAAGGTAGCGATACTACGCTCTTTGTTTGACTTGCAGAGCGCGCGCTTAGTTAAGAGAGTTAGCCAAAATAGCCAACAACGAAGGCGCGATTTAAAAATAATTTGTCATCTAGCGCCGAACATGAAGAGCGATGCGCGAGCGAATCTAAAAACAAGTAAGAAGGTTTTAGTCGAGAAATTCCGACTAAAAGATACCCTGAACCCGTGTATTAAAATGACTTGCAGAAGTGAGTTTTTCTTGACTTTAACTTTAATATAAAATATCTCCAGTGTTTTTTAACCGATTTGGATCAAATTTTCATGAAAGTTATAAAGTTATCCATAGTTTCAACTTCTATTTTTAAATTTTCTTAATTCGAGATTTTTTCGCTATCGATTCCATATTTAAATCGAAAGCAAGAATAGTTATCGATAGTTTGAAATAAAGTTGATCTGCCTATGGCTTAAGAGAAGTTATGTTCCAAATTTGAAGTCTCTAGGTCTTTTAGTCTTTGAGATTGACGCGTTCATACATACGGACGGACGGATGGACAGACAGATAGAAGGACAGACGGTCATGGCTATATCGACTCGGCTGTTGATGCTGATCAAGAATATATATATTTTATATGGGGTCTTAGATGCTTCTTTCTGCCTGCTCCATATAATTATACCCTTTTTTTTACCCATTTCATGGTTCAGGGTATAAAAAAATGTAATATTTTACGCATAGATAGCTTTCAAAACAAAGTTTTCTTATATTTTGTAGCCACAGTAAGATAACAGAGAGAAGAACAAAGAAGAATAAATATGACTGTTCATGTTACTCACTGCAAGCAGCATGCACAGCTGAGGGAATATATGCATGTCTGCATCACAAAGAGCGGCTTAAAGCTTGATCAGCGCGCGCGTCGCTCTTATGACTGCCGCTAGATATAAAATAATTTGAATGCAATCATGCGTCTTTGTTGTTATTTACGCTCACTCTTTTGTTTATGCGCGCTTTGCATGTCAAACATAAATCTTAATATCCCTATCTCCTCCACACTCACTAAGCTAAACTTGCCATAACTAAGAGGCTGCAGTTAAGGGAATGGCATTGCCTAATTTTGCACCACCCATACCTAGCTCTTAAGTGCAAGCGTTGTATGTTAGAGCTCGGTGTCTGTTGTTTAGAGGAATAACTGTAATGCTCTTTCCAACATTATGTTTTTGCATACAATGGTAAGGGAATTGGTAATGCATTTTTGTTCATATTTAATGTGAATAAAGAAAGTAACTTTTCGTTTCAGTGAATTTTTTAATATTGTTTATATTAAGGATAATGATAACATCGAAAGTTACATTTGTTTGAGTTTTTCAATATTCTGATTTTCGTATTATATATACATACATACATTCCTTTAAAATACGTATATATATATATAAGTTCATTTAAAATACGTTTTTTATGATAAGTTATAATAAAATTTAATTGCTATTATTTAAATATTTAAATAACGATCAACGCATTTTAATTTCTTTTGTTGTTTTTTAAACACAAGAAAATTAAATAAATTTTCGACTTAATAATTGAAGCAACATTATATATACCATAGTTGTCTTCTATTTTGCATATTATATAATAGTTATATAGACGCTGCTTTAGTTAAAAATCAAATAAAACTATGCAGTCTGAATATTCTATTAAATTAATATATGTTGGTATATTCAATTTTATTGAATTCTATACTTACCTATAGACACTGTAACGTTGTAACAATCGATTTACAATGAATTCAATTGACTCACAGCCAAATTAAAATATGTCTATTGAAGCTTTAGATATTAGTGGTGTTTTGGTGCCGCATTCAGTTGTTGCCATAATTGGTGATGATGCCTGTCTTTTTAGATCTATTTCCTACCTTTTATTTGGTAGGCAAGGCTTCCATGGCACCATACGCCAAAATATTGTTGAACATGTTGTAACCAACTGGGAAACTTTTGCTAGCTTCAGCAACAACTTAAATGGAGAGTGTTATAGCTCTTCTGAACAATATGAGTGCGATATGTCAAATTCAAATACTTATGGTACTGCATGTGAGCTTCAAGCAGCAGCAGAAATTTGTGCTGTAAATTTTCAAGTTTTTTAGAATGGAAATTTATTACAAGCATTCGGAAATAATATGCATCCTGTAAAAAGATTGCGTCTTACCGGTCCATTAATGAATGGACATTTTGATGTTTATATTCCTTAAGAGGAAGTATTAACTCAAGATTCTGATACGTCATGTAAATGTATAAGTTATACAGTATAACTGAAAATGTTAAAAATCCTGTTAAAAGACGTAGTCGTTTCACCGGCAAAACAGAAAATAAGGTAAAAAAAAACGTTCATACGAAAAAAGTGATTTTAATAGGGGTAAGCGCAAAGAAGCATCAAAAAGATATCGTGTTAATAATCCTGATTTTATTAGAGTTGTAATGAGAAGAGATCAGGCTAATAATCCTGATGCACGTCAAGAAAAGCGTTTGCGTGCATGGACTGTCAAAGCTATGTTTGGCTTAAACAATGACTTTTAAATAGCTTACAAGTCAGATAAAATTACTCAACTTGGTAGTATGAATTTGATATGCAAACATTGTAATGCTTTAAAATGAGAAAATGAGCCTTTGGGTATCTGTTGCAAGGCAGGAAAAGGTAATCTTTCACAAAATGAAAGTTTGCCCGATCCACTTAAAAGCTTAATAATTGGTGGACATCCCAAGCATGATCATTTCATTGATCGTATAAGAAAGTATAACAGCTGCTTTCAAATGACTTCTTTTGGAAGTACAAAAACTATAAATGAAAGTTGGTCAACCTTTAAAGTCCAAGGACAAGTGTATCACTTAATTGGTAGTGTCCAACCTTTGCCAAATGAAGAAATGCAGTTTCTTAAAATTTATTTTGTCGGTGATGATGAAAAGGAAGCTCAACTACGTTGCAAAAACTCAGAGCAGATAGCTATATACATCACCAAAATGCAATAGGCCAACAAGATGTTGTCACAGCTCAACTTGGTCAGATGGTAATTTTACCATCTTCTTTTACAAGCTCTGCACGATATATGCATGAAAAGACTCAAGATGCTATGACATATGTTCGCCATTATGGGCGACCAGATCTTTTCATAACATTCACATGCAATCCACAATGGAATGACATCAAAAGTGTTTTATTACCGGGTCAAAAACCGCATGATCGTCACGATATTAAAGCTCGAGTTTTTCATTTAAAAGTTAAAGCTATACTGTCACTATTGACAAAAGGTTCTTTGTTTGGAAGCGTGCAATGTTTCATGTACTCTGTGGAATGGCAAAAGCGGGGCTTACCACATATATATATTCTACTTTGGCTAGAAAATAAAATAAGACCAGATAAAATCAATAAAATTATCTGTGCCGAAATACCAAACGCAGATGAGGATCCTTTGTTATTTAACATTGTTAAGTCAAACATGATTCATGGTTCTTGCGGTGCATTTAATAATAAATCGCTATGCATGAAAATGGACATTAGGATTTCTACGAAGATTGCATGAGTGGTGTTTTGATTTCATTCGCATGTTTTCACCATTTTTTCCAAAACAAAAAAAAAATGTTTCCACCATTAAATCAATAAAAAATAACACTTTACGTTTAGGCAAAGCTCTAAGCATTATAAAATAAATAGTACTCACTTGACAAAATTGAAAAACTTGATGTTTGTTGTTTGGCCTGCAAGCAAAACATGCTTGGCGATGCTATTATTATTATCACAGTTGTATGTGTCTGCGTGCAGTTCAGTATTTAAGTGAAATTTATTATCAAAATAAATTAAACTTTTGGCAAGTGAGGAGAATGCTACAAAGCATTGCAACCAATACAGCAATTTCGATAATTATTTGAATGCACAAAAGATAAAATAAAATTTGTACTTTAAGATCAGCAAAAAACAAATCATAAACTGTGATTTATAAACCATGATTTTATTACAAGCTAGTCGACCCCGACCACGCATTGCTGTAATGCTTTTTGACATTTACTCTATGAATAAAGGACATTATATAAAATGTAACATTTTTATTCACACATTGATTGCGTGTGGTGTTTCCACTTCGCTTTCTCGATTAATACCTAAACTTGTTCAGTCAAGTTATTTTCTTTTCCACAAAGGTGCACAGTACTTTAACTTCTGATGAAGTTTTCGGAACTGTTTGTGTCTTCCCAACGAATGAATCAGATCACACTAATTTAGAAACAGATCTTTTTTTTTTTAAAGTGTAAGCCCGTAAAGCTTTCTTATGATTTGTGACCGAGCTTCGGGCTATTATTCAATAATCTACTTGTGCGGCTACCATTCGCAAGCACGCAACAATAAAAATATTTAAAAGGAAGTGCTTGAAAGTTGATTTGGATCTTCTTCAAGTGACTGACTTAAAAAACAAACCAACAACAAATTTCACTGAGGCCGGCTGTTGAAACAACAGATTGTGCAACAAAATTCAGAAAATAAGCAAAGAAGACGAAAAAAAAATAATAAATACAAAAAACGTGTTATTGTCTGAATTTATTGAATTGATAACAATAAAAAAAGTTATTCGTTATAGGGATTCGTTTATAGAATAGTTCTTTTTATGAAAGTTCGATTGACATAAACACGAAAATGTAAAAAAAAAAACGTTAAAAAATCATTCTGTTTTATGAATCAGCGCAAAAAAAAACATCCGGTATGAAAAAAGTAATTGGAAAACCCGAAATGAAACTAATTTTCTAGTCCCAAATCTATTTCTCTGTGCAGAATTTGACTCTGTGCTATCATCAATTAAAAATAATATTCTAGATACGATGAAAAGAAAATTAATTGGCCAAAATGAGCATAAAATACTATGCATGCAAAGTAAAGAAAATGCACAGAAAAAATAAGAATAAAAACAGCTAACGTTAAAAAAACAGTAGAAACACGTAAGAAGGCTATAGTCGGGAGAGCCCGACTAGAAGATACCCTGAACCCAGTTGTGATAAATAAATTAAATTTATGTAAGACTTTGGTATACTGACTCAGCTTCAATCGATTAAGTTCAATATCTCCGGTGTTTCTCAACCGATATGGACGAAATTTTCAGAAAAGTTCTATCATTACCCATTACGTCAACCCTCATTTTTAGATTTTCCAAATTCGATATTTTATTGTTATCGATATTATGTGTATATCGGAAACCAGAATATTTATCGATAATTTGAAGCAAACTTGTTCTGCTCATGGTATAGGAGAACTTATATCCAAAATCTGAAATCTCTAGCTCTTGTAGTCTCTGAGATCCACGCGTTCATACAGACGGACAGACAGACGGACATGGCTATATCGTCTCGGCTGTTGATGCTGATCAAGAATATATATACTTTATGGGGTCGGAGATGCTTCCTTCTGCCTATTACATACTTTTGCACAAAACCATTTTACCCTTATTTACCCATTTTATGGGTTAAGGGTATAAAAATACGAGTAGCAGTCACTGCATATCTGTGATGTAAGCGATATTTGTAAAAAAAAAAGAAATCACATATTAAATGTCTTATGTATGCGCGTGGATGATTCCAGGATTCGCATTCATACTTGCTTAAGATTTCGTCCCTTTAGGTGTACATATGTAGTAAGGAACAGGGTATAAAGCCTGCAAAAATGGCAGCCAAGCCAAATAAAGGAGTTTTGTATGAGTGAGTGCCAGACACGCCCAAATTCAGCTCGAATGCCTGACAAGCTTGGAACTGGAACCCGACAATGCACACCAACACACCAACACACACACACAAAAATATCGTGTCCATGTGTGTGTTTATCTGCTCGTAATGAAGACGTCGCCACTTTTGCACTGAAATTTATTTTAAAAACGGAGTCGCTTAAACGCATTGTATGTAAGAATGCATGAGTGTGTATGTGGGGGCGTGCCAGCGCAACATTAATAAAAATGTTAGCTAAAAGTTGTGCAGTTTTTGGCGAAAGGCAAAAGCTTTCATATATGTTAGTGTATGTGTGTGTGTGTAAGAGAGAGAAAGAGATAGAGAGACTCAGAACTAATGTGTAAATGACACTTAACACAATTAAATAGTATCGAATGCAACCCTGCTAGCAACGCACGTGTTTTAGTGACGCGAGCGGTGAAAATATATTTTCGCCGCTACAAATCAAAGACAAGCCCACAATAGTGGCACAATTTGTGTTCAGTGAACGTCAAGTCACAATTAGTGTAAACGTTAAAGTGCAGCATTCTTATTTAATTAAAAGAGAATCTTCCCAAAACGGGGCTCCGCTGCCTAGCGGCCACGTCATCCTTAAACATTTAATAAAAGCTCATCGTCAGTGAAGCTTTGAGCTTTTAATCTCTTTTCTCAAGGTTCTAGTCTTGGCTAGGATCTTGCAATTAACGATGCATACTCTTAGTAGTCCGTTAAAACCAGGACAAATCGGAAAGCAGCCGACAAAGATGTCAGCTATGACAAATAATAAAGCGGCTCTTGGTGAGGCTCTTATCAAAGCCGTCAACCAACCCTCAGATAGTGAGATGAACGGAGAATCTGAAATTCTAGTGACTGCAGTGACATTGGAAACTGGTGCTTTCTCAAGCGTCAATGGCGCACCAGCTGGGACCATCACCAATAACCAAAAATCTTCATCAGAGGATGGAGCTCCGCAGCGCTTTCAAACAATCAAGCGCAAAAGCTCATGTGCTTCTCAAAATATTGAGATCAAAAAAGCAAACCTTGTCAACAATGGTGCCAACTACAGCGGCAGCTCAAACCGTTTTGGCCTACTTGCGCAAATGACTGCTGACATGGAAGCAAGGAACGAGAGAGAAGTGCTGTGCGAAAAGCCCAGCGCCAGCCAACGAATTGGGACTGATGCTTCGAAAATTGCTGCTCCCGGCAAAGCGCAGCCTAAGCCTCCACCAATCGTAATGGAAGGCATTAACGACGTCAACCTGCTAATGCAAGGTATTTCAAAAGTCACGGAAGTGAGCAAGGTCGAGGCTAGGGCTTCACTGGGTGGTGTAATGCGACTCTACACGGCCGATGCCAGCACATTTCGCAGCATTGTCAGCTGGCTCGAGCAAGAAAAGTACGAATTTCACTGCTATCAGCTGAAAGAAGACAGGCCATACAGAGTTTGTGTTAAAGGCTTGCACCACAGCACGTTGCCAACCCAGATAAAGGAGGAACTTGGAAAAATTGGCCACAAGGTGCTAGATGCCCATACGCCTCAGAGGCGCAACGAGCCAGGCACTCCCAAAGTCAACCCAGTGAACATGTTCTTTCTGAATATTGCCGCAGCGGCCAATAATAAGGCTATATTGGCTGTTAAGACACTATGCCATATGAGAGTAGCAGTCGAACCCCTCCGCAAGCGCACTGTCATTTTGCAATGCCATCGATGTCAGCAGTTTGGTCACACTGCTAAATATTGCCGTAAGGCGCACATATGTGTTAAATGTGCTGGCGAACACCCTGCCAGGGATTGTACTCGACCCCGCAACGAGCTATGTACATGCTTCAACTGTGGTGATGCGCATCCTGCCAACTACTCAGGTTGCCGGAAATACCAGGCGTTTCTACAACGCTCCAGGCCCAAAAGTGGGGTGGGTGGTAAAAGTGAGGACTCCGACCTTTCTATGCCAGGGGTTAATATTGGTGGTAGACCGGCAGCCACTACTCGAACCGGAGTCACCTATGCGGACGTGGCAAAGCAGCAACAGCAACAGCCGCAGCCACAACATAATCGACAACAGCAGCAGTCCAACGACAGGAGCCGCAGCCGTCAACGGACGACATGGGATGCACCTCAGCATGTCAACAACAACATCGAAGCCATTCTTCAGTCCCTTAACGAAAGCATCAACACTCTCCGCTCGCATCAAGAGAAGCAGATGGAGCTTATGATGATGATGCTAAAGCAGCACCAACAGCAGACACAGCAGCAGGGGCAGATTCTTAATCTACTCACTGCGCTCCAAGCGCAGCAGGCCCCATAATGATGCCCCTGCGCATCTTAGTGTGGAACGCCGATGGCGTATCTACAAAGCTGCCCGAAGTAGAGTGCTTCGTGCAGCGACATGAGATTGATGTCTTGCTTCTGAGTGAGACACACTGTAAGGGGTCAGAGGCTCCCAAATTATTCGGGTTTGAGGCCTATCCTGCAAATGATCCGACCGCTGGCAACGCCAAAGGTGGTGCAGCGATTCTGATCAGATCACGGCTGGTACACTTCCCGCTAATACCAATAGCCACGGACAAGGTGCAACCTACGTCAGCAGCCATCGAAACTGAACTCGGCACAATCAACTTTGGAGCAGTATACTGTCCCCCGAGGTTTATATGGACTACGGATGAATTTGGGACAATTTTGGAACAGCATCATTCCAAGTTCATCGTTGCAGGCGACTGGAATGCGTCCCATTGGCTCTGGGGAGCGGGGAGGTGCAACCAAAGAGGACATGCGCTAGCAAATCTCGTCTTCAATTCAGAGGTGAACTCGCTAGCAACTGGTGGCCCAACGAGGTACCCATATAGCAGTAGAGGCTCACCAGGCTATATTGATTTTGCGTTGACAAGGGGTATCCTGGGTATTCATGCAGAAATACGGCCGGTTGTTGAGCTTAGCTCCGACCACCTACCACTCGTAATTACGCTGGATGCGGCAGCAATAGCTTACCCTAGGATGGAGCGGCTAATCACCAAACGCACTAACCTGGAATGCTTTCAAGAGCACCTTGAGTCCTCACTGAACCTCAACACGGATATCAACACTGGGAAGGACATAGATGATGCTATCGACTCTTTTACCTTTAAAATCAAGACAGCAGCTAGACAGGCTACTCGCACCCCATCTCGGAGGCTCGCTGCAGATAGAATCCCGATAACCCGTGAGATTCACCTGCTCATCGCGGAGAAGAGGCGCTTACGTGCTAGGTGGATGAGGTCTCGCCACCCATTGGACAAAGCAGACTGGAATAGTGCGCAGAATAGGCTCCGTTGCGCTCTGGTGGAACACAAATCAGCATGGTTTGATGACAGGCTAGCCAATACGGGGGTTGATTGCGAAGCGACGCACTCGCTCTGGAAGGCCACACGCGCCATTAAAAGGCGATGCGCAAGAAAAGCGCCACTAATGGACAGAAACGGGACATGGTGTCGGACAGACTTGGGGCAAGCGGAGCTGTTTGCCGCGCACCTCGCAGAGCGCTTTCAGCCATTTCATCTTGTCAGTCTGCAGCAGGATGAAGAGACGCAGGACCAGCTGACTCAAGCCCTCCAAATGGACCTGCCCATCAAAGAATTTGACCCCAGCGAGGTAGCCGATGTCATTGCACTCCAGAGCATCAAAAGGGCACCAGGCCATGACACCATCTGCAATGCCACGTTAAAGGCACTGCCCAGTTGTGCTATTCGCTTCATAGCGTTGGTTTTTAACGCTATTGTGAGGTTACAGTACTTCCCTCCGCAGTGGAAGCTCGGGATTATCTCAATGATCCACAAACCTGGCAAGCCTGAGAGGGAACCTTCTTCCTATCGGCCTATCAGCCTTCTCCCTTCGATTTCCAAGGTGTTTGAGAGATTGATTGCCGCCCGGATGGTCAAGTTAATGGAAGCTCGAGGGATCTTTCCTGAGCACCAGTTTGGATTCCGTGCCGGCCACTGCACTGTCGAGCAGTTACATCGGGTTGTCGAGCAAATCCTGACTGCCTTCGATAAAAGGAATATTGCAATGCCCTTCTTTTGGACATTCGAGAAGCGTTTGATCGGGTGTGGCATACCAGAATTTTAGTAAAAATCAAACATACGCTGCCTGCGCCATATTTCGGTCTACTTAAGTCGTATCTTGAGGGAAGACGATTTGCGGTCAGATTTCACTCGGCACTCTCTACTGAGCACGATGTAGCAGCTGGAGTACCACAGGGTAGTGTCCTTGGTCCCCTGCTTTACTGCTTGTATAGCCACGACATGCCGCAGCCAGATAGAAGCCTGTACGGGACATCAATGCTAGCCACATTTGCCGATGACGTGTGCGTCACCTACAGGTCTCGATGTGAACACGATGCAGCCGACGGCATCCAGGACTATGCCACTAAGTTTGCGGAATGGGCAAGGCGCTTGAACATCGGCATCAATAGTGACAAGTCGAACAACGTTTGTTTCACCCTTAAGAGGAGAACACCACCGGCCGTGTTTATTGAGGGGGCCCCTGTACCACAGCTTACCGCAGCAAAGTACCTTGGAGTCACTCTGGATCGCAGGCTAACGTTTTCTAAGCATGTGACTTCCATTAGAACGCGCATACGTGCTTCGGTGAGGAAGCATTATTGGTTACTCTGCTCACGCAGTAAGTTGTCACTATCGAACAAAGTGACAATTTACAAGCAAATTATTGCACCAATATGGAGGTACGGGTGTCAAATCTGGGGACTGGCCTGCGATAGCCAAATTCGCAGAATCCAGGTCGACCAAAATAGAGTTGCGAGAACAATCACCGGTTGCGACTGGTTTGTACGTAATAGCACGCTTCACCGAGACCTGAAACTTGCCACGGTCTTCGACGAGATCAACAAGCACTCGAGTCGCTACCATGACAGACTGGAGCGACATAGAAACCGGCTGGCAAACTGTCTAGTCAGATCTCACCCACAAAGGAGACTCAAGAAGCGAACACCGAGGGATCTCATTCTTCGATCTCCACTGCTGAGGGTCAGCAGAAGCTGACACACCATTGCAGTATTTGTTATATTTGTTATTGTTATTATTGTTATTTGTTGTTGTTATTTAGTGTTTAGCGCTATGTTGTGACAGCTAACTAAGTTAGCCGGCGCGCCCAAATTGGGCTGAATTAATAGAAAATAAGGTCACAAAGGGGTTACTCGATTCTCCGTATGCCTTAATAAAAATCAGAAGAAGAAAAAAAAAAAAAAAAAAAAAAAACAATTAAATAAGCATTTAAAGTAACACACATACACACATACTCAGGTACTTGCTAGTCCAATGACTTAAGTGCTGTGCGCGCAATTAAACTCACACAAACACAAGAAATGAGTGTACTTCGTTTGCTGCCTCTCTTTCTTTTGCTTTAGCTTCTGCATATTTAATTAATAGCATGCCAAAAAGTATGCTACAAAATAAGCACAGCATAAAAAGTGCTGACTGCCACAAAGCGAAAACAACACACACAAGCATGACACACACACACAAGCATAGACAAAAAGTGCACGACAAAAGAGCACACACACAAACAAACACTCACAATTGTAATGTGTGCACAATCAAAATTAAAGCCGCCCTCAGCTATGTCCAACAGCAACAAGATTAAGCCCCATCTGAAAATCTCGCTCTCTCTCCCTCTTTTTCCCTCTGCACACTCTGGTTGCAGGCCAGTTAAAGATTTATGCAGTCGTTAAGGGCAGTTTCATGTCAGTTTTTATGTGTCATGCGTTCATCTCCAGCCCATAACAACGAAACCGCCCTACACTCCACCTCAACGGCATAGCGTCATATCTCCGACGACATATCTCCGCCCAGTACATTTTGCTGGCGGAGATATGTCGTGTTTTTTGCGGCGGAGATATGACGTTTTGAGACGACATATCTCCGCTCGGATATATGACGCTAAGAAACGACATATCTCCGCCAAGAAAAAAAATTCATATCTCCGAGCGGAGATATGTCGTTTGTGAAACGGCGGAGATATGTCGTCGGAGATATGTCGCGACCCCCACCTCAACAACCTTAACTTTCAACATTGCCTGCCCAACAAAAGTTTCTTGATGTTGTTGTTATTGTTGCTTTATGTTGCTCATGCAAAATTCAAAATGTTCATCATAAAATGCCCTAAACACATGCCCAACCACAGCTTTTATGTTGTTGCTTCTTTTCACGCGCAAATTGAACAATAAAATTAAACAACGTTCTGAAGACTACAAAAACAGTATAACTTCAAGTGACAATATGTTCCCGTTGCTTGCAACTTGATTCAAGCTATTGTTAAATTATATATAAAATAAATATTTGATTGTACTGTTTTTAATTTTTGTTATGCAAACATTTCCACTACACAAAAGAAAAAAAAAAAAAAACAGGAACTTATCTGATTATTGTTAAGCACATATAATAACAACTCAAGAATAAAACATTTCTTTGCACGAGCTTTGGCGAAGCTTCACATACTCTAAGTAATTATAATACTTATATTTATACTCGATACCGAATGTAAAGAGTATATTGGGTTCGTGCAATGTCCGTCATGGTGTCTGTCCATCTGTATGAACGCAACTTTTAAGTTAGAGACTCAAAACTTTTCAAATATCATTTTCTAATACCGGGAAGTATAAAGTATCGATAAATTTGATACCTTATGCACAAACTTATTTAAAATATTGCCAGTCATTGCAATTTGCATTTCCCTTCGCTTATTGCCTTGTTAAAGCTTGATTTGAAAGCGAAAGTCTTAGTTTATATCCTCTTGTGAATAAAATAATAATGAGTCGAAAAAATTAAAACCAAAATTATTTTGAAAATAATAACAGAAACGTATTCTTAACGTTCTTCCGTTAATGCAAAAATAACTTAAAAAAAAAACATAGTGGCGCATAGTTAATTTTGGCTATGCCAAGACTATGATACCCTTCACACAGCCAAATCAATGCGCCCCCCTTTTATTAATGTTTCTGTGCAGTTGTTGGTAATTTTTCGCTAATATTTTTACTCTTGAGCGTCATTTACTTGTTCGTGTGCGACAACAACAACAGTTTGACATGTAGGTACTTGAAAGTGCACGACAGAGACAACAATTGATAGTACGATATGGTAAATTTGTATGGTGGCTATGTAGTAGAATGCTCCGATCGAAATGAAATTTCATAGTGAACAAACCCGACATGATCTAAGCAACCTGTGAAAGTTTCATCAAGATCGGTTCAGCAGTTTGCCCGGAAATCGTGTTGATATGGTAAATTTATATGGTGGCTATATCGTAGAATGCTCTGATTGGGATGAAATTTCATAGTGAACAAACCCGACATGATCTAAGCAATCTGTGAAAGTTTCATCAAGATCGGTTCAGCAGTTTGGCCAGAAATCGTGTTGAAACAGACAGACAGACAGAAGGACAGACGGACAGACGGACGGACAGACGGAAATCAATTCCTGAGCTCGTCTTGATCATTTTTATGGGGTCTCCCATCATTCCTTTAAGGCGTTACAGATTCATGACAAAGTCAATATACCCTGTAAAGGGTATAATAACTCGACTATAAAATAGTTGAAATAATCTTTATTTGCCTTTTAGTATACAAGAGTTGTACTTCAAAATATTCAATCTTCAAGGCTAACAGATAATTATTATAATGATCAGGAATAAGTTAATAAGGTATAATCTCGATTTGACAAGATAAGCTCTTTTGATTTAAGAAGAATATAAACTAAACAAATAAACAAGATTGTTCTTTACCAACCTTGTATATCAATTTTATTTGTAGACAACATCAATTGAACTCTGCCCGAGACATATGTACAGACAGTATGTAATCGTACTTCTTCTTTACCTCAAGACCAAGCTATAATACTCAATGGAAGCGTTTGATGAAGAAAAACTGCTATTCGTGCTATAGCTTAACAAAAGTAAGCAAAACAAGAAAACGAAAAACAAAAAGAAAAAGAATCGCAAATAGATGGTGTGTATAAAAATGGGCAAAGCGAACGTAAATATGCAACAAAACTTGCAGCAAAGGTGTGAAGTTAACATTTTTTCTTGGCCATGGATGAATGGCCATGCGATGGCTTTCGGCGTTGCGGCAAGCAGGCGAGGCAGTGGACTTAGAGCGGGAGAGGAAGGAGTGCAACTGTCTGCTGGAGCCAAAACGCAAGCGCCAAAAGCTCTGCTTGCAAAAACTTTTGGTTTATTTTGTTCAGCTGCCGCTTCAAGGTGCAAGTTGCGAAGCAGTTCAATGGACGCACACACACACACACACACACACATTGTCGGTTGCAAACACACGATATAAATGGCAATGCTCTGTCATAAGCAATAACTGTTGACAGTATTTGGCAACTTGTGTTGGCACCAAAGATTTTAGCTTCAACGTGCCACAAAGCTGCCCCTGCTGTCCCTCTTGCCCCTACTGTTGTTATTGCTACAGATTCTTCTTCGTACACATTGTCGTCTTCTTTTTCTTTTCGTCATCATCACGCATAGTCACCGGAAATCGATCTTATCATGCAAAATGTGACGCAGTTAGTTGTGCAAAATTTATACACGTAAAAGTACAGACTATGTACGTGTATCTCTGTGTGTGTGGCAACATTGGGTTGCCCCTTTCAAAACTAAAAGCATCGTAAAAACAAAAACAGCAACAGCAACTTTCGAACTTTGTCAGATTTACACAGAATAGTGTGGAAGGCAATCGTGTCTTTTAATAAATATCTTCTCTTTATTATTCACTTTCGCTAGATCGCGCGTAAAACAGACTAACTCCCTGTTCAAGTTGAATTACAGTCTTTATCGATTAACAGCGTTGCTTAACTTGTCTATCGATCTTAACATAATGCTAATTACTCAAAAAGGTCTGTTACATGTATCGACTGTAAAGTAAGGTGTATGTGTATATCTCTATGTACATGACTTATCCTACTACAATAGCGAGAAGGAAAGACAGAATAGAGTAGAAGCTAAGTCACGAAAAACAGTACAAACTGCCTGCGTTACAATTTCTGCCATCTTTTTTTATGGCAATACTACAAAGTAGGCAACAGCCAACAGAGGTAGTCACTCAAAACTGAATGCCTATGCAAAAGCGATTTAAAGCGTTATTTATAAAATTTATTTAACGCTTATAAGGTCACTGTATTGCAAGCAAGTGCTATGCGTTTCGTTCTAAAACCTTACTACTAAGCCTTAGCCAAAACAGCTAAAGACAATTAAACGATTTGTATTTTGAACTATGATCGAAAGCCTTAAGGAAATCTTGAATTCTCAGCGCTTAACAGAACCAAAATACCGAAATCATATCCAAAGATTGATTATGTTTGATTTTCAGCAAGTTTTTTTTATTTAGAAAGCTATTTGTGCCAATTTTACTGTCAATTGCTTTTTTATCACGTTTTTGCTATCACTTAGTTTTCGCAAAACGCTTTCACTTTCTAAAGCTTTTATTTTGTATCTTTTCTCTAACTGCTCGATCGCAACTCATTGAAAATTAATAGCTGCCCTCATATATATTTACTAGTAAGTGGCCCGCTTACTTCGCTGCGCGGATAGTTTATATACATTTTAGCAATAGAAGATAGATACAAAATTATAAAATATTTCACAAAATATCAAAGCAAAGTATTTAATATTCTCTTTTCCACGCCACCATTGAGGTAGAGAATCAGGCGCGTCATTTTTTATTGTGGTTTCCAACGTAGGCCTTATCCACTTGTTGAATTTAATTTGCAATTATTAACAACTTTTAAGAGCTTCTTTATAAACGATATTGGTTGTTTTTCCGTCAGGTGCTAATACAAATAAACTTTTTGGTGAACTGACTCTTGAGCAGGCTACATAAAATTGGCCAATCGTGTCTTAAGTCTAGTCCGGCTCATTTAAGAGTTTTTCCCTGTGATTTATTAATTGTTAAGGCAAAGCAAACAAACTTTTAAAGGAAATTGCAATCTTTTGATTTGAATTGGCAATTCAGAATCAGAAGGTATTAATGGAATTCTCGGTATAAAAACCGTTTCCCCTATACCATTGCCAGTAAAGACCATTGCTTCGACAACATTCTTATGAAGAACTTTAATTTTTAATTTAAGTTTTGGCGGTTTCAAGTTGCGAATCAACATTACAGGTGAACCAATCTTTAAAGTTAATTTATGTTGAGGCAGGCCAGCCGGATTTAATGAATTAAGAAACTCGACGGGGTAATGAACTGCATCTTCAATTTCAGTCACAGAATCAATTTATATGTCATTTCTTCACTTTGAAATGATTTTAATAAAAACTCGTTTATTTCCAATGCATTGTCATATCTCGCAGTCAAAATAGTACGTTCTGAAAACCATTCGAATGATTTTTTTTTTAGAGATATTTGTAATATCCGGAAATATTTTTAGAGTTAGTTCTTCAATACTTTTCACATCATGACACAAAGTGGATGGTAAAGTTATTTTGCCATCATGGGTTGGAAATAATCCATTTCCTATTTGAAGAAGCATTTCTGCAAATTCACCAGCTATGCTATCACCTTTTAAGTGCACTCGCATATTTTTCGTTAATGCAATTTTCTGTATTTTGGGCCACAAAATTGAAGACTTTAAGCAAGCATTTATTTTATCTGCTCTTGTTCCTCTGGGGATCACTGGAAGAGTTTGTCGAAAATCACCAGCTAAGAGAACAGTTATGCCACCCATTAGGTATTCACTATCTCGAATATCTTTCAAAGATCGATCTACAGCTTCAAAAGCACCTTTATGGCACATAGTACACTCATCCCAAACAACAAGCTTTCAATCTTTGAGCACAGCAGCAATATTAGATTGCTTTGAATTGAGCAATGTGGTGTTTCTAAATGAATCAATGCGCTGTGCGACCACCATTAAGTAAAGTGGCTGCGATACCGGAAGAAGCAACGGCCAATGCAATTTTTTTACTTTGCCGTACCTTTGCCAATAATAAATTTAAAAGATACGTTTTACCTGTTCCACCAGATGCATCTAAAATATAGATTTCTCCCTTTTCTGCTTCAACGCTATGTAGTATCTTTTCGTATACTTGTTTTTGCTCAGCAGTAAGGAGTAGCTCATTATTAATAACAAAATTATCGGAATTTTCATAATTTGTTTCTCTATGATATTCAATATATGGCACAATTTCCTCGGATCTAATTGGTAGTGGAAGTCCATAATAAGTCAAGTTTTGACCACCAATAGACAGTACAATATCTTCAATGTAAATAAGACATTTATTTAATACATTATTCACAATACTTTCATCAATATTTCTGTCTTGTGAAATATGAAAGGCTCTTAAAAAATCTTCTGAGAAACTCTCTTTATAAGTATTCCAAAGTTAAAGAGCATCCGAAATTTGACAAAATACTAACATTATTGCAAAAAGTTCTCTCAGTTTTGTAGGATTTTGACAAATGAAAGCTTCGGCTATAGTTGAATCCCAGTGCTTATTATCTTCTAGTAATCCTAGAGCTTCACACGCCAATTGAAATGATGCGTATGCTCTACCATTAACGGTTTTCAAATTTAAAAATGAAGTTGGGCCCCTTACAAAATTTCATAAAAGTCTTAAATAAAATCATTCTGTATTATTGGGATGAATAGTGTAAACTCTTCCCAAAGCTGAATCTCTTTTAACTCCAGGAAAATTTGGTACATCATACCCTCGTTTTCTTCTTTGAAATTCTTTAGTGTTCCATGTAAACTACGATGGAACTTCAAAATAAAGAAGCGTTCTTGCAAACTCATCACGTTTGCATAGCTCAAAGAAGGCTAGCAAAGTGGTTTTGGGTGTAGTGCTTAAACTGTCAAGTAATTGTTGCGGATTATTGGGGTTAACATGACCATCTTCTAAATGAACAGCTAAGTGTGTAATAGCCGGAAAACGTTCATGTATGGGAAATGCAAGGATTCTCCATACCGCTTCTGAGCTACTTATGTAACGTCCACTTTCGTACATATTAACTTCATTACGTTGGTCTTCAAGAGTAAATGATGCTTGATCACTGCCCTTGTTAACATATTTACAAATGTATTTAATAGACTTTACAGATTATTGTAGTAATACTCAACATTTATGTGAGCTTCAAATTTTCTCAATAGTACACAGTTATAAGGCACAACCCAATTACCATTTATATTAATTGCATTACCACCATATTCTATCGCTCTTCTACGATATAGAGGGTAACTATCTTTTCCAGTCACAGTTTCTTTAAGTAATTGTCGAGGAAACCTTTTGGTACATTTGGTAACAAATCTACCTCTATAAGGCTATATGTTTATTATGTTTTACAACTTAAAACTATTATTTTAATCATTGAGGAGGATATAGGCCAACATTTTACAGTGTATTGGTTGTAAAGTGGAGGCTCTGAGCATTATGAAATGAATACTAAGTTGAAAAAATTGCAAAACTTATTAATTGTTGTTCGGCCTGCAAGCAAAAGTGTTTTGGTGGTGCTATTTTAAATTTCGCAGTTGTACATATACACACTGGGAAATGTTTAATGATCAGCAGCAGCAAATTTGTTGGTTTTATTGTTGTTGCTTTTCGTTTAGAAACGACAGACAGGTGGTGTGAGAGGTAGGATGTTGAGGGGTAGCAGGCGTAACGCTTTCAATTTGAAATAACAAATAGTTTAAGCGCTTTGAGACTGGCCCGTCTAATTTGTAGCACACATAAATTAAAACGACAAGCTAATAAATAACGGCTCATTTAGCCCACATACTCACACACACACACACACACACACACACACACAGCAAGGAGTATCAAAGCAAAGCAACATTAGAGCAAAGTGTGTGTGAGAGAGAGAGGGAGAGAGAAGAAGAAGAAGACACTGTGTTTGTTGTTGCCAAAATTTAAATTTAAGCAAGGGCGGTATTAGCAGGCAGCTTTATAGATGAGTTGTGGCGGTCGGGGGTGTGGCCACTTTTGGAATGAACAGCTCTTTGTTAAATGACTTCACCCCTTTCACCGTGTCCCAACCCCACACTTTTGTTGGTCAAACTCGTATTTGCTATATGCAAAATAGGATGGGGCGTAGCACTGCTGTATAGCTTTGTTCAGTGTTGGCCAGTGTTGACAAACGCATTTAAACCGTAAATTTGACCGCTAATTATAAACCGCGACACGTGTTGCCAAGCTAAATGCACATGTGTGTGTGTGCGTTGTGTAAACGTTGCATTAATTAGCAATCAAAATGCATAAATTAGTAACTCAATCAATTTAAAATGCAGCGCTAATAAATTTTAGAGTCGCTTTTGCCCCTTTTAATATGCATGCGTGTGTGTGGGTGTGTGTCTGTGTGCGTGTGTATGTTTCTTGGGTAAACAACACTAGTAACTTTCAACCTCGGCACTATGGGTAATTTGACTAGTTTTGAGGCCAAAACCCATTTTTTGAAAGTCGTTCAATTAACATTTTGTTGGTGGCTTTACATATTTACATAATGATTGAGCTTTAATGTTGCATACCACAAATTTTAACAGAGGCCTCCACTGTTAAGTTACAAACTGTTAAACACAGCTGTTTTAACAGAAGAGCGCGCGCAGCTAACTAAACAAAAATTACACAACAAAGAACATAATAAATAAAAGTAAATTAACACTTAAAAATTGAAAACAACCAAATGGCTTTCGATGGTGGGTGGTTTCTACTTTGTGTTTGCGAAATTAGAATGTAGATTGTGCCTGTCTTGTCCCCGTACTTGTCTTTATTGTAAGCTGCCTAAAATGAAAAATTTTAAAACAAAAACTGAACTTTGAATGGACTAGCAAAGTGAGTCCCACCTAGTCCCACCTTAAAATAAAAACAGTGTTTAAGAGTGTTTCATTACCTTTAAAATGAGAGTAGTCTTAATTTCCATTAATTAATTAACCACAACCAGAGATATTTCAATTTACATATCCATAACCTTACATTTGATAATGCGACGTTGTTTGCAAAATGGACTGAAGTGAGTGGAAAAGGCCAAAAAGAGGTTGCAATTTGTAACTGTTTTATAGCGAAAGTGCCAAAAACGTGCCAAATCAAATTATCTTGCTTCGTTCTTGAGTTATTAATTAATGCCACAAAAATGGTCAAATTACCCATAGTGCTCGGGCACTAATGGTTTTTGCGCCCTTTTAGGCGCAAACAAATTTAACAAGACAAACAACAACACGTGAAGTTCCATTTAAATTGGAAAGTACTTTAAATCGTATTTGGTTATGAATGGCGAATTAAGAAAAGGGGTGCAAAAAATCATATGTTCATTTAATGTTAAATAAATTATAGTATTTTTAGCTTTTTTGGCATTTTCATGATGAAAATTTCATCACATAAAATTGTGTCTCAGTCACCGGCTAGCTATATATTTACCAAATTTGGTACCTCCAAGTGTAAGGATGTGGAATATATAAGGATATATCGATTGATATTGACTTATAGAATTTGTTGACTTGCCAGCCTCCCAGTAATCGTAGAACCCCAATCTTGACACTTCATCTTTCTTGGCCGTAGAAACTACACTAAGAAAAAAAAAAAAAATTAAGAATTAAAAATTAAAAATTAGATGGCTGCGTCGTCAGCAAAAAGAGAAAGCTTACAATTTACAGAGAGTGGTTTATCATAAGTGTACACTGAGAAAAAAAAATTAGGAACATATGTTCTTAATTTTTCAGACTTTTCGTTCTTATTTTTTTGGTATTAAAATACGAACGGCGTTCTTAAAACATGTTCTTAATTTTGATTTTGTTCTTAAATTATGAACATACGTTCTTGATTTAAGAACCGTATGTTTACAATGGTTCATTATAAGAACATTGGTTCTTAATTTTCGTTTCGGACGCAACCGACTGCGGCATACTCGATACCAGTATTAAAACAGGTAAAAAGAGGCCTGATTGCAAAGGGGTACGGATGGGGCAGGGGTGTACGCTGCCTTAAAGATTCTCCGATGCAGATGGGGATGCCACCAACTATCTTCCTTCCAAATTTGGTGACTCTAGCTGAAAGTTTGTAAGAGCTGTTGAAAGGGGGGCTGGGGGCGGTATGGGTGGGTGTGGCATCTAAATTTTTACTGCAGATCTTTCCGAAATGTCAATTGCTATCTTCATACCAAATTTGGTGACTCCAGATCGAGGTTTGTAAAAAGTAGGGAAAGGGGGGCTGGGGGCAGTATTGCTGGGCGTGGCATCCACATTTTTGATGCAGATCTTTGTGGAATGTCAGTTGCTATCTTCATACCAAATTTGGTGACTCCAGCTCGAAAACTCTAAAAAGTGCGGAAAGGGGGGCTGGGGGCGGTATGGGTCGAATTGCATCCAAATTTTTGATGCAGATCTTTGTGGAATGTCAATTGCTATCTTCATAACAAATTTGGTGACTCTAGCTCAAAGTTTGTAAAAGTGGGGAAAGGGGGGCTGGGGGCGGTATGGTTGGGCGTGGCATTCAAATTTTTGGTGCAGATCTATGTGGGATGTCAATTGCTATCTTCATACCAAATTTGTTGACTCTAGCTCGAAGTTTGTATAAAGTGGGGAAAGGGGGGCTGGGGGCGGTATGGGTGGGCGTGGCATCCAAAGTTTTGCTGCAGATCTATGTGGAATGTCAATTGCTACCTTCCTTCCAAATTTGATGACTCTAGCTCAAAGTTTGTAAAAAGTGGGGAAAGGGGGGTTGGGGGCGGTATGGGTGGGCGTGGTATCCAAATTTTTGCTGCAGATCTATGTGCAATGTCAATTGCTACCTTCATACAAAATTTGGTGACTCTAGCTTTGTAAACTGTGTGGAAAGGAGTTGGAAGGGGTGCGCGTGGTTCCAAAACTTTGATGCAGTTTTTTGGGGGTCGTTGCAAGCTATCTTCCTGCCAAATTTGGTGGAAGATAGCAGTTTTTTGGGGATCTTTGCAAGCTATCTTCCTGCCAAATTTGGTGGCTCTAGCTCCACAACTCTGGAAGATACACGCATTCCCGTTTTTGACGAATCGTTGGGGCATCTGGGGGCGGCTAGGGTGGTATTGGTGGGCGTGGCATCCAAACTTTTGATGCAGTTTTGGGGGGTCATCATCACCTATCTTGGCACCAAATTTGGTGGCTCTAGCTCAAAAACTGTGGGAGATATAAGCTTTTCTGATTTTAAAATGCGGGGGGGCTGGGGCGGAATGGGTGGGCGTGACTCCAAAATGTTGATGCATTGGGGTTCGTTACCAGCTATCTTCCTACCAAATTTGGTGGCTCTAGCTCCACAAATCTGGAAGATACCCGCATTCTCGTTTTTGACGAAGCGTTGGGGCACCTGGGGGCGGATAGGGCGGTATTGGTGGGCGTGGCATCCAAATGCAGTTTTTGGGGGGTCATCATATCCTATCTTGGCACCAAATTTGGTGGCTCTAGCTCAAAAATTGTGGGAGATATAGGCTTTTTTGACCTTAAAATGCGGGGGGCTGGGGGCGTGGCTCCAAAAGTTTTGATGCAGTTTTTTGGGGGCTGCTAGTAGCTATCTTCTTACCAAATTTGGTAGTTCTAGCTGTTAGGGTGTGTGAAATATGCGGATTTATCGTTTTTGAGTTATCGAATTTATCTTTTTGCCAGCCCCCCAGTTATCGTAGAACCCCAATCTTGACACTTTAATTTACTATCCCATAGATAAAGAGAATTGGAAAGTTTAAAGTCTCTAGTTCGAAGGGTGTGGAAAAAAGTTCCGTTCATACACACGGACAGACGGACAGACACCATGACGGACATTGCACAAACCCAATATACTCTTTACCTTCGGTATCGAGTATAAAAATGATGCAAAAGTGAAAACGTGTTGCACAATAAAATCAATTTTCTGGTATTCTTTTGGTGTAGTTTTGCGCTTTGGGTGCTAAATCAAAACGAACAGCTGTTTATTGTGACCAGCTGCTTAAAGTAAATGAGGGTTTGTTTGCTAATTTTCTTAAATAAACCAGTTTATGGGATGCTGCCCGTTCTAGGAGTGATGCTTTCACGCTTTTAAAGGGCATTTTTAAATATATTTATTTATTGCAAGCAGCAAATTAAATATCACAAATGGCAAACTCAGCTAAAACGAGAGCGAACAGCTGATTGTGCAAAGCTAACAGACTTGTTTCGTTCAATTGGGTGTTCACGACAGCGGTGTTGCAAAGTTACCCTTTTGCACATTTTCAACACAAAGTGAACGCCCTAAGTCTGAATTTTATTTTAATTACTTGTTTGATATGTGGCTAAGAGATGTGATCAAAGAATGCAACAACTGCAGTGGCTGATCAATAGAAGAAGAGTGCAGATTTGGTGGATAGTTGCAAAATCCAATTATAAACGCATACAGGTACTGTAAAATCGTGCCATGCGTGCCATTACGGACTGTCCATATTATGTACGCGGCACCACCCTTCATCGTGATCTGAATCTGTATAAAGAGGAGGAGCAGATTGGAAGGAACACAAGCAGATATAGTGATCGACTAGGAAGTCACCATAGTACGCTCGCAAGACGCTTGCTCCTGCCAGGCCCTTAAGGCGATTAAAAAGAAAGGTTTTTTCCAAAACACTTGGACACCTCTAAGGACCCCCTCGCAATATGAGACTATTTGTAAGTCCTCAAGCGACTAGCATGAGGTTAGGTTCTATCATCATTTTCTATCTGTGCTGTTATGATACTATTACTGCATTGTACCGGTTCAACGGTTCATCTACTTGTTTGATACTTAATTTGAAATTCATAAGTATTGTATGTTTAAAAGACATTTACATTTTAAAACATCGAACAAATAAAATAAATGCTATATTGAGTTAATATCTAATCAATAATATTTTATAATAGGTTGTTTACATATACATAATTAACGATTCAATTTGGCCAGCCATTCTAAGAGTCAACTGGCATTTCAAGCCTTAAGCATTAAGCCAATGCAAAATGCATTGAGTCAAGATATTTTGCATAAATGCCTAACAAAATCCGTGTGTTCATGTTTGTTTGTGTGAGTTGGGTAATCATAATTACCGGTTGACATATGCTGATAAGCGTGAGTGTGTGTGTGTGTGTGTGTGTGTGTGTGTGTGTGTGTGTGTGTGTGTGTGTGTATGTGATATGCATCACCCTCTAGTACTGCCGAACAACGCAAAGTGAACGTAGCGTCGACGACTCTGTGACAGTCGTTGACGCTCGCTTAATACCTTCACAATGTGTTCGACTGACGTATTTTGCAAGGGCATGTCCGCTCAAAGCGTGAATAACTCTCGCTCGTTTGACTTTATGACGAGTATGGAGCGGCATTAGCGTCGCTCGTTTGACTTTATGACATGTATGGAGCGGCGTAACTGACGCTTTATTGACCCAATGACATGCAGATAGCGACCTAACTGACGCTTTATTGACCCAATGACATGCAGGGAGCGACGTAACTGACGCTCTATTGACCCACTGACATGTATGGAGCGACGTAAGAGACGCTTTATTGTCCTTATGTAATGCATGGAGCGTCGTAAGAGACGCTATATCGACCCAATGACATGTATGGAGAGATGCTTCTCTCGTGAAGCCAATGCCATCAACAAGCACTTAGATTTTTGAATCAAAAAGTTTTCATTTTAAAGTTAAGCATTAGAAACCTTAAATTAACAAAAAAATTTTGAATCGAGGAGGGTTATTCATGTACAAATGTATAGTGTAAGCTTCTATAAATTGTTAATAAACTTTTTGCTTGGGGCACAGTTGCAGTAATCCTTAAATGCGAGACAAATAATTTGTTAATATTCTTATTTGTGTATTAATTTAAATTAATTTTTTAAACCTTACCGATAAACGAAATGCCAGCCAATACCTTTGCCGCGACTCGAACCTGAGACCTTACGAATGAATCCCTCAAACAGGCGCTCGTATCCAATCATGACTCAATGGAAGTTAAGTTTAATAGATACTAATAATAGACTATTTTTTTCTCTATTCTTTTTATTGCACACGCTCTCTTGAAAAACAAGAGCGCCTCTCTCTCTCGCTCTCCCTGTCAAGTGTTCGGGTTCAGTCATTGCAATGACGTGTCGTTACGAACGCATTGCCGTAAAAAAAACAACGCTAGGTTAGCCTAAAGACAATCACTGCGCCAGCAGTACTGGAGGGCAGAGATGAGTGTGTATGTATATGAGTGATGTTTGAGTGTATGGGCTGGCATCATAGACATACATAAATTATAATTAATTGAGTGCAATTAAACGAGCCCCGCAACTTCAGCTAAACAAGTCAAATGGTGTGAAATAATTTGTAATATGTGCTCATGAATTTTGCCAATGTCGACATTGTAAATAATATGCACCAACAGCGACCAAAATATGTTATAATTAGTGATGGATCAATTAGCTATAGTAGGGAATTGCGCTCTAACCAGTTTTTGAAACTATTTTGTTTTAAAGTTGTTGAAATGTTTAATGTTTATACCGAAGAATTCAACTAAACACTTTCAGGATTGAATGTTTGTTTGGTTTTGACTAGAAATTTCTATTCATAACTCAGCATTTTGTGATTAGAATTTTATGTGTGTTGCCTTAAAATTTTATTTAATGTTTTATTATTTATTTTTTATTTCAAACCTGATCAATGTCTGGGCAGTAGTTTCTCAATACTGATACAAAATGAAAATCTGAAATTTATCTTCTATATTGCCCGTTCTAAAGGACAACGGAAGACTATTATTTTATACAAAGTTGAATATTATTTCAATTATATTTTTCTGATTGCGTATACACCATTTTTTTTTTTTTTTGGCTTTCAGAGTGCTGATATTCGTATTAGCGTTGAGTACAAGTCCTGAGGCACTCGGAACTGCTTTAGACTGTAGAATGAGACTTTTGTCACGTTCATAATTGCATAATGTATTATGCAAATTTTGCATAACAAGTTTCCCAAAGCAGGGAGGGGAGGTCGAAATATGGCGATAGACGTTTTTGGCTTTTGCCTTTCATTGAATTTGCTAGCAGAGTGTGTGGCACAGGGAGGGTAACATTGCTGGGCAAACAGCTCGCTGGCAAAACTAAGGCCAAAAGTGTAAAAGAACTATGCTAATAGCTTGGCTGCTAGAGTCGTTTGGCCGTTGAATAAATGGTCTGGCCCCATAGCGTGGTCCCTTCTACTTTGTTCTTGTCTGGGGCACATACTTTTATATATTTAAGTTTATATATAAATATGTATATCAATTGCATCTGTGGGACCGTCGGGTGAACTTAAGTACGAGCTGGAGTAAGTCGTTGGGTTAGCTTGTTTGGTAAGTTGGGTTCAACTTTATGGCTAGCAAAGGGCTTTCTTCACATTGATAGCGTTACAATTAGTGATGATTTCTTATATAGCTGCTTAACAACACTGGTAGTCTATGATCAAATAAAAGAGCTTGAGTTCAACATGAGCTCTAACTATTTAAGTTCAATGCGTATCATTAGTTAGAAAACGTTTTGCCATTCGAGTTTTTAGCTTTAGTTGAATGCAGTACGTATGAAGATTTTACTTTTTTGAGTTCGTAACGTTTTGTTATGTAAGTTTATTTAACGAACTAAAGATCTTTAAAATAAAAATGAGGTAAAGCTAATATCGTTATGTGTTGTTGGACTTAAGTTTGAATTTTAGAATGCGCATTCTGCAATTGGTAAAGTGTTAAATAATAGAATTAAGTTGTAAATGTGTGTTTGGTAAAGATTACAAGATAATTATTACTTACTGTTTGGCTATACTCAAAGAACTTGAAATATCTCGTTAACAAATACTTAAATAACTTGCTTTGTTACGATATTGACCTTAAGCAGCGTTAGGTTACGCAACTTTGTTTTTGTCGTTATGGTTCAAAGTATTTTTTTTGGCTTATTCAATTGATATCGCACACACAACTCGTTTGCAGCTATTAGAAAACTCTGAGAGCTGCAATCCGTAGTGGCAATACGATGGGAAGTGTTGGGTTGAAAGGAAAGGAAAGAAAACAAAAAATAAATAAAAACGTGACAACAGCAAAAACAGATTCGTGCAATTTGCATATTTTCAATGCTTTTGCGGTTGCTGACGTTGCCATTTGATGCAATGCACGACACTTTGAGTGTCGTTTGCGAACACTGACTGAACACTAGAGGCAGACAAAGGCGATGTAGGAAAAGAGCTCTTGCATATGCAAAAGCTGCGGATAAAGCCGCCGCCCACAGTGTATCTTTGTTTTATTAAGTACTTCTTCTAGTATTACTATTAATATTATTATTATTTTTATTTCTCCAAACTTTGTGTTGAAATATGTGTAGGGGGTGGGAAGGTAGTTTTTTTTTCCATTTCATTTATTTTGTTTTTTGTGGATGCCCTTAATTAAAGTAATTTTCGGTTGATAATGCTGTGTGACAAACAGATTTTTTCAATTAATGGGATGCATATAAAATAAGAAATCTTGAAAGATTTGTTTTTCTAATTTAAAAAACATCTTTAGTGCATAATGCTTACAAATTGAATTATTAGTTAATTATTATTGTTGTGCTTTATTAACCTTAATTTTGTACATCAATTTAAAGCTTATGGTATGTAATGATTATATACAGAGGTCAGCATATTACTTTTCAACTGAAATATTTTGTTGTTATTACAATGAGTTTATTTTTTGTTTATTTTTACATTTTGGTTGCCAAGGAAAATGGGATGAAAAACCTTGATTTGACTTAAAACTAAATTTAAAACCTTTTACCGTCTATGTATTGCTGAACAGTTTGAATTCCGGCTAATTTATGTACATATTCGGATCTTGCGTAATATGGTAAATTTAAGATTAGTTTTAAAAGTTTGTTTTGGGCAACTTGAGCTTTTTTACTATGTGTCGGAGCACATTTTCCCCAGATGGAACATCCATACATAAGGACTGGTGTAAATATGGTTCTTAAGATTATAAGTTTATTTTGTGTTGATAGTTTTGATTTTCGGTTTATGATAGGATACATGATGCAAATGATTTTATTTATTTTATCTATTGTAAATCCTATATGATATTTAAAGGTAAGTCTTTTATCAAAATGAATTCCTAAATACCTACTATTTTCCACCCATTGGATGGGTGTATTGCATACTTGGAGGCAGCTGTTCGGAACGTAACAGCATTTTCTTCTTTTTGTAAAAAATATGGCATTTGTTTTGCTGGGATTTATTTTAATTTTCCACTTGTGGTAGTATTGTTGTAGTTCATTAAGATAGTTTTGTATTTTATTTTTAATTTCTACGTATAATATATCGGCGGTGTAGATGGCTGCGTCGTCAGCAAAAAGAGAAAGCTTACAATTTACAGAGAGTGGTTTATCATAAGTGTACACTGAGAAAAAAAAATTAGGAACATATGTTCTTAATTTTTCAGACTTTTCGTTCTTATTTTTTTGGTATTAAAATACGAACGGCGTTCTTAAAACATGTTCTTAATTTTGATTTTGTTCTTAAATTATGAACATACGTTCTTGATTTAAGAACCGTATGTTTACAATGGTTCATTATAAGAACATTGGTTCTTAATTTGGTACAAATAGAACCAATTTCGTTCTATTTGTACCAAATTAAGAACACTGTTCATAAAATGTGAACGCATTTACCACCCGAAGCTGAGCCGAAGTTTCAATGGGTAACATTAAACTTAACTGCGAACGAAATTAGTTCGGCACCAGCGCAATAGCTAAGGCATCCGCGTGGTAATCGAGAGGTCTCAGGATCGATTCTCGGCAAAGGCATTGAAGTTTCATTATCGGTAAGAGTATACAAATGAATTTAATTTATATTTAAAATATTTCTCTAGCATATTAAAGCTATTTATTATTATTAACCATTAACAAAACAGCTATAAACAGTTCAATACTTAAAATATCTCCCCCCATAGCCGCAATACGTTACATAACAATATTATAGTAGCTTATATCTGTACTAGAATTACCCACCAATTAGAGCCTCATGATACTGAATTCAAAATGTTACAAAAATTAAATTTTTTTTAAAAAACAACAACTAATGCTATTCCAAATTCAAGCACCAATCATATTAAGAACGGTTTCAAGAACATTTCATTATTTTCGGTCTTAAAAATTCCGTTCTTAATTTAAGAAAACCGTTCTCATATCAAGAAAATCCGTGCTTAGGCAGTTATTGTCAACGGATGTTCTTGATTTTGCACTAGCGAGAACGGATTTTTTTTCTCTGTGTAGTTTTTTCTTTAATACCAACTATAAAAACCAGTTGGTTCCTGGGGTAATTTTAATTTCTGAAAAGTTATAATTTCTGGACTTTTTTTTTTTTTTTGTATACAAATATGTAAAAATTTGGAGTAAATTTAGTGTCAAAATCTGCGACAAAACTCTTTTTTTATTTCTGTTAATAAAAACAAGAAAAATAGAGCTTTAAGTTCGTTTTTTTTTTATTACATAAGTACAGTGGACCCTTGGTTAATGTACAATTCCGCATTACGCACGTTTCGTATAACACATTTATTTGGAAAAATTTTTCGCTTAACAAACGAATTTTTTTATTGAGACATAATGAAAAAAGGGAACGAGAAAGCAAACTCAACTTGTTTCTTGATCAATGAGTGGAGTGCTTAAGCAAAAACATTTTTTTTCGTTTTCTTTTTGCTCGTGTCTTCCAAAGACCGTTTTAGTGAGCACAAACGTCCAGTGTCTTCTGCGTATGTATGCGCTATTTTTGCTATATATACATATGTAACTAATTTTACAGCAATAACACACATAGTACATGTATACAGAAAGACACTTTGTTATGTGTTGAGAGCTATTTGCGAGCTCTGATGCATGTAAAATTTCAGTTGGTGTCAATAAAAGTTAAACTTCAAACATATTAGAGTGTATTTTTTCGACCAGGAACGCATTATTTTATTTTAAATTGATTTACATGGGAATAAAGGGTTTGCTTAACGAACTTTTTGGATAACGAACAAGATGCTGGAACCAATTAAGTACATTACCCGAGGGTCCACTGTATTCACTCCAACTACATTAAATATATTTTTTCCATAAATAAATTAAAAAAAAAAAAACAAAAAAAAACGATTTTCATTTAATAAAGAACTAATCTTTACTTGACATTTAGTCAGATGGCGTCACAGTAAAATCTAGGGCTAGCTGCTTCCTTTGTGCGCCTTATTCAAGCTTTTTCAGTGTATTAACACAAACAACAACAAAGAACATACATAAAATGTGGATTTCCCTTTTCAGTTTAATTTTGCTTAAACAAAATAAAACGAAATTGGTGAGTTCCTGTCTTTAAAATTTACACTCTCAAATTTTCCCCATATAAGTACCTTGGTGTTGTCCTGGATAAAAGGCTTGCATTCAGTAGACACATCTCATCGCTTCAGCACTCATTTAGGACAGAACTGGCAGAAGTCTCATGGTTGTTTGCATCACGCAATAAGCTATCCCTGGATAACAAGGTCAGAATTTACAAGAGTGTGTTAGCTCTTTGCCTCTTTTATGCTATACAGGTCTAAGCAATTGCAACCAAGAGTCACCTAAACAAACTTCGAGTTCTTCAGACTCAATCGTTGAGAAAGATAACTGGAGCTCCTAGATACATGAGAACCAGGGACATCGAGCGGGACCTTAAGGTGACAAAAATTGGAGATAAAATCCAGAAGGTTACCAGGTATCATAACGAAAGGCTGGAATCACATCCGAACAGCCTTAGCTTAGCAGCCCAAAGAGCTGCTCCCCTCCGCAACGCAGCAAGAACAGCCTCCGCAACGCAGCAAGAACAGCCTTAGCTTAGCTGCCCAAAGAGCTGCTCCCCCCCGCAACGCAGCAAGAAGAAGGCTCAAACGACACCACCCTCAAGACCTGCTGGACAGGGCCTTGAAATAGTACTTATTTTAATTCTAACTAATCTAACTAATAACTTTTAATTTCCTGGAATTTTCTTAATATGTGTTCCTTGTCATTTGACATAGCCATATATATTAATTTACATATACTTAGAATTAGATTAAGCTTTCGTAATGGTAGTAGAACACTAATTATTAAATAAAAATAAAAAATTCAGAGCACTGCAAATTGGTTCATTTAAAATTCCATTCAAATTCTTAAATTGAAAACTCTAAAAATTATATCATAATTTGTGATTTTTTAAATATTTATTTTGCCCAAATAAAGTAAGTTTCGAAAACTTTTTATTAGACCAGTCAAAAACTGTTTGAAAATTGATTAAAACGCAACGCAAAATATTTATCCCATCTGTTTTTGTTTTTAACTCCACTCTTATATTGTAATAACATTGAAGTCAATATGGTAAATTTAAATTTATTAATATAAACCGTAAACCAAAATCAATGCTTATTCTTAATACTTTAGTGTGAGCTAGTAATAAGAATTGCACTTGAAACTTAACAAAAAATTAAATTCAAATGTTCTGGTCTAGGAAATATCCTGAACGCAGACATTACGCGGACAATTATTGTTTGTTTGTAATCGTGTGCATAAATATATACAGAAATTATCTGGTCTGCTTTCTTAATTATTTTCTAATCTTTGTTATCAAAAGTTAACATATAATCAATGTTGAAGTTTCTAAAGCTTTCCCCAAATTTTCAAAATTCAAGTTTTTTTTATTGGATATCATGTACAATTCGGAAATGTAGCTAGCTATCGATAATTTGAAACAAAAGTATACAGTGGGAGGTGTACGAAAATTTTAAGGCAGTCAACCAACTCCGGTATGTTCTGATACCTGTATAAAATCGGGTAAGCCCAGGGAATTGATGCACATCTTGTGGGACATCGAAAGCTGAATTGCCGCCAAGAATGGTAACTCTAGCTTAAACACAGATGTTTCATGGCTGGGGTGAAAGGATGTTTTTGATGTAGTTTTTTTGGGGGATGTCATTCTATCTTATCACTGAAGCCAAAAATTCTAGCTGTACGGATGTGGGTAATATGTGTGTTTATCGATTTTCAGATATCGATTTTCCAGCCTCCCATTAGGCGTAGAAACCCAATCTTGACATTTCATCTGTCCCGCCTATAGAAAAATATAGTTGCTAAGTTTCAAGTCTCTAGCTTTAAGAGCGATTAAAAAAAAGTTGCGTTCATACAGACGGAACGACATTCGCGATTTTAAAATTTTATTCTGGATTTAAGTATGAAACCAAGCACAAAAATTCTTTAGATCACAAAAATTGAACTTGAATCAAGTATAACTCCAGAACTTCTGATGTCAAGTACGGAAATTCTGGATTCAACTACGAGATTCGTTCCCACAAAAAATTTAAAATAATTATGTTTTTACATGCTTTTTTAACTTGACTTTTCTGTCTGTCTGTTTGTTTGTTTGTGTGTTTATACTGGATTCTTGTAATCAAATTTTCACCAAGTTCCCGACTAGCTAGAGCTCTGAAATTTTCACCAAAGATGTGTTTCAGATGACAATACATGTTTTTAAAGTTCTTGGCACGATAAAATATTTAATACCATGCAAAAACCACGAGAACCTGTTTTCCCTTTTGATTAACTTACTAATTTGACTATTTAAATTAAAGAGCTCCGGTGGCATAGAGAGAAGTCTGCCGCTTCACACACCGGAGATCGTAGGTTCGATCTCTGACCGAGTCACACCTCTTCTTTTTTTTATTATATAAACTTTTTTAAACTATCGATTAAATATGTATGCAAGAAAGCGTATAAAAGCATGTCTTAAAAATTGTTTTTGATTTACTTGTCTATTTTGGCTTTCAAAAAAGGATTTTATAGGAATGGTTTGGTTTCTTAACTTTTTATTTATTTATTTATTTTTTTGTAATTTGTAAAAGCCAGCATACAAATGCATAATAATCCAAGTCTAATCAGGTTAATTTTACACTAACATTAACTGCAGCCGAGCTATTTTGGAAAATGGCTCAACAGCTAAGTCACCTGGCACAAAATATCTCTTATAAAATTTTTTCTAGTTATTTACATTTTTAGCTGAAGCATGAAAATGATTGGCAACATTACAAAAAGCTCTACCTGTGCTATATGTCTTAGAGGTAACAAGAATTAAAAATTGAGTATTAATAATATAAACAGGACCAAAATTCTTGGAACACGAAACCAAATTTTTACAAGAGCTGCGTCCATAAAAAACTTGATCCAAAAACAAGAGCTTGATTTTGAACATTCTTGATTTGAGTAATTCAGTACTTAGTGAGAAATAAAGTTCGAAATGTTGGGTTTTAAGTGTGAAACACTTGTTTATTTCTTTCTATATTCTTGTTGGGGGGCCTTCTTCTATCTGTAACATACATATTCACATAAGCCACTTTGAAAAAAGTATATTGATTTTAATTTAATTTAAAAAAAAAGATGAGTTTGGTATTTTTGTCATCCACATAGTTAGCTGACATGAATATGCTAAACGTTTGAATACCTCTTTAATAATGTAATATTTTTTTTTCTGCTTTGATTCTTTAGGTCAATTAGTAAGGGAGAAGCCCTAATGTTGGACACCCCTTTGGTTTTTGTGACATAAGACTGTCCAAAATCAACGTATAGCTTATCTGTTAGTATCGTTGAAAAGCTTGTTCAATTGCGCATCGATTGGTATAAGGCATTATACACATTTCATTCATGTTTAATGATATATTTCACATTTAATGAAAAACTCAAAATCACGATTTTCAAAAAAGTGCCCCGAAGTTGGACACCCCCTTTTATCTTGTGAAAATGCAGCCAATAAAATAAAATAAAATGCCAAATCATTGTTTTTATGTAAGATTTTGTTTTTCATGCAATTAAACAATGAAAATCAAACGAATTTATTATTTTATTAATTATTATTGCTCGTAATGAGCAGTATCGCAAGTAATGCACCGATATATCGATTGATGTATCGATCTATACATCGCATGCTCATCATTGCTCACATACCTTATTAATATGGCGCGAAATATGTAAACAAACTAATTATTCTTTTTTTGGGTTTTTTTTCATCAAAACCATTTATTATGAAATTATTTATTCAATTAACTATGAAATTCAACTTAAAGTTTCTTTATTTGGTTTTTTTCATTTAAACCATAAAATTTCAATTTCCATTTCTTGTTGCGCGCTCATTTTGATACATTTATATGAAGATGACACGATCATTGATACAATTGAATGAAAATATCGATTACAATTAATCGTGTTCAATTGTGAAACATCAACAGTGTCCAGATTAGAAGAAAGCACGGTTTTAACATTTTTAAATGTAAAACCCAAAATATTGAAAAAAAAATGTTTGATTGCAGAATATGAAAGAGCATAATGAAACGAATAAGAGAAAATGTATTAACCTTTGCTGAATCAGAGAATAATTCAATTACATAAGCGTTGAAATTTTAAAAAGTTTAGGTCGGAATATCGGTATTTTAATTTTTTTCTCTGAATTAGCCAAAACTAGGTATTAACACCTGTAGACCATGTCAAAAGAAAGCCGGCACTGAAAGCTATCTGTCACAGTAATTAGACCGCGCTAGCATCAAACTCGCAAAATAAAGGGGGGTGTCCGACTTCTGTACAGTGTCCGAGATTGGGGCTTCTCCCTTATATATTTTACTATATTATTTTACTATATTTATATAAGCATTTTTTACACCCTTCAACTTTTCACCTGATAAAAAAATAAATAAAAATACGCCAAAAATTTAAATCGTATTTTACTGTAATAAACTTTACTGTATGAAAATGAACCTGTTATATAAAATTTTTGTCAATATACATAAACAATTAGATCAGAATAATGAAAGAATATACTATAAAAAAAATAAAAAAATAGAACGCACCTGCTTAAGGCAGGTGATTTACAAGTTTAGCAGATGCACTCATAAGATAGATTACTTGTGAATCGGATATTAAGAAATGCAAATAGGCCTGCAAATTAGTAAAAATTCGAAAAGGAAGAGTACCTTTAGCATAAATAAACACAGCATTAAAATTTCACATAATTCATTGCTGCGTTCGATATTTGATATACACATTTGACCTTCAAAAACAAAGCTAATAATAAAGCATTAAATCCATTTGCTTTAGCTTCTTATCGTGTCTTTCAGTATTTCAATTGAAGACATAACCCCAAAGTTGAGGGGTTGTTTCTCTGCCACACAAACAAATAATACGAAGGAAGAGAGATAAAATTGAGAAAAAGGACAGTCCAGCAAAGCTACTTCTTCTTCGACATCCACACCCCGCAGCACAATAAATGCGTAACCGAACGAAAGAAACTAAGTAGAAGAGCGGTGGTTGAGGAGTTGACGGGGGGCAAGTACAACTGTTATGGCTACATAATGCTCTTATAAGAGCAAGCATACATAAACCGGTAAAACTTTCTGAAAAAGAATATAAGAGCTCGGAACTCATCGAGTATATAGCAAAAAAAAAAAATGGGGCGGAAGTGGAGAGAACAGAGCTCGAAAAAAAAGTACTACAATTTGGCAATGCACAGTGGTTAAGAGTGCATCGTAAGAGTTCGGGGTTGGGGCTGCGGCTGTTGCTGTTACAGTTGCATTTACTGTTGCTTCTGCAGCTTTTGCTACTGCGAGTGAATCACATGAAAAGTGGAATAGAGACTCAAAGCAGCAAAGTGTGCTCTAACTTACAGCACAAGAATAACAAAAACAACACAAAAGCCAGAAGACCATAAGATATTTAGTATGAATACATATGAACAATGTACAAGCTGATGCACATACATACATACATATTAGAGGTCTGCATGGCTGCTTTCACAACATACGCCAAGTTGAATGAATTCGAATTGAATTGAGTTGAGTGAATGCGAGGCACAAAACGAAACGAATGAATATGAACATCGATGCGTGTTGCTTCATTCCATACGGCACTCAGTAAAAATGAATTAGAATAAATGAAGCGTAAAACGGAATGAACAATTTGGCAAAGCCGAAGACATTCGAGTTACTCGAGTTACTCGAGCTGTAATATTGTGAAGCACGCGGTCATCAAAATGGACGGGGGTAAAAAAGCGGACGAAATTATATGTTGTTTGTGTTTCGCTGTTGTTTTTATGCATATAATATATGTATTTTGGTTTATATCTCTACATTGACTTTCGTTTTTTCCATTCTTTTATTTTCCTACGCACGAAAACAAAACAACAACAAGCCGGCGTGGCATTCGAATGCATTCGAAACGCAAACTCTTATTCTCACGCATTCCCACTCATTCATTCGTCTTTTTTCGTTTGAATGTTGTGCGACTGAGTCTGACGCGAGCACACTCGTTCACTCAAATTTGTTCGGTCTTGCATTCAAATTCACTCAACTCATTTTGCGCATTGTTCTTTCGAACATGTTATTTTTGCCATTCATGCAGACCTCTAATACATATGTAAAACAAGATTTTTTATGGTGAAAGCAAGCGACAAGAGCATGGCCAAAATATATTTATTTTTTAATGAAAGTCAAATTTTTCTACGCATACTTTTGAAGATAATCTAAACTAGTACAACAAAGCATAACACACAAAATGAATGACAAAGCAAAAACAAATGTGACAGGCTTTAAGCATTTAACAATAATAGCGAACCTGTGAATGCAAATTTGTGCCATAGACGAATTAACATAAAGATGGGTTTTAAGAATTGTTCAAGTTAACATGCTGTTAACCAAGTCGCAACCACGAAGCGGACAGACCAACGAGTAGAAAAGTCGGTTTCCCCTAGTGACAAACAGCTGCGCTTGTTTTGATTATTGCTTTTTTGTTTACAATACACTGCTGTCTTGTTGGTGTGCAGTGGTAGCTAGCTAGTTGCCTAGGCAACGAAGTCAATTCTTGTATGCGTGTAATTTTATGTGTATGCATGTGCGTGTGTCATTCGAGAATAGGCAAATCGCAACGCAGTTTTGGTGCGCCTGGGCTTTGCAATAATTTTGATATTTTGTTTGGGCTAGCTCCCGTGAGATTGTGTGTGCGTCCCTGTATATCTATGTACATGTGCATATTTAAATGTATGCGTAGCATTTGCTATGGCATTCATTGACCTTTCTCAACTATTATTTATTTATTGTTGTGCTTTATTAACCTTAATTTTGTACATCCATTTAAAGCTTATGATATGTAATGATTATATACAGCTTGCTTTTCAACTGAAATATTTTGTTATTATTACAATGAGTTTATTTGTTTATTATTTTTTTTTTTTTTTTAAACTTTGGTTGCCAAGAAAAAATGGGATGAAAAACCTTGATTTAACTTAAAACTAAATTTTAAGCCTTTTTAAAGGTATGTATTGCTTAACAGTTCGAATTCCGGCTATTTTATGTACATATTCGGTTCTTGCGTAATATGGTAAATTCTAGATTAGTTTTAAAAGTTTGTTTTGGGCAACTTGAGCTTTTTTAATATGTGTCGGAGCACATTTTCCCCAGATGGGACATCCATACATAAGGACTGGTGTAAATATGGTTCTAAGATTATAAGTTTATTTTGTGTTGATAGTTTTGATTTTCGGTTTATGATAGGATACATGATGCAAATGATTTTATTTATTTTATCTATTGTAAATCCTATATGATATTTAAAGGTAAGTCTTTTATCAAAATGAATTCCTAAATACCTAATGTTTTCCACCCATTGGATGGGTGTATTGAATACTTGGAGGCAGCTATTCGGAAAGTAACAGCATTTTCTTCTTTTTGTAAAAAATATGGCATTTGTTTTGCAGGGATTTATTTTAATTTTCCACTTGTGGTAGTATTGTTGTAGTTCATTAAGATAGTTTTGTATTTTATTTTTAATTTCTACGTATAATATGTCGGCGGTGTAGATGGCTGCGTCGTCAGCAAAAAGAGAAAGCTTACAGTTTACAGAGAGTGTATATGTTAAATAAGTGTATATGTTAAATAGAACTGGCCCAAGGACTGAAACCTGTGGGACTCCAGCCAGAATGTGTCTTTGAGTGGATTTGTCACCATTCAAATCAATGTAAAACATGCGCTCTGTTAAAAAGTTTTGAATTATTTTCATGAGATATGAGGGTGCTTCTATATTTAATAATTTATGCACTAATCCCTCATGCCAGACTGTATCAAAGGCAGCTTCAATATCTAGCGTAACTAGTCCAACTGATTTTTTATTTGCCATATTATCTGTTATAAAGTTCTTAAGTTTTAGGCAGGGAGTTGTGCAATTGGACCCAGATCAAAGCCCATATTGTATGGGGGTAATATTCTATGTTTGTCCAGATAGTCAACCAAACGAGCTTTAATTAGTTTTTCTAATATTTTGAATTTTAGTTAAGTTAAGCAACACATCTACTTACTTGAAGGTATGAGTATAAATTCTTTGGCTCTACTTAAAAATTAAGTGTTCTGTCTGCTTTTTATTTATTCTCTTCTTTGTATTTTATTATTATTATTATTATTTTTTTTTTTTTTTGTTTGCAACGCGGCTTTTGTTGCCGAGCAGCAGCCCAAAAGTGAACACACAAAAGACAAAGTAGCACAAATTTCCATCCAGTCACAGCAGGCGGATGTACAAGAAGGGATGGGAGGGGGGGGGGGGGAAGTGGGGAGTGGCATAGGGATGGAATGGTGTTGTCTTAGAGACGATGTGCATGCCAGCAGGCAGTAAAGCAAGAGGAGCCAAAATGAAAGCCTTTTATGCCGAAATGCGACCATGCCCACCACCCTCCTCCACCACCCCTTTGAAAAACACACACAAACACAGTCACCACAACACCTCCCCCTACACACCGTGCACCCAGACTCGACGCGAGTAAATGCCAAGAACAAACGAATCAACGCTTAACACAAATTTTTTTGTATGTTTTAATTTTTTGTTTTTGTTGGTTCAAGTGGATTGCGGCACACACACTTATACCTACCTAAGGGGGAAAAGGGGGGCTTACATGCATATTCAAGTCTACAAGGCTCGAGTAAGCTGCAACATCTGCTTCACATGTAAGACAAGTCGCTGGCGTAGTCCTCCCCCATAGTATCCAGCATAGTGCTGCTATTGCTGCTGCTGTTGTTGATAGAATTTATTTAGTTATGCACACCTTCATTTTAAGGCCTTTTACGTGCCACACGAACACATTCTCAAGTGTCCAAGTCCGTGAGCATGTGTGTGTGTGTGCCTAAGTTTTTGGTGCCACGGCTTCGCTTGAAATTATTACAACATGGCCCACTTCAGAAGTGTGACGTGGTGTGGCGGTTTATTGAACTTTGTCAAAACAAATCACGATTTTTATTGGTATATTGATGCCTAGGTTTTTTGACAATGCACTTTGGCACTTTTTGCAATTTTTATTTTTTAATTACGTTGTACCTATATCTCTTCAAACTTGTAATTCTAATTATGCTCTTCATAAACATTTGTGTATTCTGTGTTCTATTTATAACGATCTTTCCCACTAAATACAAAGTGCCACTCCTACTTGCTCTATTAAAAAGTAAGTTCTGTGTCACTTGTCTGCATGTTCGCGATCATCGTAACCGCACGATAAGCGGACCGCCCCTCGGTCGGATGGGCGGGAGCTGGGTCGCTTTGTTCGTGGGTCCGCGCGTTAGCAAGCCGGTGCTTGGTATCGTTGGACCACTTGACTCTACTGTTCGTTAGTACATCTACGTCCAACAAAATAACAACAAAAAAAAACAAGTGGAAACGTTGCAGTCGGATGCAACCGACTGCGGCATACTCGATACCAGCATTAAAACCGCTTAAAAAGAGGCCTGATTGGAAAGGGGTACGGATGGGGCAGGGGTGTACGCTGCCTTAAAGATTCTCCGATGCAAGTTTGTAAGAGCTGTTGAAAGGGGGGCTGGGGGCGGTATGGGTGGGCGTGGCATCCAAAGTTTTACTGCAGATCTTTGCGAAATGTCAATTGCTATCTTCATACCAAATTTGGTGACTCTAGCTCGAAAATTGTTTAAAGTGGGGAAAGGAGGGCTGGGGCCGGTATGGGTGGGCGTGGCATCCAAAGTTTTGATCCAGATTTGTGTGGAATGTCAATTGCTTTCTTCATGCCAAATTTGGTGACTCTAGCTCGAAGTTGTTAAAAAAGGGGAAAGGGAGGCTGGGGGCGGTATGGGTGGGCGTGGCATCCAAATTTTTGCTGCAGATCTTTGTGGAATGTCAATTGCTACCTTCCTTCCAAATTTGGTGACTCTAGCTCAAAGTTTGTAAAAAGTGGGGAAAGGGGGTTGGGGGGGGGGGTATGGGTGGGCGTGGCATCCAAATTTTTGCTGCAGATCTTTGTGGAATGTCAATTGCTATCCACATACCAAATTTGGTGACTATAGCTCAAAGTTTGTGAAAGGTGGGGAATGCGGGGCTGGACGGGGTGCGCGTGGCTCAAAAACTGATGCAGTCCTCTAGCTCCACAACTCTGGAAGATACACGCATTCCCGTTTTTGACGAAGCGTTGGGGCATCTGGGGGCGGCTAGGGTGGTATTGGTGGGCGTGGCATCCAAACTTTTGATGCAGTTTTGGGGGGTCATCATCACCTATCTTGGCACCAAATTTGGTGGCTCTAGCTCAAAAACTGTGGGAGATATAAGCTTTTCTGACTTTAAAATGCGGGGGGCTGGGGGCGGAATGGGTGGGCGTGGCACCAAAATTTTTGATGCAGTTTTTTGGGGGCTGCTAGTAGCTATCTTCTATCTATCTTCTATCTATCTTCTACCAAATTTGGTAGTTCTAGCTGTAAGCATGTGCGAAATATGTGGATTTATCGGTTTTGAGTTATCGAATTTATCGATTTGCCAGCCCTCCAGTTATCGTAGAACCACAATTATTTGTTTTTCAAGATATTCGGACCAAGCTCTCTAATAAAGCGTGCTTTTATGCTTTTATCCTTTGTGCAAAAGATCATAATCATCATCAATTCACAAATAAGAACACTACATTGATAGAAACAAGTGGAAACGTTGCAGTCGGACGCAACTGACTGCGGTATACTCGATACCAGCATTAAAACATGTAAAAAGAGGACTGATTGCAAAGGGGTACGGACTGGGCAGGGGTGTACGCTGCCTTAAAGATTCTCCGATGCAGATGAGGTTGCCACCAACTATTTTCCTTCCAAATTTGGTGACTCTAGCTCAAAGTTTGTAAAAGGTGGGGAAAGGGGGGCTGGGAGCAGTATGGGTGGGTGTAGCAACCAAATTTTTGCTGCAGATCTTTGTGAAATGTCAGTTAATATCTTCCTTCCAAATTTGGTGACTCTAGCTCGAAGTTTGTAAAAAGTGAAGAAAGGGGGACTGGGGGCGGTATGGGTGGGCGTGGCATCGAATTTTTGTTGAAGATCTTTGTGGAATGTCAATTGCCATCTTCATACCAAATTTAGTGACTCTAGCTCGAAGTATGTAAAAAGTGGGGAAAGAAGGGCTGGGGTCGGTATGGGTGGGCGTGGCATCCAAATTTTTTTTGCAGATCTATGTGAAATATCAATTGCTATCTTAATACCAAATTTGGTGACTCTAGCTCAAAGTTTGTCAAAGGTGTGGAAAGGTGGGCTGGAGGCGGTATAGGTGGGCGTGGCATCCAAATTTCTATCTATGTGCATCTTCATACCAAATTTGGTGGCTCTAGCTCCACAACTCTGGAAGATACACGCATTTCCGTTTTTGACGAAATGTTTGGGGCCTCTGGGGGTGGCTAGGGTGGTATTGGTGGGCGTGGAATCCAAACTTTTCTTGCAGTTTTTGGGGGGGCATCATGGCTTATCTTAGCACCAAATTTGGTGGCTCTAGCTCAAAAACTGTGGGAGATATAAGCTTTCTTTGACTTTAAATTGGGGGGGGGGAGGGCGGGGCGGAATGGGTGGGCGTGGCTCCAAAATTTTTGATGCAGTTTTTTGGGGGCTGCTAGTAGCTATCTGCCAACCAAATTTGGTATTTCTAGCTGTAAGCATGTGCGAAATATGAGGATTTATCGTTTTTGAATTATTGAATTTATCGATTTGCCAGCCCCCCAGTTATCGTAAAACCCCAATCTTGACACTTTAATTTACTATCCAATAGATAAAGAGAATTGGAAAGTTTAAAGTCTCTAGCTTGAAGGGTGTGAAAAAAAGTTGTGAACATTCAGACGGACAGACGGACGGACGGACGGACACCATGACGGACATTGCACAAACCCAATATACTCTTTACCTTCGGTATCGAGTATAAAAATCAAGTATTTCGTTCTTAAAACCCTACATGTCAAACTTAATTTCTCACTAAGTACGGAATCCGAGAATGTGGTACTTGATTCAACTACGTTTTTTTAAGTTCGTTTGTTTTTGATTTGAGTTCTCTTTAAACTTGAGTTAAGTTCTTTCAGAACTCGATCTAAGTTTTTGAGAACCTAAAATGATAAATCATAAACTTTTTAAAATAAGTACTTGCATTATTATCCCAAGAATTTGCATACTTGATCCAAATATTAATATTTTAATGCTTATTATATAACCCGTTTTTAAAAGACAAAAAAAAAAAAAATCAAAATTTTAAAAGGCCGCTGAGATTCGAGCCCGAAACTCGTACTTGCATCAAGAATTTCGAACTCGATTTCAGTATTCCTTGGATTATACTTGATTCAAGTTCTCTTATTCTTATGTTAAGAACCTTTGAACTTGATTTAAGCATTTGTGTACTCATTTCAAGTACAGGTATACTTAAATCAAGAATGAAATTCTAGAATCGCAAATACTCAATTCAAGTTCATTCGTACTTAATTTTAGCACGGCTTTTTTCTATCCGTGTGTAAATTGGGAATGTGGCCAAGAATACAGACACGACAGAAGCAATGCGTTGAAATTGACACTAACTTATGGCACACGACTTTAGGGTTAATACGTGCTAAAACTAACGGTGCGGCATTCTTTAGAATGAGGCGGTTACACAGCAAGAATGTGGTGTCCATCAGATGTAATTAAGCAATTGCCAAGTGGCCACAATGCGCACTCAATTATGGGGCAAGATGAGTACATTGCATGACACACAGGAATCCAAATGGGCCATAAATATGTTGTGTTAGGCACACATAAATACAGGGTAATTGCTAAAAATTAATGTGTTGTGTTTTTGCGGTGGCGGTCAAAGACACTGTAAAAGGTGCTTGCAATAGAGATTAAATAGGAGAGAGATAGAGTGGGAATGGAGGAAGTTAATGTTGAGTTGGTATTCTGTGTGGGTTGTTTGTAGGTTAGTCTCTGCGGCCTTTGCGGTTGACAGCTGTTGTTGCTTCCGCCTTGGCTAAGAGCTTAAACTCTGCTTTTTACTACATATTTATTTAACATCTTTTATACGCTCTCTTTTTCGCACTCTCTGTTTTATCTCACATATGCAGATTCATTGAACTTGAAAAGGTTGTTGAAAGTAAAAATCAATACCTCATTGGACTTAAAAGACAATTATTGCTAGCAGTTTATCATCATTGGCTAATTTACTTACTGTGTGTGGCTAGCCCATTTATATTGGTTAATCAAAAACTATCCCATAAAGTATACATATATAACCTTAAAGTGTTCAACTCAGAAGTCATACCTAAAATAAGTTCATGGCCCATATCACGAAACACATTAATATACAAATTTGTTCGGATTGAAATTTAGGCAAATTGCATTTAAGATTTAAAGGTTTTGACATGTTTTCCTCATCCCATTACTCCCATTTTTACAAACCAAGCCACTTCCACAAAAGTAACAAAAAAAAATAAAAACTTCAACCTGATTTGTCCAAAAACATTTGCATCAACCCTCTTTTTCTTTTCCCGTTTTGTTTTATTATGTGGGCTTAACCCAAAAACAGTTGCAAAATGTGTTTTCTTTTCTTTTTCAAAAAAGACACGAGATAAATAAATATACAGCTTGACATTGTGACGTCGCAAGACTAAACACGAACATAACGACGCCCACACTTTCGCCTTGTTGTCGAGATGTTAGTTTTCACTTTTACAAAGCTTTTAAAGGTCACATACATTAACACAAAGAAGTTTTCAATAAACTTAAGCAACCTTGATGAATATGTTCATTAATTATGGATATTCTAATGTTTGGCAAGTAATTTCATTCTAAAAAATTGCATAAGAAACGTACAAGTTATTTAATAAAGCTGTATTAGGAATTTAGGCACATCAAATGCGGATTTTGTATGTCACAAAAACCAGCTGCGAGCAACATGACAACAACAGCGACCGCGTCCAAACTGACACAGATTGATGGCTGGCGGTCCTGCTCATTTGAGAGAATGAATTTTATTTCCGTTCAATAATTAGACAATTTTGTCAACTGGTGTGTAAAAGAACGAGCAGCATTAAATGCATTCGTAAGTTTTGTGGGGTGGGGTGGGGGCATCCAAGGGTTGATCGGATTGCAAACGTGGTGCACATGTTATTAGAGAAGCACATCAAAATGCAACTCGCTGTGGAACTGCGTACTTTATTAATACAATTTCCGTTTCCGTTTCAAGTCAAGGGAAGGCTCTGAGAAGTGTGTGGGAGGAATTGGCTAATAACACATGACAGTCAGATAAGACGCTGCAACTAATAATCATTGTAACCAGCGTGACATAATGGCGGCGACACATTGGTTGCCATAGATATAGACATAATTGTCACGTTTTCTCTCTCTCTCACTCTCTCTCACTCTCTCTTTCTCTATCTCTCTCTCTATCTCTATCTCTCTCTCTCTCTCTCTCTCTCTCTGTGTCTGTCTTTCTTCATTTCCACTACAATTTTTGTTATCTGTAGCTTTCAATTTTGCTAATTGCTTCGTGCATTCAACTGGAAATGCTAGAAAATGTTTCGTTGGATGGGGCCGAGTTTTACGATTTGTTATCTTAAGGACTTGAATTTTAAGTATAATCACAGTCAGTTGGTTGATTAAATTTGCTGCAGCAAACAAAAATCAAAGTTAAGACAATATCTGTTTGATAGCGAAAAGGTTTTGACATACTAAATTTTTGTTTAGTTTAAGTTTTTAACTTGATACGAATTGATCTTAATTGGTTTCATTTCTTCTTTATTAGGAACAATGTTTAAAAATTAAGAACGCATTTAATAACCGAAGCTTTTCCGTAGTTTTTCGGCTTATATTTGACTTAACTGCATGCGTAACATGTTCGGCAGCAGCGCAATGGCTAAGGCACCCGCATGGTAATCGAGAGGTATTCTCAGGTTCGATTACTACCAATAAAGGCAGTGTTTTTCCAAAAGTTTGGAAGCAAATAAACAAATAGCACTGTTCCGAACTCCGGCAACCTCTCATAGCATAAAGTTTATTACCAATAATTTCCTATAGTATGTTATTTATGCTCAGTAACCCGAACTTAACGTTGAACGTGAATTTGAAATAGAAATTCAAGCGATTACCCAAAGCGTTAACTTATCGAAAAGCTGTCGCCTTCGAAGAGAAAATAACATTGTTAGAATTTAATATAATAATTAATACCCAAGCCGCCTTTTTATGCTGTCTTCTTAAGTCTTCTTAATTTAAGAACGAGACAATAACCAAACCGTTCATGCAAACCGAACGGCGATAATAAAAGTTAGTTCATAAAATATGATCAGCGTTCATGGAAAAAGCGTACTAAGCAGACTTTTGTTAATAGAATTGATTTAAATAAAGCTTATTATGTGCTTAGTTCTGCTCAGATTGCTTGGTTCCTACTCTTTGCTGGTCCATTATGTATGTAGCTACACAGAGAAAAAAAATCCGTTCTCGCTAGTGCAAAATCAAGAACATCCGTTTATGAAACCCAGCCATGCACGGATTTTCTTGATATAAGAACGATTTTCTTAAATTAAGAACGGATTTTTTAAGAACGCAAATCTTGATTCAAGAACAAAATGTTCTCGAAATTGTTCTGAATATGATAACATTGGTTCTTAATTTAAGAACAATTGGTGCTTGAATTTAAAATAGTATTAGTTGTTGTTTTTAAAAAATAAATTTAATTTTTTTAACATGAGATAACATGGATAATTCTAGTACAGATATAATCTACTATAATATTGTTATTATATAACGTATTTTGGCTACGGTGGGAGATATTTTAAGTATTGTACTGTATATAGCTGCTTTGTTAATGGTTAATAATAATTAATAGCTTTAATAAGCTAGAGAAATATTTTAAATATAAATTAAATTCATTTGTATACTCTTACCGATAATTAAACTTCAATGCGTGTGGCCGAGAATCGAACCTGAGACCTCTCGATTACCACGCGAATGCCTTAGCTATTGCTCTGTTGCCGAACTAATTTCGTTCGCAGTTAAGTTTAATGTTAACCAATGAAACTTCGGCTCAGCTTCGGGTGGTGAATGCGTTCACATTTTATGAACAGTGTTCTTAATTTGGTACAAATAGAACCAATTTCGTTCTATTTGTACCAAATTAAGAACCAATGTTCTTATAATGGACCAATATAAACATACGGTTCTTAAATCAAGAACGTATGTTCATAATTTAAGAACAAAATCAAAATTAAGAACATGTTTTAAGAACGCTGTTCTTATTTTAATACCAAAAAAATAAGAACGAAAAGTCTGAAAAATTAAGACCATTTGTTCTTAATTTTTTTTTCTCTGTGTAGTAAATGTGGCTAACCATCCACTAGCTTTAAACTTGATATGAGTCGTAAAATCAATGTAGAGCTGCCGTTCAGGGCAATAAAACAGTTAACCAATTTTTTTGGCACGTCCAAAACGCCAAACGAAGATGTCTGCCGTATACAGTTCGAGATAAAGTGAGAGATAGAGAGGGAAAGAGAGAGTGAGAGAGAGAGAAAACGTGACAATTATGTCGACACATCTATGGCAGCCAATGTGTCGCCGCCATTATGTCACGCTGGTTACAATGATTATTAGTTGCAGCGTCTTATCTGAAGAGAGAGAGAAAGTGAGTGGCAGATGCAGTCAAGCGCATCATATCATAAATTTGCGCAGCTAGTGCCAATTTATAGCAAAAACTTAAAACCACTAAACTAAAATCCATATGTTTATAAACGCAACTCAAACCGAAACCAACGGACAAGAGTGTATGTAGAAGGTGGAGAGGGGAGGGGGAGCTCTACATTTGGAAATACACAACAACAACAACAACAAGAAAAAGAGATGCTTCGCCGGAAATACGTGCTTAGCATGTAAACGCATAAAACAACAACTAATACCCCGATTCCATTAGGCTGCATCTTTCATTAACAGCGAGTGAAAGATGTAGGTGATTCCACTATAAATCCAATTGCATAGTTGCATCTTGATTTAACAGGGTCTGTAAAAATACAGCAGACAGCTGTTTGTGTATTATACGTTTATATTTAATTGGAAGCAAATATGAGTTCGAACACAAATAAAATTAGTGAAGCTAAAAAAGTAAAAATTATTGCTTTAATTTTTGCGCAAAATGCAAACATGGTTTAACGAATATCCCAGTTTGTTTGGACAGGCACTTGATGACAAGCTGTTTTACTCAAATTGGCACTGTTAAAACCAAGTATCGATTACAAATTTCATACTATCGACTATGTCAAAGCTCTGTTCAGTGCTCTGTAATGTTAACTTCTAACATTCCCAGTTGGTCGGTTTCGAACCAACTGGGAATGCAGCCGACCAACGGAAAAATTTGAATAAGATTCCCATTGTACAAATGGGATTCTAATACAAAAAGATGCGGCATCTTCGAATACCAATTACATACTTGCATCTTGCTCTAGTGGAATCGGGGTATAAGACAGGCAGATAGGCGCAGAGGCAGTGCAAGCACACACATACATATAAACCGCTTAACAATGCCACTTCCGTTTTTGGCATGTGGTTCACCCCGCTCGGTGCCGGCTTCATGGTTAGACATCAGTCGTTGGTCATTGTCGTTTGCTGTTGTTGTTTTTACTGTTGTTTACGGTTTTTCACTCACACACACATACACACACACACACAGGCAATATTTTTACAGTTATGTGCGCCACCAGCAACGCCTGGCAAAATGTCAGCTCAACTTAGTGTAGTCCAAAATCCATGAGCATACCCTGTTTTAAAGGTTCTTAACATCAGCACTGGGCAACAGGAATTCAGAGATTTATGGATTCACAAAAAACAAAAAAATACTCAATTTAACTTTCTATTGAGCACAGTCCCTTTATTCTTTTACTTGTTGCCTTGGCCGTCAAATGCATTCTGTTTTGGAAAGTGTTGTTTGTTGTCTCGTCCCTCATAAAAAGTCAAGTCTTGCCTAAGCTCTTAATGTCAAAATGAAATTATTTCGGTAACATTAGTAATTGAGCTAAAACAAATGACAACAACTGCTGCTTTTTCATTCTCAGGTTTCATTTGTCCATCGTTGATTCTCATGCTGATCCTCATGCTAAGCCACATTCTTAGACACATTCTGTTTTGGCATTTGCGATACTTAATTTGAACACTTGAACATTTTGTCTAACAGCATCTGCTACCAGTTCCTGTATCTCTCTTTTTCTCCCTCTCTCTGACTCTTCTTTTCCTTCTTCTCACAGTTTAAAACTTCTATTATCCTCTCTCTACTTTTGTGAGTTTCGCATCTTGATTTGTTGTCGGCGCCGGCAAGAAGGCAACGAAATTTGTGTGCAACAACACTAGATTTGAAGCAACTGAAAGTTGGAATGAAATGGAATGGCTTCCCAAGTACTATTTCCAGTAATTGCCTTATTAATGCACATCTGCTAAATTTAGCAAGCTTTTAATTTCTAATTACTTTTTACTCAGACAAATATGTATATACCATATGAACAAAGGTAATAGCCGATAGTTCAAAGAAATGTGTTTCTTTTTATGATTTTAATAAAAATTCGTAGAAGTTTCAAATTAAGTGCATATTCTTTTAATACAACTTTTGCTAAAAATAAAACCAAGATAAAGCAAGGAATGTCGATAGTGACTGAACATGAAATATTGCAAAAATTGAGTAAGGTGGCGGCAAATGGAGTCAAAACCTTTTGGTTCTTTGGTGCTTCTGGCCCTGCTCCACCTGTCAATAACTGTCTCGTTAAGAGCAAATGCAGTTAGAGTAAATCGCAGCTGATCTCGGCACAAATAGAAAAGGCACAGTCGAAGTGAAATCTCGTGCCAACTAATTTCACACACTTAATGCCTGCAGCACTGCAGAGCTCAATACTCGCTTCCTTTCATCCCCAGTCTCTGAACAGTAAAACGTAGCTCTGCAGGATGCTTAAAGATGTGTAGAAAGAACGGGGGATAAAGGTTGATGGTTAGTGGTTTGGGTTTTGGGTTTCGTATTGTGTGGTAGTAGGGGGTATACTGGTATATATATATCGTCTATCAGCTGTGATGTGGCGCTGAAATGCTTTGGCAAGTGGCAAAAGGCTGCAAAATCCACTCAATTCTCGCCAGCTGCCAGGCCCCGAAAAAGAATTTACAGTCAGACAAAAAGCCAAAACGAAATGCCAGCAAAAAAGAAGAAAGAATGGCAAGAGTTGCATAATCTACGACTAGCTTAATACCCTCCAAAACTTGTATAAAAGTGTAAAAATGTAATGATCAGACTTATCTCGAACTTGAAATACAGTCGAACTGTCTCCGTAAAGCCATGTATTCTTTATTACGAATTCGTTTCGAGAACCCTGCAATTTTGTTCAGTCAAAAATCCATTCCATATTAAAAATTCTTTCTATAATGAAGGTTTTTTTGTCGCTTTGAGATTCGTTACATATTAAATTTTTTGTTTGCATGCCAATATTGTTTTCAGTTTTATTTATTTTTCTTAATATTTCTTATTGTAAGATAACAAACTCTCATAAAAATTAAATGAAACAAAAGAAACCTACCTATATTCCTATATTCTAGTCTTTTTCTCAGATACTAATTTTCATAATTCCTGTTGTCGTCGCGAATAATTTTGAAATTTACTTTGTGCATTCAAGCAGTCGGTACATAACATTAATCGTAAATTTGTTGCATAATTTATATTAGATGCCTTTTCTGTCCTTTGCATGCGTATGGATATAATTTAATGTACCCTGTATAAAACGAATATAGCTGCAGAACATTCAACATATTTTTCGCTGTGCAAGTCACTCTGACTGAGTGTGTGTAAATTGAGTTTCGAGTTTTGGTTTTCATCGTTTTGCTTGCTTGTTTTTATGCACAAAATGCTGCGCATTCCATTTTCAGTTTTCAGTTCATTTTCAGTTTTCAATTTGTCTTCTTCTTCTGCTTCTGCTGCTTCCGTTTTTTCTGCGTCTGTTTGTTTGTGTGTAGGTTGGTGTTTTGGCCCTTTAAATTTGTCATGGCAAGACGAACATTTTTGGGCCATTGTGGTACGAGGTAGAAAGTATTTTCACGTGCTTGTCAGTCCCTGTCACTCGGCCAGTTAATTAGCCAACGCTTTTTAATTACAAACAAATCGAAGCAATGGACAAACAAAACGAGGCAGAGGCAAGGAGGGAAGCTGCTTGGGTTCACTTCGTGTGCAATGACTGCCTGTTAGGCATTCTGTTATAAGCCCAAAAATTTAAATTTTTGTCACCTCCCCCAGAAAAGTGGGTCACAAATGGATAAACGGATATATGACTCAGGCCCCACTTTCCGCTCCCCTTCTAAAGTACTTTGAAATACAGAACAGCATGGACCAGAAATGGAGAGAGAAATGAAATGAGCTTGTGGTAAAACGTTGGCTGTTTCCAAAGCAGTTGTACATTTTAAATGACTCACTGCCTATTGCGATGTTGCCAATTTCAAAAACTATTTGGGTCAATGCATCAATGGAAATCCAAAATTAAATGCCAGAGTTCCTTGGAACTGTCAAACAATCAATGCTAAGTTCAGAACTATGTAGAAACTACATATATCCATTTAAGAAACATTTTAATTAAAGTAACGATAGTTGTAATACTGATCTATTTTTTACAGTGTTAATGGAGGGAAATCTTTTGCGAAGTGTATGCCGAGGAAGTTGATTGGCTGTTGATTTGAAAAATTTATACATATATTCTTAATCAGTATGAACAGCCGATATCGATTCGTCCATTTCTATGAACGCCAGATGTGGAATATATAAGATCTCGTACAAAACACGCAGTTCAGGTTCAAATGATTGATACTAATAATAAAAATTATTATAGCGTTAACAATAAATACTTAAATTTACAAGATTTGTTTATTTTTTGTTGGTAGTATTTTTGAAACAAGAAAGATATGGACCATCATTATCAACTCCGCCACCTACATACATTTTTATACCCTTAACCCATAAAATGGGTAAATAAGGGTATAATGGTTTTGTGCAAAAGTTTGTAACAGGCAGAAGGAAGCATCTCCGACCCCATAAAGTATATATATTCTTGATCAGCATCAACAGCCGAGACGATAAAGCCATGTCCGTCTGTCCGTCCGTCTGTCCGTCTGTATGAACGCGTGGATCTCAGAGACTACAAGAGCTAGAGACTTCTGATTTTGTATTTAAGTTCTCCTATACCATGAGCAGAACAGGTTTGCTTCTAATTATCGATAACTATTCTAGTTTCCGATATACACATAATATCGATAACAACAAAATATCGAATTTGGAAAATCTAAAAATGAGGGTTGAAGTAATGGGTAACGATTGAACTTTTCTGAAAATTTCGTTAAAATCGGTTAAGAAACACCGGAGATATCGAATTTAATCGATTGAAGCTAAGTCAGTTTACCAAAGTCAATTATAAATTCAGTTTATTTATTGCAACTGGGTAACGATAGAACTTTTCTGAACCCTGGGTTCAGGGTATCTTCTAGTCGGGCTCTCCCGACTAGAGCCTTCTTACTTGTTTCGTTATGTCCTAATGAAACAGATTTTTTCGTTGTTCGTTATGCGAAAATTCGTTCGTTAAGCGAAAATTATTTTTCCAAAAATATGTTAATGTGCGTAATGTACGTTAACCGAGTGTCCGTGTACTGTACTTGTTATACCCTTAACCCATAAAATGGGTAAATAAGGGTATAATAGTTTTGTGCAAAAGTTTGTAACAGGCAGAAGGAAGCATCTCCGACCCCATAAAGTATATATATTCTTGATCAGCATCAACAGCCGAGACGATATAGCCATGTCCGTCTGTCCGTCTGTCTGTCTGTATGAACGCGTGGATCTCAGAGACTACAAGAGCTAGAGACTTCTGATTTTGTATTTAAGTTCTCCTATACCATGAGCAGAACAAGTTTGCTTCAAATTATCGACAACTATTCTGGTTTCCGATATACACATAATATCGATAACAAAAAAATATCGAATTTGGAAAATCTAAAAATGAGGGTTAAAGTAATGGGTAATGATAGAACTTTTCTGAAAATTTCGTCCAAATCGGTTGAGAAACACCGGAGATATTGAACTTAATCGATTGAAGCTAAGCCAGTATACCAAAGTCTTACATAAATATAATTTATTTATTGCAACTGGGTTCAGGGTATCTTCTAGTCGAGCTCTCCCGACTAAAGCCTTCTTACTTGTTTTTTAAGTCAAATAGTGCTTTAAATGGTATTGCCTGTGAACCATTTGAAAGTGGTTTAATAAATCGCATTATATATTATAATGCGGTGCATTATTGAATTTTGAAATTTTATAAGGCGTTGAGACCTCCTAACGGTCACCGCATTTAAATAATTCAATTACAATGTAAATCCTTTAATTATATAAATATTAATTATGCTTGGCCCAATGCACACGCACACACACACACACACGCACGCACACACACACACACACACAAACACGCAATGGCAATAGGGTCGACGGGTAGCAGTTATGTAAATGTATTTACCACAGCACATCCGCCACACTGAAAAAAAAAGGCAAGCGGAAGTGCAGATTTCTGCCAGTCCCCAGAGGCTTGTGCAGGTGCTTGCCTATGAATGTGCATTTGTGCTGTGCGCTGGGATGTCAAGCGGCAACGCCTCATCTTTTGCATGCCTGACAGTCTGCTTGTGTCATTGCGAGATACCTTTCTTTTATTATTATTTTTATTTATTCTTTTAAGGCAAATTAATTGAAAATGGCTTTACGTGCACACGCTTACACATTGACCACATTAATGCGAGCTCGTTAACATTCGAACACCCCGCGAAATTGCAAAAATTTCTACGCTTTTTCTCCCATGCCGATAAATTTGAAAACTGTACTTAATTTTTAAAACACAATTCGCCTTGATGCTCTGTGCATTTAAGGCACACGTAATTTTATGGCAATCAATGCGTCTGGATAAATAATGCCACAACGTGGACATTACTGGGTGATAAAATGGGCTGCTTAACTTGTTCTCGGATTACTGAAGTTGGTTTGACAGTGAGACGGGTCTAGTCACAAAAGCTATGCAGTAAACTCAAGCTTTTACACAGAGAGAAATAACCACACAGTTTGTGCTCACATATTAGACTTCATTTTAAACTAAGCATAAAATCTATCTAAATTCTAGTAAAATGTTGCTTTTTAAAACGTAGATATGAGCTTGATTTAAGAATAGATTTACTTTTATTTAGAATACTATAGCTCAAATAAAACATTTTATACACATTTTAAATAATTCGTTTCTAAAGCCAGAAGATGAAAAGAAGATTTACATTCAGTCAACATACACCAAACAAATCAATCTTAAAAGCTGCACATTGTTTTCCTATCATCGATTTTTATCGGAATTTTGAGATGGGCCCAAGCTTTCGACAACGCAATAAACAGTAACTTGCAAACGCTCAACAAAAGCTTATTTTTATACTCGATACCGAAGATAAAGAGTGTATTGGTTTTGTGCAATGTCCGTCTGTCCGTCCGTATGTGTGCAATTTTTTTCCACACCCTTCAAGCTAGGGACTTGAAACTTTCCAATTCTCTTTATCTATGGGATAGTAAATTAAAGTGTCAAGATGGGGGTTCTACGATAACTGGGGGGCTGGCAAATCGATAAATTCGATAACTCAAAACCGATAAATCCACATATTTCGCACATCCTTACAGCTAGAACTACCAAATTTGGTAAGAAGATAGCTAATAGCAACCCCCAAAAAACTGCATCAAAAATTTTGGAGCCACGCCCACCCATTCCGCCCCCAGACCCCCCGCATTTTAAAGTCAAAAAAGCCTATATCTCCCACAGTTTTTGAGCTAGAGTCACCAAATTTGGTGCCAATTTAGCTGATGATAACCCCCCAAAAACTGCATCAAAAGTTTGGATGCCACGCCCACCAATACTCCCCTAGCCACCCCCATCCGCTCCAACGCTTCGTAAAAAACGGAAATGCGTGTATCTTCCAGAGTAGTGGAGCTAGAGGCTCCAAATTTGGTAGGAAGATAGCTGGTAACGACCCCAAAAGAACTGCATCAAAGTTTTGGAGCCACGCCCACCCATCCCGCCCCCAGCCCCCCGCAATTAGAAATCAGAAAAGCCTATATCTCCCACAGTTTTTTAGCTAGAGTCACCAAATTTGGTGCCAAGATAGATGATGATGACCCCCCAAAAACTGCATCAAAAGTTTGGATTCCACGCCCCGCAATACCGCCCTAGCCACCCCCATCTGCCCCTACGCTTCGTCAAAAACGGGAATGAGTGTATATTCCAGAGCAGTGGAGCTAGAGCCACCAAATTTGGTAGGAAGGTAGCTGGCAACGACCCCCAACAATCTGCATCAAAGTTTTGGAGCCTAGCCCATCCATTCCGCCCCCCTTTCCCCACCTTATACAAACTTTGAGTTAGAGTCACCAAATTTGGTATGAAGGTAGCATTTGACATTCCACAAGGATCTGCAGCAAAAATTTGGATGCCACGCCCAACCATACCGCCCCCAGCCCCCCTTTCCCCACTTTATACAAACTTTGAGCTAGAGTCACCAAATTTGGTATGAAGGTAGCATTTGACATTCTACAAGGATCTGCAGCAAAAATTTGGATGCCACGCCTAACCATACCGCCCCCAGCCCCCCTTTCCCCACTTTATACAAACTTCGAGCTAGAATCACCAAATTTGGTATGAAGATAGCAATTGACATCCCACATAGATCTGCACCAAAAATTTGAATGCCACGCCCAACCATACCGCCCCCAGCCCCCCTTTCCCCACTTTTACAAACTTTGAGCTAGAGTCACCAAATTTGTTATGAAGATAGCAATTGACATTCCACAAAGATCTGCATCAAAAATTTGGATGCAATTCCACCCATACCGCCCCCAGCCCCCCTTTCCCCACTTTATACAAACTTCGAGCTAGAGTCACCAAATTTGGTATGAAGAGAGCAATTGACATCCCACATAGATCTGCACCAAAAATTTGAATGCCACGCCCACCCATACCGCCCCCAGCCCCCCTTTCCACACTTTATACAAACTTCGAGCTAGAGTCACCAAATTTGGTATGAAGATAGCAATTGACATCCCACAAGGATGGGCATCAAAATTTTTAATACTGGTATCGAGTATACCGCAGTCGGTTGCGTCCGACTGCAACGTTTTCACTTGTTTGCTTTGCCTTTAACTGGGTTCAAAATTTACAATCTGGAAAATTTCTAAAGCTTCTCTCGCTTCTTACCGCTGGACTTGCATTGGCGTTGCTGCAACGAGCTGAAACGGAGGTTACGCAGATGAAGGAGAAGCAGAAGTGTAATAGCATAACCAGAACCAAAAACGCAGAGCCTCGAATGCTTCGTATCCGTTTCCTGTATCCTAGTAAGCAGGCAAACGCGGTAATGGTACACAGAAAGTTTTTGGCACTCAGGAGCATTGCATTTAATGTGGCATTAAAATATCTAAGCGACTTCTTTTCTTTTTCTTCGTTCTTCTTATTTCCCTATTGCACTTGTTCTTGTTATAGTTATTGTTGTTGTTGGGCAGATCGTTTGCATAGGCAATGAAAAAGTTTGCATGCGACATCTCGTTGGCCATTAAAACTTGGCAGCCGGCTCTTGTAATATGCTTATGATGTGCCATCAAAGCTGAATCGAATATCTAACAATCGCACTTACACCAACTAACAACAACTCGCCTTCCTTCTCCCCTTCCTGGCGAAACCCTTAACTGTTAGCACATACCAAATGCCCGCAGGAGAACTTGTAAAAGCAATTGCTGCAATTGAATTTAAATTCTTAAATCATTTAATTGCTTTAATTAATACCTCTGACGTGGCTCACTGTCTGTTTGTCTGGCTTGCACTATGGCTCGCACTGAGCTCAAAGCGTTAAGTGTGGACTCAAAGTTTTTTTATACCCTTAACCCATAAAATGGGTAAATAAGGGTATAATGGTTTTGTGCAAAAGTATGTAACAGGCAGAAGGAAGCATCTCCGACCCCATAAAGTATATATATTCTTGATCAGCATCAACAGCCGAGACGATATAGCCATGTCCGTCTGTCCGTCTGTATGAACGCGTGGATCTCAGAGACTACAAGAGCTAGAGATTTCAGATTTTGGATATAAGTTCTCCTATACCATGAGCAGAACAAGTTTGCTTCTAACTATCGATAACTATTCTAGTTTCCGATATACACATAATATCGATAACAACAAAATATCGAATTTGGAAAATCTTAAAATGAGATTGAGAAACACCGGAGATATTGAACTTAATCGATTGAAGCCAAGTCAGTATACCAAAGTCTTACAAAAATTTAATTTATTTATTGCAACTGGGTTCAGGGTATCTTCTAGTCGGGCTCTCCCGACTAGGGCCTTCTAACTTGTTTGTTTTTATTTTATAATACCTTGTGGTAAAAAAATACGTTAAATTGTATGCCATACTATCTTTATCTCTTCGTTACTTAGTTTAAACTAGAGATGGAGTCGTGAAAGAAATTGCTTCCCATCCCATCCCTTCCCGAAATCAAATTCACTTTTCCCATCCCGATTGTCCCGAAAAATGTTGTGTCTATCCCACGGGTCCCGACATTTTCGCGAAAATTTTTTTTTTTTGAAATAAGTACCTATTTACACGCTGAAGTTTTTTCGTGAATTTTCTCTCTGAATCTTTTGCTTGTAGAGGGGTAAAATTTCAAGCAAAAATTCACTACTTGTTATGTCGTAAATTTTTCTTCTAATTTTTCTTTGCCTTATTCCGATAGAATGTAAACACAGCGTTGCACAGTGTTTGATGTGAAAAATAAAGTTATTGATACGAAATATTGTTGTGGCTTTTAAATTATCAATATACATGTTATTGACGAAAGAATTAATTGAACTGGTGTTAACTGTTAATGTTTATCGACCATAAATTTAAACCAGAGTTGCATTTTAAAAGGAAAAATTTCACTGAAAAACTTCAGCGTGTAAATGCGACCTGAATTCCGAAGAAGTGTGTAAATGGGGTCTAAGTTTGTGTATAATTAATTTTATTTTTATTTTTTAATTATACTCGATACCGAAGGTAACTAGTATATTGGTTTTGTGCAATGTCCGTCATGGTGTCTGTCCGTCTGTCCGTCTGTCCGTCCGTATGTATGCAAGTTTTTTCCACACCCTTCAAGCTAGAGACTTGAAACTTTCCAATTCTCTTTATCTATGGGATAGTAAATTAAAGTGTCAAGATGGGGGTTCTACGATAACTGGGGGGCTGACAAATCGATAAATTCGATAACTCAAAACCGATAAGTCCACATATTTCGCACATCCTTACAGCTAGAACTACCAAATTTGGTAAGAAGATAGCTACTAGCAACCCCCAAAAAACTGCATCAATAATTTTGGAGCCACGCCCCCCCATTCCGCCCCCAGCCCCCCCGAATTTTAAAGTCAAAAAAGCATATATCTCCCTCAGTTTTTGAGCTATAGCCACCAAATTTGGTGCCAAGATAGGTGATGATGACCCCCTAAAAACTGCATCAAAAGTTTGGATGCCACGCCCACCGACACTGCCCTAGCTACCCCCATCCACCCCAACGCTTCGTCAAAAACGGAAATGCGTGTATCTTCCAGAGTAGTGGAGCTAGAGGCTCCAAATTTGGTAGGAAGATAGCTGGTAACGACCCCAAAAGAACTGCATCAAAGTTTTGGAGCCACGCCCACCCATCCCGCCCCCAGCCCCCCGCAATTAGAAATCAGAAAAGCCTATATCTCCCACAGTTTTTTAGCTAGAGTCACCAAATTTGGTGCCAAGATAGATGATGATGACCCCCCAAAAACTGCATCAAAAGTTTGGATTCCACGCCCCGCAATACCGCCCTAGCCACCCCCATCTGCCCCTACGCTTCGTCAAAAACGGGAATGAGTGTATATTCCAGAGCAGTGGAGCTAGAGCCACCAAATTTGGTAGGAAGGTAGCTGGCAACGACCCCCAACAATCTGCATCAAAGTTTTGGAGCCTAGCCCATCCATTCCGCCCCCCTTTCCCCACCTTATACAAACTTTGAGTTAGAGTCACCAAATTTGGTATGAAGGTAGCATTTGACATTCCACAAGGATCTGCAGCAAAAATTTGGATGCCACGCCCAACAATACCGCCCCCAGCCCCCCTTTCCCCACTTTATACAAACTTTGAGCTAGAGTCACCAAATTTGGTATGAAGGTAGCATTTGACATTCCACAAGGATCTGCAGCAAAAATTTGGATGCCACGCCCAACCATACCGCCCCCAGCCCCCCTTTCCCCACTTTATACAAACTTGAGCTAGAGTCACCAAATTTGGTATGAAGGTAGCATTTGACATTCCACAAGGATCTGCAGCAAAAATTTGGATGCCACGCCCAACCATACCGCCCCCAGCCCCCCTTTCCCCACTTTATACAAACTTCGAGCTAGAGTCAACAAATTCGGTATGAAGATAGCAATTGACATCCCACATAGATCTGCGCAAAAATTTGAATGCCACGCCCAACCATACCGCCCCCAGCCCCCCTTTCCCCACTTTATACAAACTTCGAGCTAGAGTCACCAAATTTGGTATGAAGATAGCAATTGACATCCCACATGGATGGGCATCAAAATTTTTAATACTGGTATCGAGTATACCGCAGTCGGTTGCGTCCGACTGCAACGTTTCCACTTGTTTTATCTTACTTTAAATGTACATTTTTGTTTAAAAACAATATTCTCTCAAAATTTTTTCCAATTAATCGAATTCTTCTCTCTTTCAAAATTCTATTGGAAGTAGAAAAAACCCTTTCGCTGGTGACAGAAGACGTTGCCACTAAAAAATGCAATCGGTGGGTAATTTCGATACAGAACATTTATCGAGTACATTTTGTGTGAGTCGCGACTGATTTTTGGGACCCGACAGGTTCACCGGGACCCGTGGGAATTTCGGGACCGACCACTTAATCCACATCCCGAAGCCCATCTCCTGTTTAAACGTTCTTCCTTTCCTAGCAAACTTTTATGTTTGCACTTTAAAAAATACATTTTTTACTTGCTCACTTTTAACCTTTCTACAGGGTATACGACAAGCTAAGCATACTTAGCTTGCAAATACTTGATGTACTTGAACACATACATATATATTTTTATAAAAAATGCTGTCCACGCAACCGGCTGCACTGAGTTTCCATATAAAAGAAACCACTGAATTTCAATTGAAAATCGATCAGTCAGTCGAGGCATGTGTGTGTGTGTATATGAGCTTGTGTGTATATGTTGTGGTTGCTTGTCTGAAACTTCCGATTGACGCTTAAAAGTGTGCTATGAACTATGCATTGCATCAGCTGCCTGCATCCCTCTCACTCACGCTATCGCGCCTGCAATGCTTGTGTGGGTATTAAATCTCCCGTAAATTTTGTTGTTATACTCGATACCGAAGGTAACTAGTATATTGGTTTTGTGCAATGTCCGTCATGGTGTCTGTCCGTCTGTCCGTCTGTCCGTCCGTATGTATGCAAGTTTTTTCCACACCCTTCAAGCTAGAGACTTGAAACTTTCCAATTCTCTTTATCTATGGGATAGTAAATTAAAGTGTCAAGATGGGGGTTCTACGATAACTGGGGGGCTGGCAAATCGATAAATTCGATAACTCAAAACCGATAAATCCACATATTTCGCACATCCTTACAGCTAGAACTACCAAATTTGGTAAGAAGCTAGCTACTAGCAACCCCCAAAAAACTGCATCAATAATTTTGGAGCCACGCCCCCCATTCCGCCCCCAGCCCCCCCGAATTTTAAAGTCAAAAAAGCATATATCTCCCTCAGTTTTTGAGCTATAGCCACCAAATTTGGTGCCAAGATAGGTGATGATGACCCCCTAAAAACTGCATCAAAAGTTTGGATGCCACGCCCACCGACACTGCCCTAGCTACCCCCATCCACCCCAACGCTTCGTCAAAAACGGGAATGCGTGTATCTTCCAGAGTTGTGGAGCTAGAGCTTCCAAATTTGGTGGGAAGATAGCTAGTAGCGATCCCCAAAAACTGCATCAAAGTTTTGGAGCCGCGCCCACCCATTCCGCCCCCAGCCTCCCCGCATTTTGAAATCAGAAATGGCTATATCTCCCAAAGTTTTTGAGCTAGAGCCACCAAATTTGGTGCCAAGATAGGTGATGATGACCCTCTAAAAACTGCATCAAAAGTTTGGATGCCACGCCCACCGATCCTACCCTAGCCGCCCCCATCCACCCCAACGCTTCGTCAAAAACGGGAATGCGTGTATTTTCCAGAGTTGTGGAGCTAGAGCCACCAAATTTGGTAGGAAGATAGCTGGCAACAACCCCAACAGAATTGCATCATAGTTTTGGAGCCTTGCCCAACCATTCCGCCCCCCTTTCCCCACCTTATACAAACTTTGAGCTAGAGTCACCAAATTTGGTATGAAGGTAGCATTTGACATTCCACAAGGATCTGCATCAAAAATTTGGATGCCATGCCTACCCATAACGCCCCCAGCCCCCCCCCCCCTTTTCTCACTTATTACAAACTTCGAGCTAGAGTCACCAAATTTGGTATGAAGATAGCAATTGACATTCCTCATGGATCGGCAGCAAAAATTTGAATGCCACGCCCAACCATACCGCCCCCAGCCCCCCTTTCCTCACTTTATACAAACTTCAAGCTAGAGTCAACAAATTCGCTATGAAGATAGCAATTGACATCCCACATAGATCTGCGTAAAAATTTGGATGCCACGCCCAACAATACCGCCCCCAGCCCCCCTTTCCACACTTTATACAAACTTCGAGCTAGAGTCAACAAATTCGGTATGAAGATAGCAATTGACATCCCACATAGATCTGCGCAAAAATTTGGATGCCACGCCCAACCATACCGCCCCCAGCCCCCCTTTCCACACTTTATACAAACTTCGGCTTGAGTCAACAAATTCGGTATGAAGATAGCAATTGACATCCCACATAGATCTGCGCAAAAATTTGAATGCCACGCCCAACCATACCGCCCCCAGCCCCCCTTTCCCCACTTTATACAAACTTCGAGCTAGAGTCAACAAATTTGGTATGAAGGTAGCATTTGACATTCCACAAGGATCTGCAGCAAAAATTTGGATGCCACGCCCAACCATACCGCCCCCAGCCCCCCTTTCCCCACTTTATACAAACTTCGAGCTAGAGTCAACAAATTCGGTATGAAGATAGCAATTGACATCCCACATGGATGGGCATCAAAATTTTTAATACTGGTATCGAGTATACCGCAGTCGGTTGCGTCCGACTGCAACGTTTCCACTTGTTTTTTGTTTCATTTTTTCTTGCACATAAACAATACATATTCATTTGTCATGCAGAAGTGTGTGTGTGCGTATATGTGTACCAAATCTGTCTATGCAATAAATTGTCACGCTTATTGGCTCGATTCACTTGGGCTTTTTCGTTTTAGGGCAATGAATTTGTGCATATTTGAGCGTTGAGTGCAAAACAATGTCAAATGGATATATCAATTGTCGGAGCATAAGACTTTCGCTTTTAAATCAAGCTTAAGCAATAAGCGAAGGGAAATGGAAATGGCAATGACTTGCAATATTTGAAAATAGTTTGTGCATAAGCAAATCATTGATTGCATTTCAATATATGAGCAAAGTACAATTTTTGTTACAGTTTTCCAAATGTTTGTGCAAAGTATATAATACAAAACAGCAAGATGAAGTTGATAAGATGTGTTTGATTGTGCATTGTGCGAGTTCATTAAATGCACTCGAAGAAAAAATAAAGTTAAGGACAACCGGGAATTGATGACAAAATATGTATTGAAAAGTCAACAATTTTTAATTGAAGTAAGTAATACTTTTAGTCAAATTAAGCCATATTAAAATACAGAGCAAGTGGAAACGTTGCAGTCGGACACAACCGACTGCTGTTTACTCGATACCTGTTAAAAAACGGTTAAAAAGAGGTACGGATGCGCCAGAGGTGTAAGCAGCGTTCCAAGATTGGCTGATGCAGATCTTGCGGAGAGCTATATTGCTGTGAGGGGGGGGGGGGAGGGGATAGGGCGTTATGAGTGGATGTTGCGTCCTAAGTTTTGATGACGCCATTACCTATCTTGGCATTAATTAAGCTCTGGCTCATAAGCTGTGGAAGATAGAGGCGTTTCTGATTTCAAAGTCTGGGAGGCCGGTGGCGGAGAAGGTAGGCGTGGCACCAAAATTGTTGATGCAGTTTTTTGGTGGTAGCCAGTAGCTATCTCCTTAACAAGTTTAGTAATTACAACTGTAAGAAATTTGGGGAATATGTGGATTTATTGATTTTCAGTTATCGAAGTATCGAATTCAAACCCCGAGTAGGCGTTTGCAAAAGTATAGACGGACAGAAAAACATACGGGCATTGCACTAAACTAATATACTCTTTATCTTCGATATCGAGTTTTAAAAGCACAATTTATATAAACTTCTATACATTCTCAAACAGCTGCATTTTAAACTTCCATGAAATTAATGTTTTTGAAAGTGGATTTAAAAATAAAAGTCAAATGTTTGTTTAGTTTTTATGTGTTGCAACGTGAAATTGATTTGTACAAATATCAACTTAAAACAAGTAAGAAGGCTCTAGTCGGGAGAGCCCGACTAGAAGATACCCTGAACCAAGTTGCAATAAATATATTTAATTTATATAAGACTTTGGTTTACTGGCTTAGCTTCCATCGATTAAGTTCAATATCTCCGGTGTTTCTCAACCGATTTGGACGAAATTTTCAGAAAAGTTCTATCATTATCCATTACTTCAACCCTCATTTTTAGATTTTCCAAATTCGATATTTTTTTGTTATCGATATTATGTGTATATCGGAAACCAGAATAGTTATCGATAATTTGAAGCAAACTTGTTCTGCTCATGGTATAGCAGAACTTATATCCAAAATCTGAAATCTCTAGCTCTTGTAGTCTCTGAGATCCACGCGTTCATACAGACGGACAGACGGTCAGACGGACAGACGGACATGGCTATATCGTCTCGGCTGTTGATGCTGATCAAGAATATATACACTTTATAGGGTCGGAGATGCTTCCTTCTGCCTGTTACATACTTTTGCACAAAACCATTATACCCTTATTTACCCATTTTATGGGTTAAGGGTATAAAAATGCAAACTTCACTTGAAGATAGTTCTCTGCTTAGATGAACTATATGTGTGTCACATTCCACATTCTGATTTTGCATTAGTTGCGTGCCCAAATGAATCTTTTACTGAACTCAACTGAATATTAAACGATTTATGTTCAAATAACTTACATGAAACAGATACAGAAACAACTGTCTGTCTGTAGTTTATTGATAACATGCGAACTGTGACTAAAGCCAACGCAAACGCTTCATTACACAGCTCAACACACAGGCAGAGACAGAAGAGAAATAGTAAGGGGTGCTCGATGGAGTCAGTGGTTGTCACTCAATAATTCAGGGGGTTTAGCTTCAGTTGGCACTTGTTCTTCGGATGCCACTTGACTATGAGACGACTCAACCTCAAATAGCCGGGGCGCTCAAACTTTGCTTGTCGCTTGTATAAACCTTTGCTTAACCTCGTCTGAAATTTGAATAGCACACTCACACACACAGGGGGTGGAACGGTTTCCGAGCCAACACCTTTTGCTGGTAAAATCAACTGTCATGCAGTTTTAAACAGTTTACGAGGCGTATGAGCGATATTTGCACAGGCATTGCTTTATTTTCCATACAAACACCAGCAACAACTGGTGTGTGTGTTGGAAGAAAGCGGTGGGAAAAGGGGAAGTATAGAAGAGAAATGTTTGCACTTTGCTTGCTAGCATTTTATTTTATCGTAGCGAATTTTTACCGTGGCACTTAATTCAGCGTAACATTTCAACGATTGATTTAATGCAGCTAAGTGTGTGTGTGTGTGAATGAGTGTATGAGTATGCGTGTGAGTGAAAGAGTGCTTAAGTGAGTGTGCGAATCACTGTTGTTGTTGCTGTTTTTGTTCCTGGCACTTTAATTACCAAGCCAAAATGCCGACATAACACGTTATAAATACAAAAGCAAACAGATACAAACACCTGCACGAGCAATATATGTTTGTGTGTATACGTGTGAGTGTGTGCGTTTTGTACATAAACAAAACCGTTGCTTATGCCATTGCAATGGCAATGCATTGAGGTCGCATATTTTGCGACATTATAACCAACTTTTGTGCGGTAAATACGCAAATTACGGGTGAGAATATTAGTACAATATGTCGAAATGACAAAGTAAAAGTGATTGACTATAAGTTACCATGCAGTCACCAAAATATATACATATACTAGTAAGTGGCCCGCTTACTTCGCTGCGCGGATAGTTTATATAAATTTTAGCAATAGAAGATAGATACAAAATAAATAAATTAGAAAATATTTGTAGTCGGACCGATACATGCATAGACCCCCATAACATTAACATAAGCATAACCATAACTCTAACATGAATACATTTAACATACATGTACATGAGATTATTATCGTAAGTTACTCTATGTTCTCAAATTCTACATGCACTGGTGTTAGTGCAGGCGCGGTTAAGGCATACACTTTGTACTGAGTAGTTTGGAAGAACAAAGACCTCGAGTCAGTCTGTTTCGAGCTGTGAAACAAAGCGATCGTGTGCCAATAAAGCGTGAAAAAATAATAAACTACAAAGAACTTTTGTCTTCTACAAAATCAGAAGTGGTCATCAAACCTCGTCCAAAATAAAAAATGGACAGAATTAATTTAAACGATTTTTCGATTTGCCAGCTAAAGAAATGGCTTTTAGTACAAAATAAATCAACAATGAGAACAAAACATGAACTAATCACTCGCCTTAGCGAAATAGCGCCGGAGATTCGTGGCGACGCCCCAATCTTCGACGACGACGATGATGCTGATACACAACAATCTCTGCAAGAAGATCAGGAAGTCTCACCAGTAACTCCAAACGACGGTCAGCAAAGCGCACAAGGCGACCAGAATGCCGCATTGTCGCACCAACAAGCAGCAGCCGGAATACAGTTAGCCGACGTGCTCAAAGCAGTACAAAATTTGCAAAACGAAATCAACGCAAACAAAGCAATGCTACAGCAAGTAATGCAACAGCAAGCGACAAGCGCCGTCATAGGCGCCGAGAACACAGACAACGACGACGACAACATTGCCAACAACGAATTCCTCAATAGAGAGAGAGAGTTTCAGCATTAGCTATGAACGACGAAGAAGAAAACATAAGAAACGCACAGACTACAAACAACGGTGCATCCAAGGCATACTTAACTAGGTAGCCGCATTCGCACTCGCGTCTTGCCTTAAAAAGTGTACACAAAATGAGAACGAAAGAGAGCGAGAGCGAGAGAGCGTTGAATTTCTGGCTTGCGTCAACACAATAAAATGTGTGCGTGCATGCATATACATATTCATATGGAGGAGGCATATCGAAAAGTCTCGAGCAAACTCACTAAGCAGAACGCAAAATAATCGTCCGCGGAGATGCTTCGCACACAACGCTCGGCTCGAGACTGAAATATAAGGCCAAAGAACGAGGGCGACGCGACGCATTAGGCTACCTATATAAGTATGCCTTGGGTGCATCTACAGCGCTCTCATTCGCAAAAGAAACCACAAATGAGTACGACGGGCAAACGTGTGCACGCAAATGGATTAACCAGCTGAGAAACGTCGCACAAATTTATGGGTTAGACGCCGCTCTCACACGTATGCTTTTGGTATCGAAGCTCAAGGGAAAAGCTCAACGCTGGCTTCACGCTAATTCAGCGCGTATGTTGATTCCACTGCCAACTTTATGCGATCAACTAGTTCTGGCTTTCGGCGACAAAATTTCTAAGGCAGAAATGCGACGCAACTTTGAGCAACGCAAATGGCAGTCGGGTGAAAAATTTGCCATCTACTTTGAGGATAAAATGATGCTAGCCCAGGACATCAACATTGACACCGATGAACTACTGGATCAACTCATCGAGGGAGTATCATCAACATCTCTACCCGACCAAGCGCGAATCCAAAGCTTCAGTGACCCGGAACAGATGCTGTTAGCATTTGCCGATGTTTGCCTGCCACAACAAACATCAACAGTGGTCACAGCAAAGACGTCGACAGCAGCTGGAAACAACGGTGATATTCGGTGCCGCAACTGCAACTCGAGAGGTCATTTATACAGGGAGTGCCGTAAACCTAAACGGGAACCTGGTTCGTGTTTCGCATGTGGCGAAATGGGGCATTTTGTTGCGCAATGCTTGAAGAAAAAGAGCGCAAACAACAACGAAAACTATGTAAGGTATTTTAAAATTTATTTCAAGTGCAACCCTAATTTTCCCATTATTGCAGAGTGCATCATAGATTCAGGCAGAGCGATCTCATTTATTAAAAAATCTTGTATGCCAGTTACAATTAGTCTTAATTTTGTTATCAATTCGTATTTTGGCCTAAATAGAAGCCGTCTTAATGTGTTTGGAAAAACTTTATGTTACATTATAAAAGAATCATTAAATGTTTATTTTGAGTTAATTGTTGTGTCTGATGAATCTATGTGTCATGATGTAGTACTGGGAAGAGATTTCATGTCTGCGTGTGGTTTAAGTATAAATTTGAATACGCTCAAAATAGTTGAACTCATTAATGTTGATAAGGAAAAGAAGCTTAAATCGGAAAATATTGTAAAATTTTCAAATGACCAACAGATAGTTGTCCCTAAATCAGAAAAAGAATCGACCAAATTAAACAATACAGCAACGTTCATTGTTAGCAGTGAACAGCTAACATGCGGTGCAGCTGTAAACGCTAAATCTATTACAGAGCCAATGTTAAATGCAACTAAGAAAAGACAGATGTTAAAAGGTCACACTGTTAATGATCGACTGTTAAGTAGCGAAAATGTTATTGAACAAACTGTTAGTGATCGACTGTTAGGAAGCGAAAATGTTATTGAACAAACTGTTAGTGATCGACTGTTAGGAAGCGAAATTGTTTTTGAACAAGGCCAAAATGATAAAGATATTAGTGAGCAACCGTTACAGAAGGAAACCGGTATGGATGATTTATTGGAAGATAAAAATGTTAATGATCGAATATCAGGAACAAATCATGTTAATGAGCAACTGTTAGAAACCAAAACTGTTAGTGACTTACTGTTAACGAACACAACAGCAAGTGAGCCGCTGTTTATGAACAATACTGAAAGAGAACAAAATTTTAATCAACCAAACGCTAATGAACAATACTTACATAGCAAAAATATTATTGAAAAGATAGTTAAGGAACCAACTTTTAAGGAACGATTTTCGACAGATAATGACAACTTCGACAAAACAATGTTATGCATAAACCTGGTAGCCAACGAAAATTTAGACTATAATTGTGGAGAAAATGTACCTTACAGTACAAAACGTGACTTCAGTGAAATGTTTGAGAAAACTTATGTAAATGCAAAAAGACCGACTGACCCATTCATCAAATGTGAGATGAAGATAACATTAGAGAAAAGTAAACCATTTAGTTGCTCACGTAGACGACTTTCTTATACCGAAAAAGAAAAGTTGCAGAAAATGTTAGACGATTATATTGGTGACGGCATAATACGAAATAGTGATTCGGAGTACGCTTCACCAATTGTACTCGTTAAAAAGAAAACTGGTGATCTGCGTTTATGCATCGATTTTAGGAAATTAAACAAAGTTTTAATAAAAGACAATTACCCGTTACCTTTAATTGAGGATCTGCTAGATAGGTTGGTTAACAAAACAGTATTTACTAAACTGGATCTGAAAAATGGATATTTTCATGTCTATGTCAACGAAGATTCCATAAAGTACACATCATTCGTTACCCCTTTAGGTCAATTTGAATTTTTAAGAATGCCAATGGGCATTAAAAATGCATCTGCTGTCTTTCAAAGATTCGTTAACAAAATTTTTGCAGATTTGATAAGAGAGAATAAGGTTATTGTATACATGGACGACATAATGGTAGCGAGCAAAGATATCACAGAACATTTAGATGTTTTAAAAGAAGTATTCACAAGATTAGTTCAAAACAAACTGGATCTACGTTTAGATAAATGTGAGTTTCTACAGTCAAAAGTTAAATATTTAGGATTTCTCATAACAAGCCAAGGTATAAGAGCAGATGACAAAGGCATTGAAGCAGTGAAAAACTTTCCCGTCCCCGAAAAGATACAAACTGTTCAAAGATTTTTAGGATTATGTTCATACTTTAGGAGATTCATTAAAGATTTTTCAATACAAGCTAAGCCACTTTATGATCTACTTAAAAAAGATAAGCAATTCGAATTTAATGAAAAAGAACTAGAATGTTTTATGTCTCTTAAAGAAAAACTAGTCCAATCGCCAGTGTTAGCTATTTATAACTATAAAGATGAAGTTGAATGCAAGTTCATTTGGATTTGGTGCTGTGCTCATGCAGAAGAAAGAGGATGGCAAGGTACATCCAATTTTCTACTTTTCAAAGCGAACAACAGAAACAGAGTCCAAGTACCACAGTTTTGAACTGGAGACGTTAGCTATTATTTACGCACTTCGCAGGTTTCGAATTTATTTACAAGGGAAACGATTCAAGATCATTACAGACTGCAATTCGTTAACACTAACATTGAACAAAGTAGAATTAAATCCCAGAATAGCCAGGTGGGCTTTAGAATTGCAAAACTATGACTATGAGTTAGTACATAGGTCAGGAAACAAGATGCAGCACGTAGACGCTTTAAGCAGGTGTACAAACATTTTGATTATTGATACAAACAGTTTTGAGGACAATTTGATTATTTGCCAAGGAAAAGACGTTAATATTCAAAAATTAAGAAACTTTTAGAGGAAAATGAGCACAAGTTATATGAAATGAGAAACGGAGTTGTTTATAGAAAAACGGACGACAACAGACTACTCTTTTACGTACCAGAAGATATGGAGAATCATGTATTACACAAATACCACAATGAGCTTGGTCACATAGGCAGAGATAAATGATGGGTAGTATTTGTAAAAGTTATTGGATAGCTAATCTAAAGAAAAAATGTAATAACCATATAGAGAATTGTTTGAAATGTGTTGCGTTTTCCCAAAAAACTGGTAAACCTGAAGGATTTTTGAATAGTATTCCTAAAGGTGATAAACCCTTTGAACTAATACACATAGATCACTATGGCCCGGTATCAGCAGGGAGGGCAAACAAACACATATTTTAATTGTTGACGGATTTACGAAGTTTGTACGATTGTATGCAACTAGGACAACGAATACGAAAGAAGTGATTAAATCACTAAAAGACTAATTTAGAGCATATAGCAGACCAAGATGCATTGTATCGGACAGAGGCAGCTGTTTTACATCGAACGACTTTGAGCAGTTTATGTCAGATTCCAACATAAAACATATTAAAATTGCAACCGGGTGTCCACAGGCCAATGGTCAAGTAGAACGCATAAACAGAAGTTTAGGCCCAATGATAGCAAAGCTTACAGAAGTGGAAATGGAAAGCATTGGGATACAGTTATAGAACAAGTCGAATATTCGTTAAACAACACATTACACCGGAGTATAAAACAAACCCCAAGTAAACTACTGTTTGGTGTAGATCAAAAGGGCGAAGTCATCGATGTTTTAAGAGAAAATTTAGAAGAAATAGTTAATGCAGAAAACACAAGAAATTTAATTGAATTAAGAAAAGAAGCAGAGAAAAACCAGGTACAAGCACAAACCCAAAATGAATTAAATTATAACAAAAAGAAACGGAAAGCTAAAGTTTACGAAAAAGGAGACTATGTCATGGTGAAAAATTTCGATAGCACAGTTGGGGCAGCAAGAAAATTGATTCCCAGGAATAAAGGTCCTTATGTTATTGAAAAGGTGTTACGAAACGACAGATTCCTTTTGAAAGACGTAGAAGGATTTCAAGTTTCTCGAAATCCGTATAGGGGTATCTGGAGCGCTCAAAACATGCGACATTGGGTCGCGAACAAGAGATAATGTAAGAAAATTACAATCATTAATATTAAGTTTCAAGCAATAATAATATCTATAAGACAATTGTAAAAACACCTAAGATCAGGGGATCTAATTCGCAGGATGGCCGAGTTGTAGTCGGACCGATACATGCATAGACCCCCATAACATTAACATAAGCATAACCATAACTCTAACATGAATACATTTACCATACATGTACATGAGATTATTATCGTAAGTTACTCTATGTTCTCAAATTCTACATGCACTGGTGTTAGTGCAGGCGCGGTTAAGGCATACACTTTGTACTGAGTAGTTTGGAAGAACAAAGACCTCGAGTCAGTCTGTTTCGAGCTGTGAAACAAAGCGATCGTGTGCCAATAAAGCGTGAAAAAATAATAAACTACAAAGAACTTTTGTCTTCTACATATTTCAAAAAGTATTTAATATTCTCTTTTCCACGCCACCATTGAGGTAAAGAATCGGGCGCGTCATTAAACTCGATACCGAAGGTAAAGAGTATATTGGGTTTGTGCATGAACGCATCTTTTTTCCCCCCCTTCAAGCTAGAGACTTGAAACTTTCCAATTCTGTTTATCTATGGGATAGTAAATTAAAGTGTCAAGATTGGGGTTCTACGATAGCTGGGGGGCTGGCAAATCGATAAATTCGAAAACTCAAAAACGATAAGTCCGCATATTTCACACACCCTTACAGCTAGAACTACTTAATTTGGTAAGAAGATAGCTACTAGCAACCCCCAAAAAACAGCATCAACAATATTGGAGCCACGCCCCCTTAATCAGCCCCCAGCCCCCCCGCATTTTAAAGTCAAAAAAGCCTATATCTCCCACAATTTTTCAGTTAGAGCCACCAAATTTGGTGCCAAGATAGGTGATGATGACTCCCCAAAAACTGTGTCAAAAGTTTGGATGCCACGCCCACCAATACCGCCCTATCCGCCCCCAGCTGCCCCAACGCTTCGTCAAAAACGAGTATGCGTGTATCTTCCAGAGTTGTGGAGCTAGAGCCACCAAATAGCTTGCAACGACCCCCAAAAAACTGCATCAAAGTTTTGGAGCCACGCGCACCCCTTCCACCCCCTTTCCACATCTTTTACAAACTTTGAGCTATAGTCACCAAATTTGGTATGTGGATAGAAATTGACATTCCACAAAGATCTGCAGCAAAAATTTGGATGCCACGCCCACCCATACTGCCCGCAGCCCCCCTTTCCTCACTTTTTACAAACTTTGAGCTAGAGTCACCAAATTTCGAAGGAAGGTAGCAATTGACATTCCACTAGGATCTGCAGCAAAACTTTGGATGTCACGCCCACCCATACCGCCCCCAGCCCCCCTTTCACCACTTTTAACAACTTCGAGCTAGAGTCACCAAATTTGAAAGGAAGATAGCAATTGACATTTCACACAGATCTGCAGCAAAAATTTGGATGCCACGCCCACCCATACCGCTCCCAGCCCCCCTCTCCCCACTTTTTACAATTTTCGAGCTAGAGTCACCAAATTTGGTATGGAGATAGCAATTGACATTCCACACAGATCTGGATTAAAACTTTGGATGCCACGCCCACCCATACCACCCCCAGCCCTCCTTTCACCACTTTTAACAATTTTTGAGCAAGAGTCACCAAATTTGGTATGAAGATAGCAATTGACATTTCGCAAAGATCTGCAGTAAAACTTTGGATGCCACGCCCACCCATACCGCCCCCAGCCCCCCTTTCAACAGCTCTTACAAACTTTCAGCTAGAGTCACCAAATTTGAAAGGAAGATAGCAATTGACATTTCACACAGATCTGCAGCAAAAATTTGGATGCCACGCCCACCCATACCGCTCCCAGCCCCCCTTTCCCCACTTTTTACAATTTTCGAGCTAGAGTCACCAAATTTGGTATGGAGATAGCAATTGACATTCCACACAGATCTGCAGCAAAAATTTGGATGTCACGCCCACCCATACCGCCCCCAGCCCCCCTTTCGCCACTTTTAACAACTTCGAGCTAGAGTCACCAAATTTGAAAGGAAGATAGCAATTGACATTTCACACAGATCTGCAGCAAAAATTTGGATGCCACGCCCACCCATACCGCTCCCAGCCCCCTTTCCCCACTTTTTACAATTTTCGAGCTAGAGTCACCAAATTTGGTATGGAGATAGCAATTGACATTCCACACAGATCTGCATCAAAACTTTGGATGCCACGCCCACCCATACCGCCCCCAGCCCCCCTTTTCCCACATTTAACATGCTTCGAGCTAGAGCCACCAAATTTGGTATGAAGATAGCAATGGACATTCCACAAAGATCTGCATCAAAAATTTAGATGCCACACCCACCCATACCGCCCCCAGCCCCTGTTTCCCCACCTTTTACAAACTTCGAGCTAGAGTCACCAAATTTGGTATGAAGATAGCAATTGACATTCCACAAAGATCTGCATGCAAACTTTGGATGCCACGCCCAGCCATACTGCCCCCAGCCCCCCTTTCAACAGCTCTTACAAACTTTCAGCTAGAGTCACCAAATTTGGAAGGAAGATAGTTGGTGGCATCCCTATCTGCATCGGAGAATCTTTAAGGCTGCGTACACCCCTGCCCCATCCGTACCCCTTTGCAATCAGGCCTCTTTTTACCTGTTTTAATACTGGTATCGAGTATGCCGCAGTCGGTTGCGTCCGACTGCAACGTTTCCACTTGTTTATTGTTATTTTTGTCTGATTTAGCTGGTGTTGTTGTTGCTGTAAGCTTGAAGTAGTTCATAGGGCGCTTATCATTAAGTCACAGTCGCAGTCGCAGCTGTCGCAACGTCGTCGTCCAAGGCAACGTTGCCTGAAACGTTTTTCGAAATGCTGTAAATTGGTTTGTTTTTGGCTTTTGATTTTGACGTTTTCAGCTACTAAGCAAACAGCAGGACTTAAAAAAAAGATTAAGCTTCATAAAAAAACTTTAAAAGAAGAAAAGACAAATATTTTTTGTTTGAGTTAAGTTGAGTTCAATTGAGCTAAGCCCGAAAGAAACGTAATGAATTGTTGTTTTCGAAATTCTCTTTCCATGAGCAGTACAAAATAATTGCATTGTGTCAGTTCCACTCTAAACTTTGAGGAGTAAAGACGTGTTAATAGCAAACTAAAGCAAGTGCTTATCAGTTGAAAACAACAAAAAAAGCCAAGCGTACGCGTGCACAAAACAATTTGAGAAAAAAAAACATAAACAAAAAAACCTACAGAACAGTTATAAACAAGTAAGAAGGCTCTAGTCGGGAGAGCCCGACTAGAAGATACCCTGAACCCAGTTGCAATAAATTTATTTAATTTATGTAAGACTTTGGTATACTGGCTTAGCTTCCATCGATTAAGTTCAATATCTCCGGTGTTTCTCAACCGATTTGGACGAAATTTTCAGAAAAGTTCTATCATTATCCATTACTTCAACCCTCATTTTTAGATTTTCCAAATTCGATATTTTTTTGTTATCGATATTATGTGTATATCGGAAACCAGAATAGTTGTCGATAATTTGAAGCAAACTTGTTCTGCTCATGGTATAGGAGAACTTAAATACAAAATCAGAAGTCTCTAGCTTTCACGCGTTCATACAGACGGACAGACGGACAGACGGTCAGACGGACAGACGGACAGACAGAGGGACAGACGGACAAGGCTATATCGTCTCGGCTGTTGATGCTGATCAAGAATATATACACTTTATAGGGTCGGAGATGCTTCCTTCTGCCTGTTACATACTTTTGCACAAAACCATTATACCCTTATTTACCCATTTTATGGGTTAAGGGTATAAAAAGGTTACCGCAGGGCAACAGCCCAATAACAACAACAATGCCTCCTGATATAAATAGACTCTTTAAAGCAATTAATACTGAGCCCAAATACATCAACGTAAACAGAACGGACAACAAAACATTTGAAAAAGTATCACCCTTCCTTATTAAAAAAGTCATCGACTATACATGCAGCGGAGAAGTAGAAACATGCAAAAAGACAAGAATAGGTGCCTTGCTAATTAAAACCAAAAGCACACTACAAGCCCAAAAACTTCTAAAGCTGACCACCTTCACCGACTTCCCCGTATCAGTTAGTGAGCACAAGACTCTAAACTTCTCCAAGGGAGTAATTTACTCCGACGAGTTACGCAATGTCGAAGATCAAGAACTTTTAAAAGAACTTAAGCCGCAAAACGTCACAGAAATACGTAAAATAACAAAAATGGAAAACAATACACCTAAAGAAACTGGACTCATCACTCTAACCTTCGCATCACTCTCACTCCCTGAGACAATCATGATTGGATATGAACGAGTTAACATACGCCCATATATACCACTCCCACTTAGATGTCGCAATTGTCTAAGACTTGGACATCCCACAATTACCTGCAAGTCTTCCAAAATATGCATCAATTGCTCTGCCGAACAACACACTGCTGAGAACGAAACATGCACCAAAGATAAATCTTGCATAAACTGCAAATATGACATAAATAACCAAAACAAACACAGCCCAATGGATAAATCATGCCCAGCTTTTATAAAACAAAAGGAATTGACCTCAATCAAAACCCTTCAAAAAGTAGATCATAAAGAAGCTACTAGAATCTACTACTCAAGACACACCCATCAACCAACACCATACGCCACAGTAGCAGCAGAACAACCAGCCAAACAAACAACAATACCAAATATGCCAGCAACCAGTTCATCCAATCCACCCCAAAACATCAAAAACACACCCAACCATACCATCAACCAAATAAGACATTTAACAACATACGATGATCTCTAAACAGCTATGGACACCACTTCCTACGCCAACGAAACCCCATCAACCTCAGCACCGAAATCGACAACAACGCTCAGCTCATCGATATCAGATGAACTCAAACTTCGAATCTTTGCAAATAAACAAAATACTCTCGCAACAAATTTAAAATCAAAAGACAAAACTGATTCTAAAACAAAGAAAGTCAACCAAAACAAGAAACAACTACATCACAATGACAGTGATAGCATTTAACGACTAATAATCCAATTATAAAGTGTCCGCGACGACTACAGCCCCCTCGGGATACTTTCTGCACCCCGGGCGGGCTGTATGCGTCGCGGACACCTAACTTCTATCACTTCCATTCAACATACATGCAACTGCACCTACAACCACAATAATACAAAAAAAAAAAAACCTAACATCAACCATGCTAAAAGTATTACAATGGAACCTTAACGGATATACTAACAACTACAATCAGTTGCAAATCCTCATAAAACAACACAGCCCAAAAATAATATCCCTACAAGAAACCCACCCCTACTCTAAGCAAAACATTCCCATTCCAATCAACTATACACTATACCATGAAAACACGGCCACAAAAGGATATGGAGGCGTAGCTCTTCTAGTCCATAACTCCATACAACAACAACAAGTTACCATTAATCCACTCGACTTTGACACAAAAGCAGTAAGAATTCACTCCAAAATCAAGTTTACTATCGTCTCATCATACATTCCCCCCAACAAAACTTTCAAACTCCAGAATTTGAGAAACACTTTTAACAGCCTAACTCCTCCCTTACTAATAACTGGAGATTTCAATAGCTGGCATCAGAGCTGGGGCTCTCAAACCAACAACAATAGAGGCAACACTCTTTTCAAATTTATTAATCAATCCTCGTTAATAACACTTAACAACGGCTCACCAACCCATTTTACCACTCACCATACTTTCACGCACATCGACCTGTCCCTTGCATCATCCATCCTTAAACTTAACTCCACATGGAATAGAGATAACTCCCTTTCAGGCAGTGACCACTTCCCCATAAGTATTGACCTATTCGACGAACACAACATCAACAACAACCCCACCAAAAGACCAAAATTCAACTTAAAGAAAGCAAACTGGTCCCTTTTTACGAAGCTTTCTGAATCATTATCCATAGAAAACCCCCCAGCACAAACATAAACAAAGAAACAGCTAATATAACTAAAATCATAATCCACGCAGCCAACCAAACCATACCCCAATCACACCAACACAGAAAAAATAAAAAACTGCGCCATGGTGGGACCAAGACCTACAACAATTAAAAGACGAGAAACAAACAGCATGGGCTAACCTAAATAAAATTATCAACACAACAAACATTCTTACCTACAAAAAAGCCAATGCCCGACTTAAACGTGAAATAAAAACTAGGAAACGAATTTCTACTCAAAATTTTACAGCGGAAATAAACCCGAACACACCCATCTCCAAAATATGGTCACATATAAACCGCTTCTGTGGTTTAAAAACTCGTCACGATATCCACTGCCTCATTAACCCCTATGATCACACACAAAACATTCTAGACAAAAACAAAATAGCCAACACCCTTTGTACCCACTGGTCCAACGCATCTCTAGACATTAATTTCCACACATCTTTCAACCACCACAATGCAAAATCTATCCCCAACATTTCACATAATCCATCACCCTTAGCACTAAACCTCGAAAAAGACATAACCATGATCGAACTACTAGCTGCTCTTAATCAATTAAAAGGTAAAACACCAGGACGAGATCGCATAAGCTACCCGATGCAAAAGAACCTATCTCCAAGTCTTTTGAAAAGGCTTCTCAACCTTTTCAACAACATTCTTGTGGCACAAATTCTCCAACAATTCAAAGTTAGCAGTGTTATACCCATCCTTAAACCACATTTGGACAAAACCTCCATCAATTCATACCGCCCCATCTCCCTCAACCCTTGTATCGCGAAAGTGCTGGACAAAATAATTGCTAAACGACTATGGTGGCTAGCTATAAATGGCAAGCTACTAGGTAGTCGCCAAATGGGATTCAGAAAGGGAAAATCAGTGTCTGATTCCCTAGCTATGCTAGATTATCAGACCACATCGTCCCTTTCAAAAAAAAATCATGCATCCATCATATCTCTAGATTTTGCAAAGGCCTTCGACAGAGTGGGCATCCACAGTATCATCGACGAACTCACTGACTGGAAAATATGACAAAAAATAGCAAAATACATTTATAACTTCCTCACTAACAGAAAAATAACAGTCCTCGCCAACAAGTCATACTCTAACTGCCAGCCTTTAAACAACGGAATACCCCAAGGCTCCCCCCTATCAGTCATTTTATTCGCAACAGCATTTAATAAACTGAACAAAGCATTAGACAAACACAAAAAGCTCGAATTTAATGGCTATGCCGACGACTACACAATAGTTTACAAATTAAATAAAAAACAAAACTCTTTGAACATAGACCCACTGTTTAACGACATCAAGCAATGGTGCGACTATTCCGGTGCTTCACTATCACCTAGCAAATGCAAAACTCTGCATATTTGCAGAAAAAGAACTTGCAGCTTCTCACTACAGTCAAACATCTTCACCCTGCAAAATGTAGACTCCCTCAAGATCCTTGGAATCACCATAGAAAAAAAATACAGATGGAACAAGCACATCGAAAATCTCTCTCTACAACTATCCAAAAGACTCAACGTTATAAAATGCTTATCTAACAATAAATTCAACTGCAACATAAATACAATTGTTTACGTAGTAAAATCTATTATTATGTCCAAAATCGACTTTGGAATCCAATTATATGGGAAAGCACCCAAATCCTCTCTAAACAAACTTAAAACAATTTACCACTCCGCTATAAGAATGGCATTCAATGCCTTTCGCACCACACCAATCCACAACCTCCTTCATGAAGTAAACATACTACCAATTGAATACAGAACCTTATACTCGTCACAAAAAAACTTCAAAATCATAATGCACTCTAGACACTCTCCAATAGAAAAAATCTACTATAAAATTAAAAAATCCAAAAGAACGCCTAAACTCCCATCCTCACTTCACGACACAATAGAACAATGCAATATACTTAAAATCCAAACATCTCCCATCACATGCAAAAACGAAAAGTTAAGTAATACTTCCAACATTAATATCTCACTACACTCCTCCCTCAAATCAGACACCTCACCTTTAATATACAAGACAAAATTCAAAGAACTAAAAAACTCACTGACAGATAGACAATTTCTTTACACTGATGGATCCAAGTCGGATGACGGGGTTTCATACAGTGTGACAACTGAAACAGAGCTAATTGCATACCATTTACTACCGCAATTCTCTTCAGTTTTTACAGCTGAAATAGCAGCAATCCTCGCAGCATGCAAATACGCCAGCAAACAAAGAGGCAAATTTAGCATCTGTTCAGACTCACTATCCTCATTACTAGCTATCAACAACACCAATAGCCAAAACTTCTACACCATTTCTATAAGGAATATTTTAAACAAATATAAGAACAATAAATTGTTACTTATATGGATTCCGGGACACTGTGGTATAACGGGAAATGAACTTGCGGACGAAATGGCAAAAAAAACACCCATAAATTCCCCCTTATTCTTGAAATTAACTACAACCTATCGGACATAAACAAATTTATGTCAATCAAAACACCCAACAATTCTATGAATTAATCCTAAACAGCACATCCCAACACTACAAAATGATCTGCCACGACAAAGCAAGAAAAACAACAATAAAAAACACTACACGAACGGACTTCTTAAAATTTACAACATTAAGACTAGGACATACAAACCTAACCCATGGCTATATCCTTAATAAATCCTCTCCACCAACATGTACCAACTGCAACACAACCCTCACCATCACACATATATTAGTCGACTGCCCACTATACAATAGAGAAAGAGCCCTGTACCTTCAACCATCTATAACCGAAATTACCTCAGTCAAAAATATAAATGAAACAATAGAATTCCCTAAAAATATAAATATCTATAATTTAATCTAACTTTAATATCCTTATACTAATAAATAAAACAATAGAATTCCTTAAAAATATAAATATCTATAATTTAATCTAACTTTAATATCCTACCTATGTAAATAAACAAAATACATTATAAGAACTCACAAACCATGTACATACTAGAATATAAAACACACTCTACAAGCTTAAGGCGTTAGCTGCTATAGCTTAGTATCCCGTTAGACGTAATTTAAATTAAGTACTAACTCGTCAATAATAATAATAATAACAAGTGGGAACGTTGCAGTCGGACGCAACCGACTGCGGTATACTCGATACCAGTATTAAAAATTTTGATGCCCATCCATGTGGGATGTTAATTGCTATCTTCATACCAAATTTGGTGATTCTAGCTCAAAGTTTGTATAAAGTGGGGAAAGGGGGGCTGGGGGCGGTATGGGTGGGTGTGGCATCCAAATTTTTGATGCAGATCTTTGTGGAATGTCAATTGCTATCTTCATAACAAATTTGGTGACTCTAGCTCAAAGTTTGTAAAAGTGGCGAAAGGGGGGCTGGGGGCGGTATGGTTGGGCGTGGCATTCAAATTTTTGGTGCAGATCTATGTGGGATGTCAATTGCTATCTTCATACCAAATTTGTTGACTCTAGCTCGAAGTTTGTATAAAGTGGGGAAAGGGGGGCTGGGGGCGGTATGGTTGGGCGTGGCATCCAAATTTTTGCTGCAGATCCTTGTGGAATGTCAAATGCTACCTTCATACCAAATTTGGTGACTCTAGCTCAAAGTTTGTATAAAGTGGGGAAAGGGGGGCTGGAGGCGGTATGGGTGGGCGTGGCATCCAAATTTTTGCTGCAGATCCTTGTGGAATGTCAAATGCTACCTTCATACCAAATTTGGTGACTCTAGCTCATAGTTTGTATAAAGTGGGGAAAGGGGGGCTGGGGGCGGTATGGTTGGGCGTGGCATCCAAATTTTTGCTGCAGATCCTTGTGGAATGTCAAATGCTACCTTCATACCAAATTTGGTGACTCTAGCTCGAAGCATGTAAAAGGTGGTGATATGGGGGCTATGGGGCTTAGGGCTTAGCTCAAAAACTGTGGGAGATATAGCCATTTCTGATTTCAAAATGTGGTGGGCTGGGGGCGTAATGGGTGGGCGTGGCTCCAAAACTTTGATGCAGTTCTTTTGGGGTCGTTACCAGCTATCTTCCTACCAAATTTGGAGGCTCTAGCTCCACTTCTCTGGAAGATACACGCATTCCCGTTTTTTACGAAGCGTTGGAGCGGATGGGGGTGGCTAGGGCAGTATTGGTGGGCGTGGCATCCATTTTGATGCAGTTTTTGGGGGGTCTTCATCACCTATCTTGGCACCAAATTTGGAGGCTATAGCTCAAAAACTGTGGGAGATATAGGCGTTTTTGACTTTAAAATGCCGTGGGGCTGGGGGCGGAATGGGGGGGCGTGGCTCCAAAATTTTTGATGCAGTTTTTTGGGGGTTGCTAGTAGCTATCTTCTTACCAAATTTGGTAGTTCTAGCTGTAAGGATGTGCGAAATATGTGGATTTATCGGTTTTGAGTTATCGAACTTATCGATTTGCCAGCCCCCCAGTTATCGTAGAACCCCCATCTTGACACTTTACTATCCCATTGATAAAGAGAATTGGAAAGTTTCAAGTCTCTAGCTTGAAGGGTGTGGAAAAAACTTGCAACCATACGGACGGACAGACGGACAGACACCATGACGGACATTGCACAAAACCAATATACTCTTTACCTTCGGTATCGAGTATAAAAATTGCATTGTTATAGATGATTTCTTTGAAAAGTGTTTGCATCCAGCTCTAAAATGTATAGTTCGTTATTCTGAGCAATAGATTCTTAAATGCTTATGTGATGAAAACAGAAAATGTCAAGTCACTGTTGAAAACAATTTCTCATATGCCTTTCGAATCCCAACTTGAAACTTAGCTATCAAAATTCGTGTATTTTTACTATTTTTCCAGTTTTTAATAATACTTTTATTCAAAAGTTACAGATAAGATCGCAAATTTCATACTGATTTAAATTTTAAATTAAATTTATTAAATTAAATTAATTAAATTAAATTAAATTTTCAGTTAAGCCAGAATTACTTGATTCAAGTAAGATAATGGATAAATGAAGTACGTTTAGGATCGATTTTAGTCAAATCTGGCTTAAATTAAACCTATTTTCTACTTGATTTAATACAGATTTTTTCTGAAATCAATCCCAGTTTTACTTAATTTAATCCTGACTTTGGCTTAAATCAATCCAAATTTTTCTCAAAAGTGCCCTTAAACTCAATTTCATTACACATTTTGGTTTTACAAAAATCAATTTCAAGATCTGTTTTGGTTATCATACCAATATAATTTTCTTTTGTTAAATCTACAATTTTAAACAAGGAAGCTGAATAAATTGGTTCAATTGATTGTTCATGATCAGTTAAAAATTTTGCGAATTTCAAACCAGCTTTAACGGCTATAGAGTAAAATGGATTTTTTCGAGAGTTAATATTATGAGTATATAATTTGGGTTCTCTAAGTTTTGATTCAAAACGCATACTCCAAAGAAACCTAAGTGGACCACACCTTTTGATGGATGTTACATAATGCACCATGAAGTGGTGCTTTGGTTTCAATGGACCATAACGCTGATTATAAATTATATGGTGTCTTTTCACCAATGCTTGAAAAGACTCTAATTCTTTTCTAAGTAGTCAATTTTAAATAGAAATTCAATCACGTCCAATAGTAGTAAAAGTACCTGCCAGTCAGGATCATTATTTGGTATTAAATCTCCAATTAAAAGAGGTAAAAAATGAACAAAACTATGCATTTCACTTGCAGTCATATTTAAATTAAAACATTTTAATCGATTAAGCTCAATGGGATTTGATTGATTGCCAATTTCTGTTTCTCCAAAATGAAACAAATCTTTTCGATTATTAATATCATTAAGGGTTATCACTTTTTTTTTTATTAACGCTAAAAGTACATTGCAAACGTCATATTTGCATACTCCTTCTTATCTATCATGCATTATATCAAAGCATAAGCTCTCAGTGATATGAAAATTGGGCAATTCATTAAAAATACATTGTGATTTGAATCATTTTTTTGTAAATCAGATTGATAGTTTTCTTTATTTATTAAAAAAAAGTGGTACTTCGGAAATATCAGTTTGCATTTGTGACTTAATCTTGAACAAGCCCGGCAGTACCGTTTTGCATTGAAAGATTTTACAAATCCATTAACGCTATTTACTGCCAACTTATCTCCAATCACTAAGCCCAATATGAACTTTACCTTTCTTACCTCGTTACCTGCTGTTATTTCTACTCCGTTTTCAAGTAATTTTAGCTCTTTCACCAAATTGTGAAAAGCCTTTTTATTACCACATGTCTTTAAATCTGATGAAGAAATAAAAGCAGCGGGAAAAATGTATTCTAACTTTGATAAAAGGTAACGAGGCATTGCAGGTTTAAAGTAATATCGAGAAGGTTTGGTATTCAAAAATTCGTTGAAAGATAAATTTTAATGGCATTATTACAATACTAAAAGTTTAAGGACCCATTGTTGGGTTTCCAACAAGAGAAATTATTTTTCCATTTTTTTTTTTCAATATTATATTTTTTTTTGATCATCGTAAAGTTTCAATTCTATTAAAGTTTTAAGAAACCTATACTCCGTTCGTGTTTCTTCGAAGGGATTTTTACCAAAATTTAAAATAGTTGTTAACTCATTTTGAATTTCAGTTGCAATTAATTGGCGTTCAATAGCAGTTGCTATAAATGTGGTTAATTTAGTAATTGAATCTTGTAAACTTAAAACAATATTTCTAGGCATATAATTCTCCGAACACAAAAAGTTGTTTTTAAATCGTCTGTATCTAAACCTATTTTTGTTACCTCTTGTGTTCCCCAGGGTAGTCATGATGTAAAACAATGTTTCACCTATAATGACGCTTCCCTGTGTAATTTACTACAGTCGGATTTGGGTGATTTGTCAGCCTGGTGCCGTACTAACTTACTAAATTTAAATTGTTCAAAATGTAAAGTCATGTCTTTTTGTAGAAGTACCCCTCATACTGCTCACTACTTGCTTGATGCTTCACCACTTGACCGCGTGTTTGAAATTAAAGATTTAGGCATTATTCTTGATCCTAAATTAAAGTTTGACGCTCATATTTTGTTTATGGTCAATAAGACCATTAATGTCCTTGGCTTCATCAAGCGGTGGTCGAAAGAGTTTAATGATCCGTACACCACTAAAACGCTTTATACATCCTTAGTACGTCCTATTCTGGAGTATGGATCTTGTGTGTGGTCCCCACAATACTCGATTCACCAGGACAGAATTGAATCTGTGCAGAAGAAATTTCTTCTATTTGCCCTTAGAAGTTTTAACTGGGTTGCTGGAGTTGACTTACCCCCGTATTCAAGTAGACTCCTTTTGTTAAATCTTCCCTCTCTGTTAAACCGTAGAACTATGCATGGATTATTATTTATTACTAACCTACTTAATGGTGAAATCGACTCATCAGTTCTTTTCAGTCGAATTAAATTTAATGTCCCAATTAGATCTTCACGTAACTTTTTACCCCTTAGCCTTGATCGTTGCTTCAGCAACTATTTAACTCATGAACCATTTCGTGTTATATGTTCTGACTATAACAAACTTTATTCTCTTGTCTCCTTGGAGGCCTCAATTCCAGTACTAAAAAGATCGATCCTCTTTGCTTTATCTAATCGTAACCACTAACTACTAATTTAACGCTGGTCTGATTGGGTTTTTCTGGGTTTTCCCCAGTCCAAGCAACAAATGTTGGACTACTCAATTTTTTATTGAATTTCCCAGAGCTTTAACGATAATTTTTAAATATATTTTCAGATGTATATATTATTCTATATTTTACTTAATTTAATTATTTTAACTATTTTTAATTTAAATTAAATTTTGATTCATTAATTTATTGTCAGCTGATCTTAGCTGATTATAAATAAAAAATAAAAAAATAATAAAAATAAAAATAAACACTTAGGGCAAATACAATGGCTTCCTATTTACATTTTTCAATAATGTTTGGTAGATTTTCTAACTGCTTTTTCTTTAATTCAGCTGACTCAATTGAGCAATGTATATCCGGTGGTTTTTTTTAAAAGAATCATATAATTTCGGTTCAGTTAGTTGTCTTGATTGTGCAACATTATCAATTTTATGAAGATTTTCTAAGTGCCTACGAAAACTATAAAAGTAGCAAACAACTGGTTGCACTCATTTTGCTTACACTCTAATTTAAGACCTTTGGTTGTCAAACAATGAATGAACTCAAAATGTTCAATCAATAATTCAGGTTTTTGAATCGATTGAGAGCAGATAATGCACACATACATATTGATAACACTTGCCGTTCAACAATATATGTTTAATTGTTATTTAAATATTCAATTAATAATGTAACATTTGAACTGTTAATATCAAAAGGTGTTTAAATGTTAAAAAAGTATTTTTGAATAAAAAACCACGGTTGTTGGCAAGCCTTAGGATATTCTAAAGACAAAACTTGATATACTTTAAAACACGCATCAAGACACTCAATAAATGATTGAAAAGCAAGTTAATTATCATTCAAATAGAGAAAGAACCTTTCAATTTTAGTATCTGCTATACCTTGTGCAATAATAAAGGGTTGTAACGTTAGCCCTGCAGAGTAATATTTGTTGACGATTTTCTGAATTTGAATCTTGTAGTCATTTAAAGTTGCCAATCGCAGTACAAAGCTTTCCTGACAGTCGAAAATACTTGCTTTTCTGCATAGATTTCCACTGTCATCCTTGAATCTTGCCGACAATGGCAAAACAGCATTCAAAAGACGCGCTATCAAATAGTCCTGCGAATCTGTGAATGTAAAAACGAAATTTATAAAAAAATTAGTTTAATTAACTATAAATTTCAACCGAAATTGTACAAAAATTTACCTTTGTCAACGCAAGCTTTTGCAATGTTTAGAGTTTTCTTGCAAGAGCTGTTAGTAATATTGATTTCATAAAACGGCAATATTTTACTTTTAAAACATTCCCATTTAGAAAACAACAACAAACTTTTTTCGTGGTACAAAATTTTGAAATCAATATCAATCTGCAATTAGAGGGTAAAAATATTAAAAAGAGTACAAAAAAATAATTGTTTTAAGACATACCAAATCAGAAGCTTGAGGATGTGCAAGTTTTGGCCATGCAGCCAATACATCTTCAATGTGTAGTTCCTTTATGTCTCTTTGGCGCAATTAAAAAGTTTTTTTTTCCACTTTTCGCAAACCTCTACCCAGTCTAAGCAGTCTGGATTTAGTGAAATCTTATAGCTTTCTGTAACGAATTCGTCAATTTCAACGATCGTGTCTTCATTTTCATCCATACACAAAGAGCTCTGTGACGAGCAGCTCAGCTTTAATTGTTTGCTTTGTCGATTTTTATACTTTGAATAAAGTTTTCCACTTGGCGAACGTTTTCTTGAGCCGGAAATAAAGTAATAGTCCTGTTAAAAAAAAATTATACATAATAAGCAATTAGAAAGATTATTTGGCTGACAATGTTCTAGTAGTGCTTACCTTCATATTATTTTCACTTGGAAAAAGAGAGCAAATTTCATTTACCAAGAATGGAAAATCAGGAACTCTTATTTTTAAGCCATGTTCAAGACTTTCCTGGACAATCAAACTAATAAGGGCATCTCTTAAAGAGGTAGTCAGCGCAATCTTTTTTTCACTTTGCTCTAAGATAGTTCTTCCTGTATTCGATTCTGTCAACAAGCTAGCCAAACTTTAATTGAGCACGCATTTGCCGGTGTATTGCTGCTGCGATGCATTTTTCAGCCAGTTGCTTACCTTAGATGGAGCTGAAAGTGTTTCATCATCGATATCGAACTGAAAGTTAAAAAAAACTAATACATTGAAGATTATGAAATTTAACTTAGTACCTCTCGCTTTCTCTATGCAAACAATTGCTCCCGAAATTCCATTCGCAGCTCTATAGGAGGAATTACTTCTTTAATATCATCCGCATTCATCAATTTTAAACCTTTAAAAGTTACGCCAGCAGCTATTCAGAATATTAAAAACAAAGCAAAAAATTTCAACATGGTTAGCGCGCGTCTTTTTGTTGATCTTCTTTGATATTTCTAATTTAAACGGTATAACTTTCATAATAATTTTGCACAGATATGTTTGTTTGTATCGACTGATTCACTTACATATGTGTATGCACATGTAAGCACATCCATAAGTACATAAATACCTATGTACATGTACATATATTTCAGAAAAGGTGCAAAGGAGATCAACAAAAATAATTTTTTTTTTCAGTGCAGATTTAAGTTCTTATTATTTGTTGTAAACGTACAGGGGGGTTCAGTTTGTTTAACTATAATTACACAAATTTTTTTTTTCAAATAAAATTTTAAACAAATTTTTTCTTTTAAATTAAGTATGTATTTGTTGATTTGCACAGTAGTATTTAAGTTTTTGTGTGTTTTTTTCTTTGTACAGTCGCCGGTCGCTTTGCTTTGCATGACGATATATGTATGTTTGCATATACAGAATATTTGTATGCATATGTGTAAGAAAAAATGGAAAAAAAAACGCACAAAAACCGAAATAATTGTGCAATACATATTAGTTACAAATTTTTTTTGAACACCCACTTTAATTTACACAGTCGTAACAAACATTAAATGCTGAATATTTTTATTTCACAACAAGTCCAAAAAATGCTTATTCGGTTTTTTTATTGCTTTACAGATTTGAAATTATTAATTATTTACACTGCAAATACGGCAGAACATTTTCTAGCCTAAATGCCTTTAGGAGCTCCTCTTATTCATTCTTTGGCGGAAGGGCAATTATGTCCACAGCTTCCTCACTTGCACTCATTTAAAATTATTTTGTCACTTTGTTTAACACGTCTGTCGATTTCAATTGTACGACTCACATTGTGCAAGCGACAAAGTTGAGCTGAACAAATTTGACCACGACGAAAACGAATTCGCGAAAATAACTGAATATCGAAACACAACGGTAAATAGAACAAGGCACACGAAAGAAAAAGACGGGCACGCGACGAGATCAACACAAAACAAGTAAGAAGGCTCTAGTCGGGAGAGCCCGACTAGAAGATACCCTGAACCCAGTTGTGATAAAGCTTAGTACGCAGGAACTAGAAATATTTCTAGTTGTGTCAAACTCCATATAAAAAAAACGCTAGAAATAATTTCTGGGCATAATTTCTAGAGACATTTCTAATGAGTATATGCAGCAGCTAGAAATGTATACTCAAAAAATGTTGAGAGTTGCCACATCGATTACATTGAAGTGGATCGTGTGGATGGCATTGAACAGCTGAATTTCTGCTAGAAAAAATGAGCAGCACATTATTTCTAGGCGTCAATTGTAAAATGGACGGAATTTTGAGTTTTAAAAAAAATGAAAGTCGTGTTCAAAAATTTTTACACGACGATAAGGCAAAATTAATCAACGCAGTGAGGGCAAACAATTGCATTTGAGACCTTACACACGCAAAGCATATGGATGCAAATTTTATTAGAGCTGCTTGGGAATCAATTAGTGTGCTTATAATAAAAAATGCAGCCACTGCCGTTAATAACATATTATCAGTCATTTTTATGTTGCAAAAATAAAATAAAATATTTATAGTTCCTGCGTACTAAGCTTAAATATGTAAATTAAATTTATAATTGACTTTGGTATACTGACTTAACTTCAATCGATAAAATTAGATATCTCCGGTGTTTCTTAACCGATTTGGACGAATTTTTCAGAAAAGTTCTATCGTTACCCATTATTTCAACACTCATTTTTACATTTTCCAAATTCGATATTTTATTGTTATTGATATTATGTGTATATCGGAAACCAGAATAGTTATCGATAACTTGAAGCAAACTTGTTCTGCTCATGGTATAGGAGAACTTAAATACAAAATCTGAAGTCTCTAGCTTTTGTAGTCTCTGAGATCCACGCGTTCATACAGACAGACAGACAGACAGACGGACAGACAGACAGACAGACGGACAGACGGACATGGCTATATCGTCTCGGCTGTTGATGCTGATCAAGAATATATACACTTTATGGGGTCGGAGATGCTTCCTTCTGCCTGTTACATACTTTTGCACAAAACCATTATACCCTTATTTACCCATTTTATGGGTTAAGGGTTATTCTTTGAGTAAATAAATGATATCGATCTTATCACCAAAGAAAATAAGTTTGCGTAGGTGTCCAAATACTTTTGTCCTCCATTGTAGACATACTCTCTAAGCGAGGCTCGGTTCAAGAAGCGACGCAAAAACTTGTGCCGAAGCTGGCGCCGTTGTTCACATTTTATACACTTGCAAAAATAGTGTATTAACATTTTGCAATATATATGTATGTAACGTGAAAGAACAAGTAGACACCGCAAGTGTAAATAATATTCGGTGCCGACATAAGCTTTCCAAAAATATGCTCATACATATGTATATATTCTGTTCTTTTTCAGCGATCTATACATACAAACAAACAGCATAACATAACTAAAATTTAGTTACTAAATGCTTGTGCGTTGTAGGCAAGCGTTTAATAGATTTGTACATATGTATGTATGTACATATGTATGTACATACATTTGTATTTACGCAAACCCACCATGAGCCGCACCCATACAACCCGACCCCCATAGGTTATGCTCGCACCCTGAATGCACCTTTTCAAATATCTTTGATTATGCGTTCAAGTTTTGGGCTGCCCTTATGAATAGTCTGTCAACAAAAACTGTTTTCTGTGTAAATGTATGTACGTAAACAAACGTAAATGTGCATTCGAACAAGTTGAAACATGCATTAAATTTTTTTTCTCAGTTTAGGAATTTTATTTCTTATTTTTAGAAAGTTTTTGATTAGAATTTTTGGAGCTTATTTTAAGTAAGATTGGGATTGCCAAACGAACAAGTTAAAACACGCACTCATTTTTTTTTTTCTAAATTTAAGAATTTTCTTACTTATTTTTTAAAAAAATTCTGATTAGAATTTTTCTCGCTTATTTTAAGTACGAGTAGGATTGATTTTAGTCATTTTTTACTCAGATTAAGAAATTTCTGGCTTATTTTCGGATTTAAGTACGATTTAACTTGAACCAAGTAAAACAAAGTAAAATCGTACTTAGATACCCCTAGAAGTTTTTTGGATTGATTCAAGCCATAAAAAATTTCTGGCTACTATTTTTTGGGTGTAGGTTTTACTCAAGGGGTTAACTCAGTAGTTACTTTGAAATTTTTTATATTTTTTCAAGTCGGTCTGATTTAAAATTACTAAGACATGAGCGTTAAAAAAACACATTTTTTGCGTTGACGACTAAAATTTGAACTTTTCACGCGTTTATGTCACAATTGCAGTTTGAAACATGTGAGCAAAACTACCCGAAAACTACTGAACCGAAATTTTTTAAAATTAGCAAACTCACATTTTAAAGCTTGAAAATCGAACTTTTGACTATTTGAAATTAGACTAGCTTACATTGTTTTTTAACTTAATCCATTAACAATATTTCTTCCAAAGCTATCAAAAGACACATTTTAAAACTTTGACTTGAATTTGTTTTCTAAGTTGAATAATTTTTCATAATTTTATTTTTTGACTATTCATATAAGAGTAGTTAAATTAATTAATTTATTTAATATTTATTTTTGAAAGAAAAAAAATTAAAAGAGTAACTTTAAAAGCTTTTTCATTAGAAAGTTTGGTTAAAATAGGTATACAAAATTGTTGGTAAATATAGTGCTAAGACTTTTTGGTTTGCATAATCCACTTCACCACAAACTAAAAGAAAAAAAATGAACAGAGAACTCTTAGTTTTTTTTTCTCATTATGTTTATTGAGGCATACTGACTTACCCCAGGAACCTCTTTGTGTCCTTGGTATCTATTCATTAAGCCCAATTGGTCACGCCGGCTAAATTTAGTTATCTGTCACGATATAAATAACAATAATAACAATAACAAATACACTAATAAAATAACAAAAATACAAATACTGCAATGATGCGTCAGCTTCTGCTGGCCCTCATCAACGACGTATGGGATCTTTCGGTTGTCGCCTGTTGTCTGGCGCTCACGATTTTTCACAATAATACTTGAATTTTTCAATCATAATTGTTTAAGCTTATTTTAAAAATTGTTTTTTAAATTTTTATTTCAATGTTATTAAAAAGCGTATTTTTTATGTTTTTAAACTCTATAAATTTATGTTGTAAGTCGGGGTAACTCCTTAAAAGTGTTGACTAGCGCATTTTAATAAATTTATAATTAAGAACTCTATGCATATTTGATCATGGTTGTTGTTTTTTTACTATCGATACTGGAGGTAAAGAGCATATTGGGTGTGTGCAATGGACGTCATGGTGTCTGTCCGTCTATTCGTCCGTCCAACCTATGAACGCAACTTTTTTTTGACAAGCTAGAGACTTGAAACTTGGCAAATATCATTATCTGTGGCCGGGACAGATAAAGTGTCAAGATTGGGACTCTACGATTAGTGGGGGGAGGGAGGGGGGGGGGGGGTTGGGGCTGTAAGTATCGACATATCCTTTTATTTCTCACACCCTTACAGTAAGAGTTACCAAGTTCGGTAAAAAGATAGCTACTGGCATCCCCCATCACAAACTCGTATGCGTATATCTTTTGAGTTAGGGTCACCAAATTTAACATGCCTTACGCTCCACCGCCTCGTTAAATACGGGACTAAGGGTTTCTTCCACAGCTTTTAAGCTAGAGTCACCAATATAGCTGGTAGCATACCCAAAAGATCTGCATTAGCCAATCTTTGAACGCAACGCACACCCCTACATCCGTACCCCTTTGCAATCACGCTTCTGGATACCCGTTTTTAAACAGATACCGAGTATAACGCATTCGGTTGCGTCCGACTGAAACGTTTCCTGTTGTTGTTACGATCGATTTCAATTTAGAGCCTTTACATAGATTTACTATCAGGCACAACTCAAGTAGTCGTGCTTACTGTCTTTTAGCCATACACTCATGCAAATTGAATTAGTTGGGCAAACGTTGTGTTCAGGTTAGGTTCTTAGGCTCCCCTTGTAATTATGAGCTGAAATCCATAAATGTTAAGCCTCTTCTTTTTTTTTGCTGTCGTTAATGTACACAAAAGTACAGCTACATATATGTATGTATGTACATAAATATGTTTGTAGTTCATTAATATTTCAGACCTTAATCTCCTAGTCTGTGGCAGTAGACGCCATCATCTCCGATGGTAAGCAAGCGTAAAACGCTTTTAACAGGAAACTTATAAACGCAATGCGCTAATTATTTTTCGCGTGGCATGTAAAGGCGTTACCCAAATCCCCATTTCCCGAACCCCACCCGCCGCAATCACCACTTCTTCCTCAGAAGCTGACTGAGGCTTAGCGTAGAACATTTCCGTATTTGGAAAGTTTTGCTTGCGAAGGAGGGAAGGAGGAGAGAGAAGTGAGGTTGTGTTCGCCAGGACATAGAAAATTTCATTTTCGCATAACAGCGAGCGCATTCCTTTTAATTACTCAGCACTTTCTATCTTAGAAGCCAACACATACATGAACATTATCTTTTTTTGGCGTGGCAATTTCAAATTATAATTATCGATAATATTATCTTTTGTTTGTCCGTGACGTTTTTCGCAGATTCTGGAAATGTTTATAAAGTTCAATTTAGGTCAAATATTCTTGATGTAAATTTGTGTCCAAGTATATTCAGAATTATTCTAATGCTAGCAATCTTGCTTGAATCAATCTTAAATTACATGTTTGGTTTTTACTTCACTTAAGTTCCATCGCCAGAATTCCTATACAACTAAGTCTCGAAAATTTCATCTATGGTACTGAATTTTCTGGTGAGCTGGTATAATATAATTCAAATGATTTTGTACCTGATCGGATGGTAAGCAAAATAATTTCATACCAAATTTTATAGAAAACTTAACACTTTACACGGCTGCATTTTTTAGAGTCCTGTTTTGGAACTCATTTCCAACGTAAAAGCAAACTTTTTTTTATAATTACAGCATTGAAGCTCTTACATTGTGGACAGTTCGTTGTTTACCCATTTAATTGGTCAGTCGTGACACGTTTATGTTTACATTTATGTAAAGTTTTTATAACATCTTTTTAGGTTAAACAATGGCTAAATTCAGCATTTGTACCTGCATAAAATTGAACAGCTTAAGATATCCTTAACTCTATTCACTTCGAACCATTGACAGTGCAACGGCATCGGCGATGTTGTCATTTCCTGTTCCGTTTCCGCCCGCACGTATCCACATACACATGGATATAGACGTGAAAGGCACTTTGGGCCTAGTTACTGCTTGGTACTTGGATGGACACGCACACACAGACACACACAGGTAGCTAAGGCATATGCCGCAGACATACATACATTACTGTTACTGTTAGTGTTGTTTACAAGTTGTTACCAGCTCGTTTTGGCTTGGCGGTTATTGTGGTTAAGTTTTATGCCGCCATTGTATTCCGCTTTGCGTGCAGCACGTATTGCTGCATCTTAATACTACCCGCATCCCGTGGCCTCTTCACTCGACTCCCGATCGGGGAGGACGTTACTATCTTTCACTCCTTCTTCTTCTTAATTCCATTTTCACTTTCTTTGATAGTACTCAATTTTTTGCATCATTAATCTTAAGCGGTTTTTAGCTTTGACGCTGACTCACACACTAACACACACACACACACATAATATATAAAAGTAATATTAGTAATAAGTAATTAGTAATAAGTATTCTTAGTCTTCCGTAAACTGCGATTTAAATAAATTGACATGACATATTTTATAGCATCGAGTTTTTGACATCAGCACCACTTTAATTCTTTGTTGTACTAATACAATACCATACCAAACATACATGTGTACATATGTATGGAAATATGCGTCATGCTGGTGGCAGCCCTAAAAATTTTCCGCTCGATTTGCCGCTTATGTTTGTTAGCTTACAGCTGCCAGTCGCTAACTTTTCATTGTTTGCACACATCAAAACAATTTTCAATATTTTCCCAAATGGAAAAGAAGCTAAGCTGACCAAAACCAAACGGAACGGAAGCAAACGTAACAAAACCAAAACAAAACAAGTAAGAAGGCTCTAGTCGGGAGAGCCCGACTAGAAGATACCCTGAACCCAGTTGTGATAAATATGTAAATTAAATTTATAATTGACTTTGGTATACTGACTTAACTTCAATCGATAAAATTAGATATCTCCGGTGTTTCTTAACCGATTTGGACGAATTTTTCAGAAAAGTTCTATCGTTACCCATTACTTCAACCCTCATTTTTACATTTTCCAAATTCGATATTTTATTGTTATTGATATTATGTGTATATCGGAAACCAGAATAGTTATCGATAATTTGAAGCAAACTTGTTCTGCTCATGGTATAGGAAAACTTAAATACAAAATCAGAAGTCTCTAGCTTTTGAAGTCTCTGAGATCCACGCGTTCATACAGACAGACAGACGGACAGACAGACGGACAGACGGACATGGCTATATCGTCTCGGCTGTTGATGCTGATCAAGAATATATACACTTTATGGGGTCGGAGATGCTTCCTTCTGCCTGTTACATACTTTGCACAAAACCATTATACCCTTATTTACCCATTTTATGGGTTAAGGGTATAACAAAACAAAACAATGCTAAACGATACGATACGAAACAAAACGATACGAAACGAGACGGAAAGTAAGCGAACCGAGTCCCTGATCTGGCTTGGCCTGGCCTGTGTTAGGTTGGTTTCGGTTCGGTTGGGTCGTTGTGCCAGCGTTTTGTAGATTTTGAGAGCCATAAATTTTAAGTGTCAATATATAAAAACCGCATATGTGCGGCCAGTGGCGGCAACGAGTCGAAATTCATAAATTTTGCCATGGGACGAAATGGTAAAATAAAACGCAGCAGCTTTCGTTGTGGCTCACACACACTCACACACATACAATATATAAGCATAGAGTTTTTCTTTATAGTTTTTGACTGTGTGTGTGTGTGTGTTTGTTTCCATGTCTATCTCCGTTGCATGTGGCCGGAGGGCATTTGGCTGGGAAAAAAACTATAGCTTACAGCTTGAGCAATGCGGCCACATGACGCTCTGAAGTCTGTGCGGATTTCATTTTATTGCAAACATAAAGTAAAACAAGTAAGAAGGCTCTAGTCGGGAGAGCCCGACTAGAAGATACCCTGAACCCAGTTGCAATAAATAAATTAAATTTATTATTGACTTTGGTATACTGGATTAACTCCAATCGATTAAATTCGATATCTCCGGTGTTTCTCAACCGATTTGGACGAATTTTTCAGAAAAGTTCTATCGTTACCCATTACTTCAACCCTCATTTTTAGATTTTCTAAATTCGATATTTTTTGTTATCGATATTATGTGTATATCGGAAACCAGAATAGTTATCGATAATTTGAAGCAAACTTGTTCTGCTCATGGTATAGGAGAACTTATATTCAAAATCTGAAGTCTCTAGCTCTTGTAGTCTCTGAGATCCACGCGTTCATACAGACAGACAGACGGACGGACAGACGGACATGGCTATATCGTCTCGGCTGTTGATGCTGATCAAGAATATATACACTTTATGGGGTCGGAGATGCTTCCCTCCGCCTGTTACATACTTTTGCACAAAACCATTATACCCTTATTTACCCATTTTATGGGTTAAGGGTATAAAAACTATGGACTGCTTGACTATGAGATATCCAGTAGTAAAACGAGCTGAAGTGTTCGTTCTCTGGCTGATTGACTTGCATATATCCTATTAATAGAACAATCAACAATTGCGTTAACTGAAGATCAAATTATAAAGAAAGTAATAATCTCTATTTTCCTGTCAGATGTTGTGTTCTTGAACAAATAAAGTTTATTTTAAGCCAGGGAGTGCTTAGCTGGCACATATCATCCAGGTAATAAACATTTGTTTGAAATGAAGATGAAATTTTATTTTTATGAAAAAGAATTGTTGGATCTTTCTTACACTATCAGGCTAGCTTAAACAGTGTGGCAGTATTAATGTGTATATAGTGCTGAATATACTCGGGAAGAATGAAGATCAAATAATCTCTTGAGTTAATTCTTAGAGTTTTATAAAACCAAATTTCGTTAAGGAAACCTTGAGATTTCTGTGCGGATTATATAAGGTTGAAAAGTGTTAAGACATTGAATATATATTACTTTTTTATACCCTTCACAGGGTATATTGACTTTGTCATGAATCTGTAACGCCTTAAAGGAATGATGGGAGACCCCATAAACTACATATCAAAATGATCAGGACGAGCTCAGGAATTGATTTCCGTCCGTCCGTCTGTCCGTCTGTCTGTTTCAACACGATTTCTGGCCAAACCGCTGAACCGATCTTGATGAAACTTTCACAGATTGCTTAGATCATGTCGGGTTTTTTCACTATGAAATTTCATCCCGATCGGAGCATTCTACGATATAGCCACCATATAAATTTACCATATCAGCACGATTTCTGGCCAAACTGCAGAACCGATCTTGATAAAACTTTCACAGATTGCTTAGATCATGTCGGGTTTTTTCACTATGAAATTTCATCCCGATCGGAGCATTCTACGACATAGCCACCATACAAATTTACCATATCGTACTATCAATTGTTGTCTCTGTCGTGCAGTTTCAAGTACCTACATGTTAAATTGTTGTTTTTGTCGAAAACGAACAAGTAAATGACGCTCAAGAGTAAAAATATTAGCGAAAAATTACCAACAACTGCACAGAAACATTAATAAGAGGGAGGAGCATTGATTTGGCTGTGTGAAGGGTATCATAGTCTTGGCATAGCCAAAATTAACTATGCGCCACTATGTTTTTGACTAGACAATAACCTAAATTTACAACTGAATTCAACTTATTGTTTTAAAATCTAGTTCTAAAAATGTTTTTATGAACTTAATTCTTCTAATGATTTTGATTCAAAACGGAGTTTGGAACTGTTTTACACATGTAACAAAAATTATTTTGCAAAAAAAGAAAAATATCCATATTATGGATTTTCCACAGGCTTAATACCTTTTTATTTCGGTAATAATTTGTTATACCTATTGATTCTTTCAATGAAATTTATGCTCCCAACATATTTTTATTGATAGTTTATAAAATCTGGATAAATTTTCGTGCAATACGATATTTGTGAATTTTTAATGAATTTTGGAACTTTGAAGGGTTATCTGATTTTTTTTAATATAGAACAAGCGCTATAAGACTTTTATATTGGCAACAGGATATTGTTAATATATAACAGCAAGTAGTTGATAAAAAAATAGATGAAACCAAAAAAATTTCTGAAATAAAATAGACGACAATGACAAAGAGTGTGAAGAAAAAGAAAAGGACGCATTCAGTTAGCTTTATGGCCAATGCAATGCCAAGCTCAACTGCAGGCCACTTGAAGATGCTTGGCTGCTGCTTCAATGTCTAGCTTGTGAGCTGGCTCAGACAGCAGGCAATCAAAGAAGCGTCGAACCAGTCGTGATGACTGTCAAGTTTTGTCCAAATACCGCTTGCATTCTCAGTATAGATTATACTATATATATATACACATATATATTATATTCTTTATTTGATTTATGTGTCCCGGTTGGTGAGCTAAACAGGTCTAACAATCCTGTGTGGTTTACCCGAGAGTTGACAATTCTCAAAAATCGAAAATCTAAACTCTACAAGAGATTTAGAAAAAACGGCTCATCGGTAACCTATTCTGCATACTTGATTGCTCGTGCCAGATTTGATATCTTCAATAACCTATGTTACAAGAATTACCTGACTCGGTGTAGATTACAGTTTCAGCAGGATCCAAAGCGGTTTTTTGATTTTGTTAATGCGAAGCGTAGGTCATCGACACTCCCAACGGAAGTATTCTTTGAGGAAACGAAGGCCAATTCTGATCAGGAGATTGCAAATATATTTGCCCAATTTTTTCAAACGACTTATAGCTCATGTCAATCTCAAGTCGGTTTGCCTTACCCTTATCAGGTTAATGGCTCGAATCGCATCTTTGGACTGAAAATCACTGAAAACTCACTTTCAAATAATCTTCATGTTTTGAAACCTATATTTTCCCCAGGACCTGACGGAGTGCCAAGCTGTGTGCTTAAACACTGCGCTCATGGTCTTTTAAAGCCGTTGCTTAAAGTGTTTAACTTGTCCCTGGAGTTAGGCTCCTTTCCAAAAATTTGGAAAGAGTCATTTATTATTCCTCTCCATAAAAAAGGAAACAAATGTAATGTTCAAAATTATAGGGGTATCTCCAAGTTGTCTGCTATTCCTAAGATTTTTGAAAAATTAATAACCTCCCATCTTCAACACCAATGCAAATCTATTATTTCACCGTGCCAGCACGGATTTATGAAACAAAGATCTACTACCACTAATTTGTTAGAATTTACTTCATTTGTTATCAAGGGTTTTTCAGGACAAATTGCAGACTGATGTTATTTATACTGATTTTAGTAAGGCTTTCGACTCTGTAAATCATCGTCTCCTAATACATAAACTAGAACTCTAGGGCTTTTCAAATATTCTAGTTCTTTGGATTAAAGACTACCTAACTCTTAGAACTCAGAGGGTTTTATTTAAAGGGTCCGTTTCCAAGACGGTTCAGGTCACTTCAGGCGTTCCACAGGGTAGTCATCTTGGTCCTTTGTTATTTATTTTGTTTATAAACGATCTTCCATCAGTTATAAAGTTCTCTCGGGTTTTGATGTAAGCTGATGATGTAAAATTATGCACGTCGGCTGCAACTCCCCTTGCTGCTCAACAGCTTCAAAGTGATTTAGACAACTTTCAAATGTGGTGTAAAGTAAATTTTTTAAACCTTAATTGCAGTAAATGTAAAGTAATGTCATTTTTTAGATATTTGCCCTTTTTTAATATATATTTTCTTGACAACAAACCACTAGATAAAATAGAATGGGTTGACGATTTGGGCATCGTTATGGACGCAAAGCTTAAGTTTGACAAGCATATTTCTTCAATTTCCAATCGAGCATCTGGTGTCTTGGGGTTCATTAAGCGCTGGTCGAAGGAGTTTAACGATCCCTACTTAACAAAAACTCTGTATACTTCTCTTGTACGACCGATTCTGGAATATGGATCTTGTATATGGTTTCCCAAATACGAAATTCATCAGAATAAAATAGAATCGGTACAAAAACAATTTCTGCTCTTCGCACTTAGAGGTCTTAACTGGGACACTAACAATAATTTGCCATCTTATCGTAGTAGACTTTTACTAATAGATCTTCCTTCTCTTAATGATCGTAGAGTAATGCCAGCATTTTCCTTTTTTCACAAATTAATTAATGGTGAAATTGATTCTTCTGAATTAATTAACCAAATTAACTTTGCTGTTCCTATTAGAAATACTAGAAATTTTGTACCTATATCTCTTCAAACTTGTAATTCTAATTATGCTCTTCATAACCCTTTTCGTCCTGGTCTAAAGAACTTGTGGGATAGTTCAGAGGGGGCTAAGCTGAGGCCACCAGGCGGGTCGCGGGTTGCGGATAGCGAACGGCCTCTTTATGAGGTTAGCTGCGAATAAGCGAGAATCCTTGCAAATAAGCAGTCCCGGACAAACAGCGGGTACGGTACCGTTCACCGTACAAGACAAGACGCTTGTGTCGCCGTCTTTAAAGCATAGCCTCACACACTCCCAACTCCCTCTCACGTACCCTTCTTCATCCCTTCCCCAATATCTCACTCCGGGCTGGACTAAGGTGTCATTCGAACCGTGCCGAAAGTCAACCTGGCCGGGGGCCCGGATTAAAAACTAGCCCAGTCGCTAACGGTGAGCTCAGGCAGATGGCGACCGCCTGTTCTAATTAGCCTTACCCGGGTACTGCGGATCTCGGCCCGGGTGGACCCCATATTTCTCCGCAATTCGTGGGAACATGAAAGGAATAAATAAAAATATAAAGAATTTAGGTGTGCAGCAGGATACCCCTGCTGCCAGTGTCGCGAGACACTTTGAGGACCGCCTCCTTGACGGGCAGCGGCCCTCCAATGTGGGACCAGCCCCACGGCGCCCTAACCAGGCGCAGCAAACAAGAAGGCCGCAGGCGCAGGTGGCAATAGATACAGCGCGCGCACCAACGACGAGGGAAGCACCACGTCACCGTGTCGCCCCAGCTGCAGGAGGAGGAAGCAAGGCTGGACCATCCCAGCCGATGCGACCGAGGCTTAGCGCTGTTAGGCGACATGGCGTGCAGCACCAGCAGCCAAAAGCGCAGCTGCCAAAATTGGGAGAGCCGGGCGGTTTGGATGACCCAAACCGAAAAACTCTGAACGGCTCAAAGACCAAATGGTACCTCAGGTACCTTCAGCAGGGACTACCCCCTGCTGAGGCACTGCGCATGGCAACGGCTGGAAGAGACTCGGCGAGCCAGGTACGGGGACCAGCCCCCAAACGCCTGAGCAGTAATTTAACGCCACCCACTGCCACCCCGAAGAGGGCGTGCCCAGAGGAGCGTCCCAGCACGTCGGCATCCGCCGTAGCAACAGCAGTGAGGTCTTCCCCTCCATTGTCCACCGAGACTCGCATATCGTATGCAGCGATTGCAAAAAAGTCAAGGTGGCCGTGTTACCTGTGGAATACCCGCAGGTAATGCTCAGCCATGGGGACCTGTCCGCATTGAAGGAGGCCATCATGGATGAGGTTATCCTCACAGGATGGGACACCGCGGTCGCGTTCGCGGGCATTCATTTCCGGGTTGGCTACCTGGTCATTGAATGTTCCGACGATCACTCAGCGGAGTGGCTGAGGACCGTGGCGTCAAGACTGCAGTCGTGGAAAGGGGCTCCACTGCACTGCAAGGTGGGTGATGATATTCCATCACCCCACAACATCACCATCTTCTGCCCAAGAAGCGCGGATCGGTCAACCGAATCCTTGTTGGTTCTGCTGAGGAACCAGAACAAGATCGAGACCGACTCGTGGAAGGTGTTGTCTAGGAGGACGGAAGGCGGAGGTGCGCTATTGGTGATAGGCATCGATGAGGCATCCAAGGACGCGATAGTGGCGAGAGGCCATCAAGTTTCATTCCGCTACGGGACCATCCCCGTTAGCGGTCTGAAGAAAAGAGTGTTGGCGCAAGGACTACCCCTGCCCAGACGACAGTCCCGGAGCTGCAGGCTCGGCCCCCACACCTCCCACCGCCCCTGTTCCGAGTGCTCATCTGGCAGGTGTCTCTGATTTATCAGAGGATCTGGCCGAGGATGAGGACCTGGCGGAGATGACGCTCGGTCCAGCAGAGCTGGAAGGGATGGATGATGAGGTGCCGATGTCCTCGCAAGAGCTCGCTGAGGAGCTTGAAACGGCAGAAGCTGACGTCACCATGACGGTCAGCGGTGATGTGGGCAGCTCCCAACCTACATCACCAGGAGCTAGAGCGGCGGATGAGTGATGGTGACATCAAACGTCACCGTCACTGGGCTAGCCCAGATAAACCTCCATCGGGCTAAGGCAGCCTCTGCTGTCTTGGCCAGGATGTTTATCACCCAACATCTTGGGCTAGCCCTGGTACAGGAGCCATGGATAAACAATGGTATTAAAGGCCTGTACACCGCTGACTCAAAGATAATCTGGGATCAAAGAGATCCTACACCTAGAGCATGCATTATGGTAAGGAAATGTATTAATTTTACTATTCTTTCACAATTCCTCACTAGGGACTGCGTACCTATTGCCGTAAGGGCAATTGGAAACGCCCCCCCTATTGTGGTGGTATCTGCCTATTTTGCTGGTGATGTGGACTGCCCGCCACCGGAAATAGAAAAACTGATGGACCACTGCAGGAGAGAGAAGCTGCCGGTTATAATCGGCTGCGATGCCAATGCGCACCACTCCATATGGGGCAGCACGGACATCAACAAGAGGGGTGAGTGTCTTACCAACTTTATATTCAAGTATAACTTAGAAATTGGTAATGTCGGATCGACACCGACATTTGTAACTAGAGTTAGAGAAGAGGTATTAGACATTACTCTGATTAGTCGGTCTCTTAGGCCATATTTCAGAGAATGGCATGTCTCTTCAGAAGAATCCATGTCCGATCACAGGATTATCCTATTCAAACTTAAGGTTAATATGGATTGTAGTATACCAACTCGTAACCCCAGGAAAACGAACTGGGAAAAATTTAGGTCTACCCTAGAACTTAACCTAGCCACTGAAAACTCTGGAATACCCAGATGCACGAGTGAGCTAGAAATAGTTGTTAGAAATCTAAATAGTAGCATTAAAAATGCATATGAAGAAAGCTGCCCACTAGGGAAAACGCGTAAAGAAAAAGATGCCCCATGGTGGAATGACGGTCTTGAGAGACTGCGTATCACCACACGTCACCTCTTCAATAAAGCTAAGAGAGACGGGTCATGGGATACATACCGCGAAAGCCTCACCTCCTACAGCAAGGAGATTAGGAAGGCCAAGCGCAGGAACTATAGGGACTTCTGCGGGCGGCAGTAGTAAACAAAGAAGTAGCAGATTGTGCATTTTTAGACATTGAAGGTGCCTTCGACAACACATCACATGATGCTGTCAAGGCTACCTTGAATAGAAGAGGGCTGGATAGTACAACTAGTAGATGGATTTCATCCCTATTAGGGTCCAGACAGGCTACGGCATCTATACAAGATAGTATCGTAACAGTAACAACCACAAGGGGCTGTCCTCAAGGGGGGGTTTTATCACCCCTCTTATGGAGTATACTAGTAGACGAACTGTTAAGTAGACTTGCGAACAGGGGTATTCAATGTCAAGGCTATGCAGATGACATTGTGATAATAGCTCGGGGCAAGTATGAAGAAACTCTTTGTGATAATGTTCAACTGGGACTTAGGATTACGCATAATTGGTGTAGGGAGGTTGGTCTCAACTTAAACCCTACTAAGACAATCATCGTTCCTTTCACCAGAAGATACAAGCTACAAAGGATGAGGGAGATTAGGCTCGCGGGAGTCCAATAGCAACAAGCAAGGAAGTTAAGTACCTTGGGGTCACTTTTGACAGTAACTTAAACTTTGGCACCCATGTTCAGAATACGATCGCAAAGTGCTGCAGAGCGCTGTATACGTGTCGTAGCATAGCCGGGAAGTCATGGGGAACATCACCAAAGATAATAAGATGGCTATACCTTATGGTAGTAAGGCCCATGCTCACGTATGGAGTGATTGCATGGGGGGATAAGGCACAGCAATCACTGTGCAGAAGCAGCTTCAAAAGCTACAAAGAATGGCATGTGTAGGAATCACGGGAGCGATGAGGACCTGTCCCACATCAGCGCTTGAGGTTCTATTGGAGATAACGCCACTCCATCACACAATTAGGCTGCAACAAAAGGCAACCCTCTTAAGAATGTCCGTTGAAGGAGTTGGGAGAGGACACATTCTTAGTCGAGTAGAGGCAGATATGCTATCGGGTGAACTTCCCCTACTGGCACAGCCAAGGGACGAAATGAAAGTCGAACACATGTTCGGCCAAAAATTTCAAGTTCACCTCTGTAATAAAAAGGAGTGGACATCTCTGGAAGAGGTCCACAACATGAAGCCACACACCATAAAATGGTACATGGCACTTAGTAAGACCGAAATCAGGTCAAAGGTAGTTCGTGAGGTACGAACCAAGCTAGACACTCTGGGATCACAAAATAGGCTTGCCCTAAGATGGGTCCCGGGACATGTCGAAATAGCGGGGAACGAAGAGGCAGACAAGCAAGCAAGACTGGGGGCAGCGACACCCCTAATAGGACCCGAGCCGTACTGTGGTATAGGAAGAAGCACAATACGGCAAGAACTTAGGAATGAAGAGAGACTTCTGCGAAGAACGTGCTGGGCAAGGACACCAGGACTCAGACAAGCAATGATTCTCTTGGGTAGCTATAACCTTAAACGGTTTAAGCAAGTAATATCAATGGGTAAAAATAGACTCAGGATACTCACCGGTCTCTTGACAGGACATTGTAGACTACGAGGTCACTTGGCAAAGCTAGGTATAGTCAGCAGCGAGATTTGCAGATTCTGCGAAATGGAAGGAGAATCCTCCTTGCACATTATAGCAGAATGCGTAGCCTTAGCAAGGAAAAGAAGTAGTTTTCTAGGAAAACATATTGTAGAATTTAGCGATTTAGAAACCATCGACCCAACAAAGGTACTTGCTTTTATGCAACACCTGGGCCTGATGGAAGAGCTATAGGCCAAGAAGGGGGCACAATAGATCTATTTGGTCGCAGTGTATTTACCCCCAATATAATAATAATAACCCTTTTCGTATTCTGTGTTCTATTTATAACGATCTTTCCCACTTAATACACAGTGCCACTCCTACTTGCTCTTTTAAAAAGTTAGTTTTGTGTCATTTGTCTACATGTTCGCGATCATCGTAACCGCACGATAAGCGGAGCGCCCCTCGGTCGGATGGGCGGGAGGTGGGTCGCTTTGTGCGTGGGTCCGCGCGTTAACAAGCCGGTGCTTGGTATCGTTGGGCCACTTGACTGTACTGTTCGTTAGTACATCTACGTCCAATATAATATATATACATAAAGTAGATGCCGGTTATAACGATACTCAAGGGACCGGCAATTTAGCATCGTTATAACCGATATTCGTTATAGTTGGTATTAAAGAAAAAACTACACAGAGAAAAAAAATCCGTTCTCGCTAGTGCAAAATCAAGAACATCCGTTTATGAAACCCAGCCATGCACGGATTTTCTTGATATAAGAACGATTTTCTTAAATTAAGAACGGATTTTTTAAGAACGCAAATCTTGATTCAAGAACAAAATGTTCTCGACACCGTTCTTAATATGATAACATTGGTTCTTAATTAAAGAACAATTGGTGCTTGAATTTAAAATAGCATTAGTTGTTGTTTTTTAAAAAAAAATTTAATTTTTTTAACACTTTGAATTCAGTATCATGAGACTCATTGGTGGGTAATTCTAATATAAGCTACTATAATTTTGTTATGTAACGCATTTTGGCAATGGTGGGAGATATTTTAAGTATTGTACTGTATATAGCTGTTTTGTTAATGGTTAATAATAATTAATAGCTTTAATATGCTAGAGAAATATTTTAAATATAAATTAAATTCATTTGTATACTCTTACCGATAATGAAACTTCAATGCCTTTGCCGAGATTCGAACCTGAGACCTCTCGATTACCACGCGGATGCCTTAGCTATTGCGCTGTTGCCGAACTAATTTCGATCGCATTTAAGTTTAATGTTAACCAATGAAACTTCGGCTCAGCTTCGGGTGGTAAATGCGTTCACATTTTATGAACAGTGTTCCTAATTTGGTACAAATAGAACGAAATTGGTTCTATTTGTACCAAATTAAGAACCAATGTTCTTATAATGGACCAGTATAAACATACGGTTTTTAAATCAAGAACGTATGTTCATAATTTAAGAACAAAATCAAAATTAAGAACATGTTTTAAGAACGCTGTTCTTATTTTAATACCAAAAAAATAAGAACGAAAAGTCTGAAAAATTAAGAACATTTGTTCCTAATTTTTTTTTCTCTGTGTATATTCTATAATTTTTTTAACAAAAATTAATAATAATAAAGTCAAAACTGCTTCTCTTATTAGATTATTATTATTATTTTGTGTTAAAAGCCAAACCTAGTCATTTAACATGTTAATGAGGCAAATATTCAACACGAGCATATTTACACATAAGAAAACATAACGGCAATTCACACAGATATGCCGAAGTTGGCACGAATGTATTTAAGAATTTCAAAACGAAATTGCTCTTGCACAAATGCATTGTTTTGTTTTGTTATACCCTTAACCCATAAAATGGGTAAATAAGGGTATAATGGTTTTGTGCAAAAGTATATAACAGGCAGAAGGAAGCATCTCCGACCCCATAAAGTATATATATTCTTGATCAGCATCAACAGCCGAGACGATATAGCCATGTCCGTCTGTCTTTCTGTCTGTCCGTCTGTCTGTCTGTCTGTCTGTATGAACGCGTGGATCTCAGAGACTACAAGAGCTAGAGACTTCAGATTTTGTATTTAAATTCTCCTATACCATGAGCAGAACAAGTTTGCTTCAAATTATCGATAACTATTCTGGTTTCCGATACACACATAATATCGATAACAGTAAAATATCGAATTTGGAAAATGTAAAAATTAGGGTTGAAATAATGGGTAACGATAGAACTTTTCTGAAAAATTCGTCCAAATCGGTTAAGAAACACCGGAGATATCTAATTTTATCGATTGAAGTTAAGTCAGTATACCAAAGTCAATTATAAATTCAATTTACATATTTATTGCAACTGGGTTTAGGGTATCTTCTAGTCGGGCTCTCCCGACTAGAGCCTTCTTACTTGTTTTTGGCTCTCTTTGTGCCGACCGCTGCTGTAATTTGCTCATTCTTTTTTTTTATACCCTTAACCCATAAAATGGGTAAATAAGGGTATAATGGTTTTGTGCAAAAGTATGTAACAGGCAGAAGGAAGCATCTCCGACCCTATAAAGTGTATATATTCTTGATCAGCATCAACAGCCGAGACGATATAGCCATGTCCGTCTGTCCGTCTGTCTGTCCGTCTGACCGTCTGTCCGTCTGTCCGTCTGTATGAACGCGTGGATCTCAGAGACTACAAGAGCTAGAGACTTCTGATTTTGTATTTAAGTTCTCCTATACCATGAGCAGAACAAGTTTGCTTCAAATTATCGATAACTATTCTGGTTTCCGATATACACATAATATCGATAACAATAAAATTTCGAATTTGGAAAATCTAAAAATGAGGGTTAAAGTAGTGGATAATGATAGAACTTTTCTGAAAATTTCGTCCAAATCGGTTGAGAAACGCCGGAGATATTGAACTTAATCAATGGAAGCTAAGCCAGTATACCAAAGTCTTATATAAATTAAATATATTTATTGCAACTGGGTTCAGGGTATCTTCTAGTCGGGCTCTCCCGACTAGAGCCTTCTTAGAAAAAAACGTTGCAGTCGGACGCAACCGACTGCGGCATACTCGATACCAGTATTGAAACAGGTAAAAAGAGGGCTGATTGCAAAGGGGTACGGATGGGGCAGGGGTGTACGCTGCCTTAAAGATTCTCCGATGCAGATGGAGATGCCACCAGCTGTCTTCCTTCCAAATTTGGTGACTCTAGCTCACAGTTTGTAAGAGTTGTTGAGAGGGGGGCTGGGGGCGGTATGGGTGGGTGTGGCATCCAAATTTTTACTGCAGATCTTTGCGAAATGTCAATTGCTATCTTCATACCAAATTTGGTGACTCTAGCTCGAAGTTTGTAAAAGGTGGGGAATTAGGGGCTGGGGGCGGTATGGGTGGGTGTGGCATCCAAATTTTTACTGCAGATCTTTGTGAAATGTCAATTGCTATCTTCATAACAAAATTGGTGACTCTAGCTCAAAGTTTGTATAAAGTGGGGAAAGGATTGCTGGGGGCAGTATGGCTGGGCGTGGCAGCCAAATTTTTGATGCAGATCTTTGTGGAATGTCAATTGCTATCTTCATACCAAATTTGGTGACTCTAGCTCAAAGTTTGTAAAAGGTGGGGAATGCGGGGCTGGATGGGTGGGCATGGCTCCAAAACTTTGATGCAGATTTTTGGAGGTCGCTGCCTGCTATCTTCCCACCAAATTTGGTGGCTCTAGCTCCACAACTCTGGAAGATACACGCACTCCCGTTTTTGTTGAAGCGTTGGGGCGGATGGGGGTGGCTAGGGCAGTATTTGTGGACGTAGCATCCAAACTTTTGATGCAGTTTTTTGGGGGTCATCATCACCTATCTTGGCACCAAATTTGGTGGCTATAGCTCAAAAACTGTGGGAGATATAGGCTTTTTTGACTTTAAAATGCCGTGGGGCTGGGGGTGGAATGGGGGGGCGTGGCTCCAAAATTTTTGATGCAGTTTTTTGGGGGCTGCTAGTAGCTATCTTCTTACCAAATTTGGTAGTTCAAGCTGTAAGCATGTGCGAAATATGTGGATTTATCGGTTTTGAGTTATCGAATTTATCGATTTGCCAGCCCCCCAGTTATCGTAGAGCCCCCATCTTGACACTTTAATTTACTATCCCATAGATAAAGAGAATTAGAAAGTTTCAAGTCTCTAGCTTGAAGGGTGTGGAAAAAAGTTGTGAACATACAGACAGACGGACGGACGGACAGACGGACGGACACCATGACGGACATTGCACTTCAGCTATTGATGGGTGGTGAGTATTGTTGGGTGGAAGCTGCTTCCGCAGGGCAGCGAAAGCACAGCTGAAATAACGGCAGAAATGTGCTTTTGACTATTTGAAAAATATTTTCAATACGATTATTTAATTAAAACAATAAATCGATTTATGCTTACACAGCTGCAATAACTTATGGTTTCAATTTTAAAACACATAACAAAACAAGTAAAAAGGGAGAGCCCGACTAGAATGTACCCTGAACCCAGTTGCAATAAATAAATTAAATTTATGTAAGACTTTTGTATACTGACTTAACTTCAATCGATAAAATTAGATATCTCCGGTGTTTCTTAACCGATTTGGACGAATTTTTCAGTAAAGTTCTATCGTTACCCATTACTTCAATTCTCGTTTTGACATTTTCCAAATTCGATGTTTTTGTTATCGATATCGTGTGTATATCGGAAACCAGAATAGTTATCGATAACTTGAAGCAAACTTGTTCTGCTCATGGTATAGGAAAACTCAAATACAAAATCTGAAGTCTTTAGCTCTTGTAGTCTCTGAGATCCACGCGTTCATACAGACAGACAGACAGACAGACAGACAGACAGACAGACAGACAGACAGACAGACAGACGGACAGACGGACATGGCTATATCGTCTCGGCTGTTGATTCTGATCAAGAATATGTGTACTTTATGGGGTCGGAGATGCTTTCTTCTGCCTGTTACATACTTTTGCACAAAACCATTATACCCTTATTTACCCATTTTATGGGTTAAGGGTATAAAAATATGTTTAGAAATAGCTCGCCAGTGAGAGCTCTTGATAAGAACTATTTAAGCTGGTAAGAAAATAAAATTGAAGCTAACAAAATGTTAATAAAACAATAAAATACCATCATAAAAGAAATATGTTAAAAGATATATTTTTAGTTGCTTGAAATACAATTTTGTGTATGTTAATGTAAGATTTTATACATATGTAGGAAAATAAATATTTTAATTGTAAGCCCGATTGCACTGTCAACATAAGACATTGAGTTTTGTGCAAGATCTATCGTAGCACAGTGGCGCCATTTGAGTTTTTTCGTTGCAAAAATCATAACTTTGGAACCAAATGAGATAATCGATCAACAACTCAAATAGCATCTGATAGATAATTAATCAACCTGTAAAATGAGCATTTTAAATGAATTCTACGATATTTGAGTGCCTATTTATAGGTATGCAAAGTTGAAACTTGTGAAAAAACCAATTTTACGGGAAGGAAAATAAATATTTTTTAAATTTTTTTGATTTTTATTGTTTCATTTTAATGGTTTTTATAATTTAAAATTAATATTATAATAATTAAAAATAATTTTTTTTTTATTTATTTTTTTTAATTTTTTGTAAAATATTCATCACAATCCGTAAAAGATGGTATATCTAAAAGAGTAATCATCTCTGAACTATAAGTATTTTCTAATTCTTTTCGTGACTTAACATGCCTCAGTGATGAAATAAGTGGATTTGAAGATGCTGCTAACATGTTGAAGAGGTCCTCATTTTATCTCACCCTTGGTGCTTTGAAAGTGTTTAGCAATCTGTATTTTTTATAAAATTTATTTAATGATTCCTTTGCTTCTTCAGAAAGCTCTCCAATTGGCAAAGACTGATCCTCAGTTATATCTTTGCCATGCGCCAATATTTTATGGACTGTCGGGGTCAACTTTTTCTGCGGATATAATTCTGCTTAAAGTGATGCTGTTTTTGAAGCATATTCTCCATACTTGGCAGAATCAACTTTTTCCTTGCAGTTCAAAATATTTAAGATCGTTCCCAATCTCTTAACGATTTGATTGTTGATTCCAGTGATTCGAGTTACAGCTTCATCATTTTCAAAAAATCTCCCCGAAGTGTTTCCATCGTTTGAGCAGTCTACTTTAAGTCCAACTTGTTTGAAAAATGCATCCTGTATTTTCATCTTTCTGAAGTTTTTTTTGGTGTATCTGACTTCCTAAACAGGTCAAATAATTGTTGATTGTTCAATGACATGTTTGAAGAGTAATGTAGTACTTGTCTCAACAATTTTCAGTCGTAGACTAATCCAGAGATTATAATTTTTTTTCAATACATAGTCTAATCTACTACCTGATATATACCGTTTGGATTAAGGGTTCATGAAAAGAGTTAGCCTGCAAAATTTACCTAATATTTGTTATATATAGGTAAATTTGTGCAATTATGGTACTTCGCACTTGTCCGAATAAGATGCCTACCTGTATGGGATGTTACTACTTGTACACCATGGCAATTTCTATATTATGGTGCGTATCAGGTAGTTTATTTGTATATATTGGACGTAGATGTACTAACGAACAGTACAGTCAAGTGGCCCAACGATACCAAGCACCGGCTTGCTAACGCGCGGACCCACGCACAAAGCGACCCACCTCCCGCCCATCCGACCGAGGGGCGCTCCGCTTAACGTGCGGTTACGATGATCGCGAACATGCAGACAAATGACACAAAACTAACTTTTTTATAGAGCAAGTAGGAGTGGCACTGTGTATTAAGTGGGAAAGATCGTTATAAATAAAACACAGAATACGAAAAGGGTTGTGAAGAGCATAATTAGAATTACAAGTTTGAAGAGATATAGGTACAAAATTTCTAGTATTTCTAATAGGAACAGCAAAGTTAATTTGGTTAATTAATTCAGAAGAATCAATTTCACCATTAATTAATTTGTGAAAAAAGGAAAATGCTGGCATTACTCTACGATCATTAAGAGAAGGAAGATCTATTAGTAAAAGTCTACTACGATAAGATGGCAAATTATTGTTAGTGTCCCAGTTAAGACCTCTAAGTGCGAAGAGCAGAAATTGTTTTTGTACCGATTCTATTTTATTCTGATGAATTTCGTATTTGGGAAACCATATACAAGATCCATATTCCAGAATCGGTCGTACAAGAGAAGTATACAGAGTTTTTGTTAAGTAGGGATCGTTGAACTCCTTCGACCAGCGCTTAATGAAGCCCAAGACACCAGATGCTCGATTAGAAATTGAAGAAATATGCTTGTCAAACTTAAGCTTTGGGTCCATAACGATGCCCAAATCGTCAACCCATTCAATTCTGTCTAGTGGTTTGTTGTCAAGAAAATAAATATTAAACAAGTGGGAACGTTGCAGTCGGACGCAACCGATTGCGGTAAACTCGATACCAGTATTAAAAATTTTGATGCCCATCCATGTAGGATGTTAATTGCTATCTTCATACCAAATTTGGTGAAAGGGGGGCTGGGGGCGGTATGATTGGGCGTGGCATCCAAATTTTTACTGCAGATCCTTGTGGAATGTCAAATGCTACCTTCATACCAAATTTGGTGACTCTAGCTCAAAGTTTGAATAAGGTGGGGAAAGAGGGGCTATGGGGCTGGGGGCGGTATGGTTGGGCGTGGCATCCAAATTTTTGCTGCAGATCCTTGTGGAATGTCAAATGCTACCTTCATACCAAATTTGGTGACTCTAGCTCGAAGCATGTAAAAGGTGGTGAAAGGGGGGCTATGGGGCTTGGGGCGGTATGGGTGGGCGTGGCATTCAAATTTTTGCTGCCGATCCATGTGGGATGTCAATTGCTCTCTTCATACCAACTTAGGTGACTCTAGCTCGAAGTTTGTATAAAGTGGGGAAAGGGGGGTGGGGGCGGTATAGTTGGGCGTGGCATCCCAATTTTTGATGCAGATCTTTGTGAAATGTCAATTGCTATTTTCATACCAAATTTGGTGACTCTAGCTCGAAAATTGTAAAAAGTGGGGAAAGGGGGGCGAAATGGGTGGGCGTGGCTCCAAAACTTTGATGCAGATTTTTGGGGGTCGTTACTAGCTATCTTCCCACCAAATTTGGAGGCTCTAGCTCCACAACTCTGGAAGATAAACGCATTCCCGTTTTTGACGAAGCGTTGGGGTGGATGGGGGCGGCTAGGGCAGTATTGGTGGGCGTGGCATCCAAACTTTTGATGCAGTTTTTAGGGGGTCATTATCACTTATCTTGGCACCAAATTTGGTGGCTCTAGCTCAAAAACTGTGGGAGATATAGCCATTTCTGATTTCAAAATGTGGGGGGGCTGGGGGCGTAATGGGTGGGCGTGGCTCCAAAACTTTGATGCAGTTTTTTGGGGGTCGTTACCAGCTATCTTCCTACCAAATTCGCTGGCTCTAGCTCCACAACTCTGGAAGATACACGCATTCCCGTTTTTGACGAAGCGTTGGAGCGAATGGGGGTGGCTAGGGCAGTATTGGTGGGCGTGGCATCCAAACTTTTGGTGCAGTTTTTTGGGGGTTGCTAGTAGCTATCTTCTTACCAAATTTGGTAGTTCTAGCTGTAAGGATGTGCGAAATATGTGGATTTATCGGTTTTGAGTTATCGAATTTATCGATTTGCCAGCCCCCCAGTTATCGTAGAACCCCCATCTTGACACTTTAATTTACTATCCCATAGATAAAGAGAATTGGAAAGTTTCAAGTATCTAGCTTGAAGGGTGTGGAAAAAACTTGCAACCATACGGACGGACAGACGGACAGACACCATGACGGACATTGCACAAAACCAATATACTCTTTACCTTCGGTATCGAGTATAAAAAGGGCAAACATCTAAAAAATGACATTACTTTACATTTACTGCAATTAAGGTTTAAAAAATTTACTTTACACCACATTTGAAAGTTGTCTAAATCACTTTGAAGCTGTTGAGCAGCAAGGGGAGTTGCAGCCGACGTGCATAATTTTACATCATCAGCGTACATCAAAACCCGAGAGAACTTTATAACTGATGGAAGATCGTTTATAAACAAAATAAATAACAAAGGACCAAGATGACTACCCTGTGGAACGCCTGAAGTGACCTGAACCGTCTTGGAAACGGACCCTTTAAATAAAACCCTCTGAGTTCTAAGAGTTAGGTAGTCTTTTATCCAAAGAACTAGAATATTTGAAAAGCCCAAGAGTTCTAGTTTATGTATTAGGAGATGATGATCTACAGAGTCGAAAGCCTTACTAAAATCAGTATAAATAACATCAGTCTGCAATTTGTCCTGAAAACCCTTGATAACAAACGAAGTAAATTCTAACAAGTAAGTGATAGTAGATCTTTGTTTCATAAATCCGTGCTGGCACGGTGAAATAATAGATTTACAAAGGTGTTGAAGATGGGAGGTTATTAATTTTTCAAAAATCTTAGGAATAGCAGACAACTTGGAGATACCCCTATAATTTTGAACATTACATTTGTTTCCTTTTTTATGGAGAGGAATAATAAATGACTCTTTCCAAATTTTTGGAAAGGAGCCTAACTCCAGGGACAAGTTAAACATTTTAAGCAACGGCTTTAAAAGACCATGAGCGCAGTGTCTAAGCACACAGCCTGGCACTCCGTCAGGTCCTGGGGAAAATATAGGTTTCTAAACATGTAGATTATTTAAAAGTGAGTTCTCAGTGATTTTCATTCCAAAGATGCGATTCGAGCCATTAACCTGATAAGGGTAAGGCAAACCGACTTGAGATTGAAAAGAACTATACGTCGTTTGAAAAAATTGGGCAAATATATTTGCAATCTCCTGTTCAGAACTGGCCTTCGTTTCCTCAAAGAATACCACCGTTGGGAGTGTCGATGACCTACGCTTCGCATTAACAAAATCAAAAAACCGCTTTGGATCCTGCTGAAACTGTAATCTACACCGAGTCAGGTAATTCTTATAACATTGGTTGTTTAAGATAGCAAAACTGGCACGAGCAATCAAGTAATCAGAATAGGCTACCGATCAGCCGCTTTTTCTAAATCTCTTGTAGAGTTTAGATTTTCGATTTTTGAGAATTGTCAACTCTCGGGTAAACCAAACAGGTTTATCAGACCTGTTTAGCTCACCAACCGGGACACATAAATCAAATAAAGAATATAAGGTATTGTAAAAAATACTGATTGCCACGTCCAAGTCGTCAGACTCGTAGAGGGGAGACCAGTCAGTATGGGATAAAAGCAGGGCGAGACCCTCAAAATCAGTTTTCCGAAATTGACGAACTCGACTCAAAGGCATTTTGACATTGCAACGCGTCCGGGAAGGTAAATTAATCAACAGCTCCAACGCAGGATGGTATAAGTCTTCGGGATAAGATATAGGCTGGGAACGGGAAACGGATGAAGATGATGAATCCACAACAAAAATCAGATCAAGCATCTTATTAAGAGAATTTGGGATAGCATTAATTTGACTCAATGACATCCCAAGTAAGTCGATTAAAAATTTATTCGGGGCCGTGGGAGTCAGGGCACCAGAGTCAGGACAAGAAATCCAAGTAGCTTCAGCAATGTTGAAATCACCAAGAACTACAAGAAAATCGCGATCAGAAAGCAAGGCAGAGAAAGAATGAATAGCAGATAGATGTGTCTCCTAGAAAGAGAGATCGGAGGAAGGAGGTATATAGGAACAAGTGATAAAAATGTTAATACCGTAAATATTTAGCTTTACAGCAATAAACTCTATATCAAAAGAACTATTTAATACGACTGTTTCAGAAGGAAAGTCAACATTCACAGCAATAAGCACTCCACCACCACGCCGAAGAGTACGGTCCTTTCTATAAATAGAATATGTACTACATAGAATTTCGGAATTGAGAATATCTTGCCTTAACCACGTTTCAGTAAAGGCAATGACATGGAAAGGGAAAGAAAGACTATTAAGGTATAAGCTAGAGAGTTTACTACAAAGACCTCTTACATTCTGATAGCCAAGTAAGAAGGAGGATGTTAGTTTTTTGAACTATCAGTAATTGGGAGAGTTACCTTAGAACCAACCACCGGAAGTGTAGATACAATCGGGGGCCGATTTTTTTTTCTTGCAGTATACTCTTTCACAATTATGTGTTCTGGCCAAAATTCTTTGCAGCATATGGTGCAAAAATCTTGATTCGAAACACAGATTTTAAAAGACGAAATGTTCCGATCATAAGCAAATTTGAATTTCTCCACCGTGACATTGGCATTCGATTTGGCCTTGATATAGACCTTGACATCATCTGATGTTAAATCAGGGGGAAGCCTTGAAACAAATATTTGCTTTTTAATTATATCCTCCACTGAGGCTGGTTTGGAAGACTCAGTCTCGGATAATTGAATATTTGGCTCTTTAGGTTTGATAGAGTTTTTTTGTTGATAAACATCAACACTACTAACCACCAAAGGAACCGAAGGATCAGGATCAGATAAGACAATATCCATGGGAGTTATTGTTATATCATCTAAGTTCTCGATAACTTTAGTAGAAGGGACATGAAGATTTTTATTTACTTTACCCTGTGGTATCGGAGCGTTTGGAGTATTTTCCAACGTCACAGAGCCCGATAACTGCCCAACGTTGGCCTTTTTACGCTTTGGAGAATCCTGTACGAGATTTTTCTCGCTAAGGTTTCTCTGAACCGATGAGAATTTTTCACACAGTTTATTCAACTGACAGAAAACGCCCTCTAAGCCAAGCTGAGTTTCTATAAAGCTTGCAATGTCTTTTTTTTTCTCCAAACATGACCAACACGGCCACTCTAAATTAGTAACCTTCAAGAGGTCTGAGATACGGCCATTAATGCCAGCACATTGCTCATGAGCAACATTTGTGCACATCCAGCAGCAGACAAAACCCATTTTTTTTTTTTTTTCAATACATAGTCTAATCTACTACCTGATATATACCGTTTGGATTAAGGGTTCATGAAAAGAGTTAGCCTGCAAAATTTACCTAATATTTGTTATATATAGGTAAATTTGTGCAATTAGGGTACTTCGCACTTGTCCGAATAAGATGCCTACCTGTATGGGATGTTACTACTTGTACACCATGGCAATTTCTATATTATGGTGCGTATCAGGTAGTTTATTTGTATATATTGGACGTAGATGTACTAACGAACAGTACAGTCAAGTGGCCCAACGATACCAAGCACCGGCTTGCTAACGCGCGGACCCACGCACAAAGCGACCCACCTCCCGCCCATCCGACCGAGGGGCGCTCCGCTTAACGTGCGGTTACGATGATCGCGAACATGCAGACAAATGACACAAAACTAACTTTTTTATAGAGCAAGTAGGAGTGGCACTGTGTATTAAGTGGGAACGATCGTTATAAATAGAACACAGAATACGAAAAGGGTTATGAAGAGCATAATTAGAATTACAAGTTTGAAGAGATATAGGTACAAAATTTCTAGTATTTCTAATAGGAACAGCAAAGTTAATTTGTTTCATTAAATCAGAAGAATCAATTTCGCCATTAATTAATTTGTGAAAAAAGGAAAATGCTGGCATTACTCTACGATCATTAAGAGAAGGAAGATCTATTAGTAAAAGTCTACTACGATAAGATGGCAAATTATTGTTAGTGTCCCAGTTAAGACCTCTAAGTGCGAAGAGCAGAAATTGTTTTTGTACCGATTCTATTTTATTCTGATGAATTTCGTATTTGGGAAACCATATACAAGATCCATATTCCAGAATCGGTCGTACAAGAGAGGTATACAGAGTTTTTGTTAAGTAGGGATCGTTGAACTCCTTCGACCAGCGCTTAATGAAGCCCAAGACACCAGATGCTCGATTAGAAATTGAAGAAATATGCTTGTCAAACTTAAGCTTTGGGTCCATAACGATGCCCAAATCGTCAACCCATTCAATTCTGTCTAGTGGTTTGTTGTCAAGAAAATAAATATTAAACAAGTGGGAACGTTGCAGTCGGACGCAACCGATTGCGGTACACTCGATACCAGTATTAAAAATTTTGATGCCCATCCATGTAGGATGTTAATTGCTATCTTCATACCAATTTGGTGAAAGGGGGGCTGGGGGCGGTATGGGTGGAATTGCATCCAAATTTTTTATGCAGATCTTTGTGGAATGTCAAATGCTATCTTCATATCAAATTTGGTGACTCTAGCTCAAAGTTTGTAAAAGTGGGGAAAGGGGGGCTGGGGGCGGTATGGTTGGGCGTGGCATCCAAATTTTTGCTGCAGATCCTTGTGGAATGTCAAATGCTACCTTCATACCAAATTTGGTGACTCTAGCTCGAAGCATGTAAAAGGTGGTGAAAGGGGGGCTATGGGGCTTGGGGCGGTATGGGTGGGCGTGGCATTCAAATTTTTGCTGCCGATCCATGTGGGATGTCAATTGCTCTCTTCATACCAAATTTGGTGACTCTAGCTCGAAGTTTGTATAAAGTGGGGAAAGGGGGGCTGGGGGCGGTATGGTTGGGCGTGGCATCCCAATTTTTGATGCAGATCTTTGTGAAATGTCAATTGCTATTTTCATACCAAATTTGGTGACTCTAGCTCGAAAATTGTAAAAAGTGGGGAAAGGGGGGCGAAATGGGTGGGCGTGGCTCCAAAACTTTGATTTGGAGGCTCTAGCTCCACAACTCTGGAAGATAAACGCATTCCCGTTTTTGACGAAGCGTTGGGGTGGATGGGGGCGGCTAGGGCAGTATTGGTGGGCGTGGCATCCAAACTTTTGATGCAGTTTTTAGGGGGTCATTATCACTTATCTTGGCACCAAATTTGGTGGCTCTAGCTCAAAAAATGTGGGAGATATAGCCATTTCTGATTTCAAAATGTGGGGGGCTTGGGGCGTAATGGGTGGGCGTGGCTCCAAAACTTTGATGCAGTTTTTTGGGGGTCGTTACCAGCTATCTTCCTACCAAATTCGCTGGCTCTAGCTCCACAACTCTGGAAGATACACGCATTCCCGTTTTTGACGAAGCGTTGGAGCGGATGGGGGTGGCTAGGGCAGTATTGGTGGGCGTGGCATCCAAACTTTTGGTGCAGTTTTTGGGGGGTCATCATATAGGCGTTTTTGACTTTAAAATGCCGTGGGGCTGGGGGCGGAATGGGGGGTGTGGCTCCAAAATGTTTGATGCAGTTTTTTGGGGGTTGCTAGTAGCTATCTTCTTACCAAATTTGGTAGTTCTAGCTGTAAGGATGTGCGAAATATGTGGATTTATCGGTTTTGAGTTATCGAATTTATCGATTTGCCAGCCCCCCAGTTATCGTAGAACCCCCATCTTGACACTTTAATTTACTATCCCATAGATAAAGAGAATTGGAAAGTTTCAAGTCTCTAGTGTAGCATATCTACCCTACCATAATTATAAATCAAAGGGTATATCAATAAGTTAATACATTGTGACACTTTGTCATAATGAATATAAATATACAAAGAACTCAAAGTACATTAGAAGACCACTCATAATTACATAAACATTCCAGCGCACAAGCAATACGATCCATCGCTTATATACAAGCCGATCGCGGCGCGTGAGAATGCTGAGCATGCACTTTGCAGCTCAAGTGGTCAAAGCATACCCAACATATACATGCCTTCTGCATACATATGTATATGCTAACATATATAGATATAAGCATTGCATGTATCGGCTTAGCTGAAGCCAAAATTAACATATAAGATTCAGTCTCAATAAATGACGAGAACGGAGCAGACGCTCCTTTAAATAACAACTCTAAAAGAACTTATTATTAATAAAGAATTTATTACATGGCGACCGTGACAGCGGTCTGCTGTCTAAAAACAAAAATATATAAAATAAAAGAAATAAAACAACAAGAACAACAACATAGTGGAAGTAACAAGTTGTTACTCATTAGTGATAATTACAAGTGAACATTGACACAAAAAAAAATAAAAATTGAGAAACTTAAAAACAAAACCGAAACAAAGTGAAAATAAAATGATTGATAAAAAACTATGAAATCAGTATGACTTTTAAGTGGCCGCTCAAAGTGTTTAAATAATAAAAAAAAAAAAGTTATATGCCTGCGCAGCCAGCACCGGCAACTGAACGAGACAACGTGGGATAACCAAATTTATAACAACGGAAACTCCGAAACCAATTTGGAAATCATAGCGAGCGAAACCGAAATAATGAGGACACCATGGAACAACAAAAACTAAAATAAAGCTGATGAATGAACCAAATTTCGAGACAGCTGTTCCTATCGAACAAAGGGATTTGCCAACATTGCAAGAGGCCTTGCAGGCAAATCCAACCGATGGACCACGCCCACTCACAATAGCTGAGTACCGGGCTCGACAGGAAAAAAAGAAAATTCCTAAGCACAAAAGGAGTGGAAAAAGAGTTAAGCTCTTGCAACAACGTCGACTGGTCAAGGAAATGATCAGAATTGCAAAAAACGCGTCAGACATACAACGCTACACAGAGCGTCTGGACGACATAGAAGAGAAGCTTCGCACTGGTGCAAAACAACGCAAACGGGCTGCATAATAGCGAATGCCCCAATTTGCCTTAATATTAAGACCTAATCTCAAGCCTGTGCGGGAAACCGCTGCTTGAAAAATACTAATAACTGTTAGGCTTTAACTAACAAATGTGGTTGGAGAATTTTTTTAATGATATTTATATCGAATTGTGAGCCAACCACATTAAATAACAACTAATATTTTCACCATTTAAACCATTTTTACAAATGACAAATTTTTTTTTATATACAAAAAAAAAATTATCACCTCAAATTTTATTTTTGATTTTCAAAAAAGAAAATATTTTTCTTTCTTTAAGTAATCCCAAAATTAAAAATTATTCAAGATCAAATTTTTAATATAAAATAGGCAACTTTTTCATTCATGAACATAAAAGAAAAATTTTTTCATTGAATATATAAAAATAATTAAATTAAACAATGGGATGGTTTAGTGATTCAAGTGAAGCAAAAGACAATACTGCCAACGTTGTAAACAACGTCAAAATAATTGATCACACAGACGATATAAAATCGTTATGGATCCTATTATTAATAATAACGATAGTGTTAGTTTTACAATTTCTGCTTACAATCTATGTTAAGCATAATAAAATTATAAAGAAAAGATATATGAGTAGGGCAAATAACTTAGATAGGATTTAAAAAAAAAAAAAATGAATAAGGAAAAAATAGATCACGTTTACGAAAGGTTTCCAGATTTTCGCATTAATGCGATTAAAGTTTTACACTCGCATAAAGAATATATATCAGTATATCAGTTCGAGACTGATTATATAGAAACTTTCGGCGTAATCTGTAGCCCACTTATACACTGCAATAAAGCAGAAAAGGCCATGGTACTTTCAACTTTACCATATGTCAGAGTAAAACTAATAGAAGAAGAAAATCAATTTTTAGGTATAGCAGCTATATGGTATGTACGCTTACAAAAATAAGAAAATTCCAGTAAAAGAATGGAATGGAACGAAATTGCGAAACAGATAAACGCATTTCGTTCCAAATTTGAAAAATCTTATAAATGCATCAATAGAGATGGAATTATAAAAGAGGAAACACTAAAAAACCATATAGAAATATTAGTAAGTGAATACAATAATATAGTTACCTTAGTAAGCAGTTATGAGAATAAATTCACATCTGAGCACAATATTAAATGTAAAAGAGTAATTAAATCTCTAAACACAACGTTGATTACTGTGAGCAATAGGCGACATATTCAGATAAACGTGCCAGAAAATTTAAATCAATTGGCGGAGTTCGATCCCGACCAATTAAACGAATTGAACGAATCAATTCAACCAAGCGACGCTGAATCTGATAGTGACATTGAAACACTAGAGGAAAGTGACCCAATCGAGACAAAACCGGAAGCGGTAACAATTTCTGAAATGGCAGAAACAGTTGTAGAATTTATTAAGCTAGCCACATCTCTGATACCAGAGTTTGACGGTAAGCCGGAAAATCTACAAAGTTTTCTAGATTCCTTGAATCTATTAGAAACCTTAAAAGGCTCACATGAGCAAACAGCCATAAGCCTTATAAAAACAAAGCTAAAAGGCCATGCGAGAAATCTAATAAGTAATGAGCAGACAATTGCTACAATCATTACGCAACTATCAAAAGCAGTAAAAGGAGAATCGGTAGAAGTTGTATCTGTTAAGCTTCTTAATCTGCAACAGAAAAATAAAACGGCTAACCAATACACCCAAGAGGTGGAAAAACTGACAAAGGCCCTTGAAGGCGCCTATATCAGTGAAGGTCTAAGCCAATCACTTGCAAACAAATACAGCACTACAACAGCTGTAAAAGCTATGACCCAAAATTGCTTAATTGATAAGGTAAAACTTATCATGCAGGCAGGCACATTCACAAATATGAATGATGCCGTTTCTAAATTTGTCAATAGTTGCACGGAGATAACAGGTCAAAGTAACACTGTCCTGTATTATCGACGCGGTGCAAACAACAATAACAGAGAAGGCCGAGGTTATAATCGTGGCAGAAATTACAACCCCAACAATTACAATCGAGGCGGTTATAACAACAACAACAATAACTACAATAACCGTGGAGGAAGACGAGGTCAATATCGAGGAAGAGGCCGAAGTAATTCCAACCAACATAATAACAGTAACAATGTGAGAGTGGCGCAAAATACGCCGGAAAACTCTCAGAACCCTTTAGGAAACAACCAGTAAATGCAAAGGTCCATTCAATCAATTACAGTCTTAATATATTTGTTACTTTTTATAATCATTCAACCGAAAATAAACTCACATTCCTAATAGATACTGGTGCAGATATTTAACTTTTAAAAATAAATTCAGATAATTTCAAAATTCAAGAAGAAAAAATTATAAACATCCAAGGCATAGGCCAAGGTGTAATAAAATCTCAAGGAACAACTTCAATAGAACTTCAATCAACAAAATATATTATTCCACACGAATTTCATTTAGTAGATTCAGATTTTTCCATACCGTGTGACGGAATAATAGGCATTGATTTTATTAAAAAATTCAATTGTCAATTAGATTTCAAACCAAGTGAAGACTGGTTAATAATTAGACCCCAAAATTTAAACTATCCTATTTATGTTCCGATAACATATAGTGCTGGCAACAATACAGTTCTTCTGCCAGCCAGATCCCAAGTAATTCGAAAAATAGACATTCATACAGTAAATGACTGTATATTTATTCCTAATCAAGAAATACATAATGGAATTTATGTTGCAAATACAATTGCAGCTTCCAAACATGTATACATTCGCCTTCTAAACACAACTAATTTCGACCAATTGGTCAAAGTAAACAAAATCAATTATGAAAATTTAACAGATTACGACATTCATAACACTAATCCACAAAATAGAAGCGAACAAGTACTTTCGAAATTAAAGAAAAATTTTCCAAAACAATTCAAAGGTCAACTAACAGAATTATGCACCAAGTATAGTGATGTGTTCGGACTGGAAACCGAACCAATAACGACAAATAATTTTTATAAACAAACATTAAGACTGAAAGATGATGAACCCATTTATATTAAAAACTACAGAAGCCCGCATAGCCACGTTGACGAAATTCAAAAACAAGTAGGGAAGTTAATAAATGACAATATCGTAGAACCATCTGTATCCGAGTATAACAGTCCACTCTTGTTAGTTCCGAAAAAATCATTACCGAATTCGGAAGAAAAAAAAATGGCGATTAGTAATTGACTATCGCCAAATCAATAAAAAATTACTTTCTGATAAATTCCCGCTCCCCAGAATTGATGATATTCTAGACCAACTGGGCAGAGCTAAATACTTTTCATGCCTTGACTTAATGTCAGGTTTCCACCAAATTGAACTTGAAGAAAATTCAAGAAATATTACATCCTTTTCAACGAGCAATGGCTCATATCGCTTCACGCGATTACCTTTTGTCTTAAAATAGCACCAAATTCATTTCAGAGAATGATGACCATAGCATTCTCGGGTTTAGAGCCCTCCCAGGCATTCCTTTATATGGATGACTTAATGGTAATAGGATGTTCCGAAAAACACATGATTAAGAAGTTAACTGATGTTTTTAATGTATGTAGGAAATATAACCTAAAATTACATCCAGAAAAATGTTCATTTTTCACGCACGATATGACATTTTTAGGTCACAAATGCACAGACAAAGGAGTATTGCCAGATGACAAAAAGTATGACGTCATCAAAAATTATCCTGTCCCTCATGATGCGGACAGCGCGAGACGATTTGTAGCATTCTGCAATTATTATCGTCGATTTATAGAAAACTTCGCTGATTATTCGCGGCACATAACAAGATTATGTAAAAAGAATGTTCCTTTTGAATGGTCAAATAAATGCCAGAACGCATTCAAATACCTCAAAGAAAAGCTTATGCACCCCACATTATTACAATATCCTGATTTTCGCAAAGAATTTTGCATAATAAAAGATGCTAGTAAACAAGCTTGCGGAGCGGTTCTAACTCAGAACCGTGACGGGATTCAGCTCCCAATAGCTTATGCATCTCGTTCATTTACAAATGGGGAAAGCAATAAAAGCACAACAGAACAAGAGTTAGCAGCAATTCATTGGGCAATTACCCATTTTAGACCATATATTTATGGCAAACACTTTACTATTAAAACGGATCACAGACCATTAACATATCTTTTTTCTATGACTAATCCCAGTTCTAAATTAACTCGCATGCGGCTTGAGCTTGAAGAATACGACTTCACTGTAGAATACCTAAAGGGGAAAGATAATTTCGTAGCAGACGCACTTTCTCGTATTAATATAAAAGAACTCAAAGACATGCAACATAAAGTCCTGAAAGTCACTACCAGGCGACAAAGTAGACAAAACAAAAACTGTACAGTAGAAAATTATGAGCTTCTGCCAAGGCAAAGTCATAATAATGTATCTAAGCCCAACGTACATGAAGTCATTACAAATGATGAAGTACGAAAAGTAGTGACCTTGCGCATAACAGAATCTAAATGTTTATTTAAACGTGGAAATAAAATTATCGCAAGAATTGAAGTTAGCGATGGGTGAAGGGTGTGGAAAAAACTTGCAACCATACGGACGGACAGACGGACAGACACCATGACGGACATTGCACAAAACCAATATACTCTTTACCTTCGGTATCGAGTATAAAAAGGGCAAACATCTAAAAAATGACATTACTTTACATTTACTGCAATTAAGGTTTAAAAAATTTACTCTACACCACATTTGAAAGTTGTCTAAATCACTTTGAAGCTGTTGAGCAGCAAGGGGAGTTGCTGCCGACGTGCATAATTTTACATCATCAGCGTACATCAAAACCCGAGAGAACTTTATAACTGATGGAAGATCGTTTATAAACAAAATAAATAACAAAGGACCAAGATGACTACCCTGTGGAACGCCTGAAGTGACCTGAACCGTCTTGGAAACGGACCCTTTAAATAAAACCCTCTGAGTTCTAAGAGTTAGGTAGTCTTTTATCCAAAGAACTAGAATATTTGAAAAGCCCAAGAGTTCTAGTTTATGTATTAGGAGATGATGATCTACAGAGTCGAAAGCCTTACTAAAATCAGTATAAATAACATCAGTCTGCAATTTGTCCTGAAAACCCTTGATAACAAACGAAGTAAATTCTAACAAGTAAGTGATAGTAGATCTTTGTTTCATAAATCCGTGCTGGCACGGTGAAATAATAGATTTACAAAGGTGTTGAAGATGGGAGGTTATTAATTTTTCAAAAATCTTAGGAATAGCAGACAACTTGGAGATACCCCTATAATTTTGAACATTACATTTGTTTCCTTTTTTATGGAGAGGAATAATAAATGACTCTTTCCAAATTTTTGGAAAGGAGCCTAACTCCAGGGACAAGTTAAACATTTTAAGCAACGGCTTTAAAAGACCATGAGCGCAGTGTCTAAGCACACAGCCTGGCACTCCGTCAGGTCCTGGGGAAAATATAGGTTTCTAAACATGTAGATTATTTAAAAGTGAGTTCTCAGTGATTTTCATTCCAAAGATGCGATTCGAGCCATTAACCTGATAAGGGTAAGGCAAACCGACTTGAGATTGAAAAGAACTATACGTCGTTTGAAAAAATTGGGCAAATATATTTGCAATCTCCTGTTCAGAACTGGCCTTCGTTTCCTCAAAGAATACCACCGTTGGGAGTGTCGATGACCTACGCTTCGCATTAACAAAATCAAAAAACCGCTTTGGATCCTGCTGAAACTGTAATCTACACCGAGTCAGGTAATTCTTATAACATTGGTTGTTTAAGATAGCAAAACTGGCACGAGCAATCAAGTAATCAGAATAGGCTACCGATCAGCCGCTTTTTCTAAATCTCTTGTAGAGTTTAGATTTTCGATTTTTGAGAGTTGTCAACTCTCGGGTAAACCAAACAGGTTTATCAGACCTGTTTAGCTTACCAACCGGGACACATAAATCAAATAAAGAATATAAGGTATTGTAAAAATACTGATTGCCACGTCCAAGTCGTCAGACTCGTAGAGGGGAGACCAGTCAGTATGGGATAAAAGCAGGGCGAGACCCTCAAAATCAGTTTTCCGAAATTGACGAACTCGACTCAAAGGCATTTTGACATTGCAACGCGTCCGGGAAGGTAAATTAATCAACAGCTCCAACGCAGGATGGTATAAGTCTTCGGGATAAGATATAGGCTGGGAACGGGAAACGGATGAAGATGATGAATCCAAAACAAAAATCAGATCAAGCATCTTATTAAGAGAATTTGGGATAGCATTAATTTGACTCAATGACATCCCAAGTAAGTCGATTAAAAATTTATTCGGGGCCGTGGGAGTCAGGGCACCAGAGTCAGGACAAGAAATCCAAGTAGCTTCAGCAATGTTGAAATCACCAAGAACTACAAGAAAATCGCGATCAGAAAGCAAGGCAGAGAAAGAATGAATAGCAGATAGATGTGTCTCCTAGAAAGAGAGATCGGAGGAAGGAGGTATATAGGAACAAGTGATAAAAATGTTAATACCGTAAATATTTAGCTTTACAGCAATAAACTCTATATCAAAAGAACTATTTAATACGACTGTTTCAGAAGGAAAGTCAACATTCACAGCAATAAGCACTCCACCACCACGCCGAAGAGTACGGTCCTTTCTATAAATAGAATATGTACTACATAGAATTTCGGAATTGAGAATATCTTGCCTTAACCACGTTTCAGTAAAGGCAATGACATGGAAAGGGAAAGAAAGACTATTAAGGTATAAGCTAGAGAGTTTACTACAAAGACCTCTTACATTCTGATAGCCAAGTAAGAAGGAGGATGTTAGTTTTTTGAACTATCAGTAATTGGGAGAGTTACCTTAGAACCAACCACCGGAAGTGTAGATACAATCGGGGGCCGATTTTTTTTTCTTGCAGTATACTCTTTCACAATTATGTGTTCTGGCCAAAATTCTTTGCAGCATATGGTGCAAAAATCTTGATTCGAAACACAGATTTTAAAAGACGAAATGTTCCGATCATAAGCAAATTTGAATTTCTCCACCGTGACATTGGCATTCGATTTGGCCTTGATATAGACCTTGACATCATCTGATGTTAAATCAGGGGGAAGCCTTGAAACAAATATTTGCTTTTTAGGTGGGACAGCAACAAATTTTTTAATTATATCCTCCACTGAGGCTGGTTTGGAAGACTCAGTCTCGGATAATTGAATATTTGGCTCTTTAGGTTTGATAGAGTTTTTTTGTTGATAAACATCAACACTACTAACCACCAAAGGAACCGAAGGATCGGGATCAGATAAGACAATATCCATGGGAGTTATTGTTATATCATCTAAGTTCTCGATAACTTTAGTAGAAGGGACATGAAGATTTTTATTTACTTTACCCTGTGGTATCGGAGCGTTTGGAGTATTTTCCAACGTCACAGAGCCCGATAACTGCCCAACGTTGGCCTTTTTACGCTTTGGAGAATCCTGTACGAGATTTTTCTGGCTAAGGTTTCTCTGAACCGATGAGAATTTTTCACACAGTTTATTCAACTGACAGAAAACGCCCTCTAAGCCAAGCTGAGTTTCTATAAAGCTTGCAATGTCTTTTTTTTCTCCAAACATGACCAACACGGCCACTCTAAATTAGTAACCTTCAAGAGGTCTGAGATACGGCCATTAATGCCAGCACATTGCTCATGAGCAACATTTGTGCACATCCAGCAGCAGACAAAACCCATTTTTTTTTTTTTTTTCAATACATAGTCTAATCTACTACCTGATATATACCGTTTGGATTAAGGGTTCATGAAAAGAGTTAGCCTGCAAAATTTACCTAATATTTGTTATATATAGGTAAATTTGTGCAATTAGGGTACTTCGCACTTGTCCGAATAAGATGCCTACCTGTATGGGATGTTACTACTTGTACACCATGGCAATTTCTATATTATGGTGCGTATCAGGTAGTTTATTTGTATATATTGGACGTAGATGTACTAACGAACAGTACAGTCAAGTGGCCCAACGATACCAAGCACCGGCTTGCTAACGCGCGGACCCACGCACAAAGCGACCCACCTCCCGCCCATCCGACCGAGGGGCGCTCCGCTTAACGTGCGGTTACGATGATCGCGAACATGCAGACAAATGACACAAAACTAACTTTTTTATAGAGCAAGTAGGAGTGGCACTGTGTATTAAGTGGGAACGATCGTTATAAATAGAACACAGAATACGAAAAGGGTTATGAAGAGCATAATTAGAATTACAAGTTTGAAGAGATATAGGTACAAAATTTCTAGTATTTCTAATAGGAACAGCAAAGTTAATTTGTTTAATTAATTCAGAAGAATCAATTTCACCATTAATTAATTTGTGAAAAAAGGAAAATGCTGGCATTACTCTACGATCATTAAGAGAAGGAAGATCTATTAGTAAAAGTCTACTACGATAAGATGACAAATTATTGTTAGTGTCCCAGTTAAGACCTCTAAGTGCGAAGAGCAGAAATTGTTTTTGTACCGATTCTATTTTATTCTGATGAATTTCGTATTTGGGAAACCATATACAAGATCCATATTCCAGAATCGGTCGTACAAGAGAAGTATACAGAGTTTTTGTTAAGTAGGGATCGTTGAACTCCTTCGACCAGCGCTTAATAAAGCCCAAGACACCAGATGCTCGATTAGAAATTGAAGAAATATGCTTGTCAAACTTAAGCCTTGGGTCCATAACGATGCCCAAATCGTCAACCCATTCAATTCTGTCTAGTGGTTTGTTGTCAAGAAAATAAATATTAAACAAGTGGGAACGTTGCAGTCGGACGCAACCGACTGCGGTATACTCGATACCAGTATTAAAAATTTTGATGCCCATCCATGTAGGATGTTAATTGCTATCTTCATACCAAATTTGGTGAAAGGGGGGCTGGGGGCGGTATGGGTGGAATTGCATCCAAATTTTTTATGCAGATCTTTGTGGAATGTCAATTGCTATCTTCATACCAAATTTGGTGACTCTAGCTCGAAGTTTGTATAAAGTGGGGAAAGGGGGGCTGGGGGCGGTATGGTTGGGCGTGGCATCCAAATTTTTGCTGCAGATCCTTGTGGAATGTCAAATGCTACCTTCATACCAAATTTGGTGACTCTAGCTCAAAGTTTGAATAAGGTGGGGAGAGGGGGGCTATGGGGCTGGGGGCGGTATGGTTGGGCGTGGCATCCAAATTTTTGCTGCAGATCCTTGTGGAATGTCAAGTGCTACCTTCATACCAAATTTGGTGACTCTAGCTCGAAGCATGTAAAAGGTGGTGAAAGGGGGGCTATGGGGCTTGGGGCGGTATGGGTGGGCGTGGCATTCAAATTTTTGCTGCCGATCCATGTGGGATGTCAATTGCTCTCTTAATACCAAATTTGGTGACTCTAGCTCGAAGTTTGTATAAAGTGGGGAAAGGGGGGCTGGGGGTGGTATGGTTGGGCGTGGCATCCCAATTTTTGATGCAGATCTTTGTGAAATGTCAATTGCTATTTTCATACCAAATTTGATGACTCTAGCTCGAAAATTGTAAAAAGTGGGGAAAGGGGGGCGAAATGGGTGGGCGTGGCTCCAAAACTTTGATGCAGATTTTTGGGGGTCGTTACTAGCTATCTTCCTACCAAATTTGGAGGCTCTAGCTCCACAACTCTGGAAGATAAACGCATTCCCGTTTTTGACGAAGCGTTGGGGTGGATGGGGGCGGCTAGGGCAGTATTGGTGGGCGTGGCATCCAAACTTTTGATGCAGTTTTTAGGGGGTCATTATCACTTATCTTGGCACCAAATTTGGTGGCTCTAGCTCAAAAAATGTGGGAGATATAGCCATATCTGATTTCAAAATGTGGGGGCTTGGGGCGTAATGGGTGGGCGTGGCTCCAAAACTTTGATGCAGTTTTTTGGGGGTCGTTACCAGCTATCTTCCTACCAAATTCGCTGGCTCTAGCTCCACAACTCTGGAAGATACACGCATTCCCGTTTTTGACGAAGCGTTGGAGCGGATGGGGGTGGCTAGGGCAGTATTGGTGGGCGTGGCATCCAAACTTTTGGTGCAGTTTTTGGGGGGTCATCATCAGCTAAATTGGCATTAAATTTGGTGGCTATAGCTCAAAAACTGTGGGAGATATAGGCGTTTTTGACTTTAAAATGCCGTGGGGCTGGGGGCGGAATGGGGGGTGTGGCTCCAAAATGTTTGATGCAGTTTTTTGGGGGTTGCTAGTAGCTATCTTCTTACCAAATTTGGTAGTTCTAGCTGTAAGGATGTGCGAAATATGTGGATTTATCGGTTTTGAGTTATCGAATTTATCGATTTGCCAGCCCCCCAGTTATCGTAGAACCCCCATCTTGACACTTTAATTTACTATCCCATAGATAAAGAGAATTGGAAAGTTTCAAGTCTCTAGTGTAGCATATCTACCCTACCATAATTATAAATCAAAGGGTATATCAATAAGTTAATACATTGTGACACTTTGTCATAATGAATATAAATATACAAAGAACTCAAAGTACATTAGAAGACCACTCATAATTACATAAACATTCCAGCGCACAAGCAATACGATCCATCGCTTATATACAAGCCGATCGCGGCGCGTGAGAATGCTGAGCATGCACTTTGCAGCTCAAGTGGTCAAAGCATACCCAACATATACATGCCTTCTGCATACATATGTATATGCTAACATATATAGATATAAGCATTGCATGTATCGGCTTAGCTGAAGCCAAAATTAACATATAAGATTCAGTCTCAATAAATGACGAGAACGGAGCAGACGCTCCTTTAAATAACAACTCTAAAAGAACTTATTATTAATAAAGAATTTATTACATGGCGACCGTGACAGCGGTCTGCTGTCTAAAAACAAAAATATATAAAATAAAAAGAAATAAAACAACAAGAACAACAACATAGTGGAAGTAACAAGTTGTTACTCATTAGTGATAATTACAAGTGAACATTGACACAAAAAAAAAAAAAAAATTGAGAAACTTAAAAACAAAACCGAAACAAAGTGAAAATAAAAATGATTGATAAAAAACTATGAAATCAGTATGACTTTTAAGTGGCCGCTCAAAGTGTTTAAATAAAAAAAAAAAAAAAGTTATATGCCTGCGCAGCCAGCACCGGCAACTGAACGAGACAACGTGGGATAACCAAATTTATAACAACGGAAACTCCGAAACCAATTTGGAAATCATAGCGAGCGAAACCGAAATAATGAGGACACCATGGAACAACAAAAACTAAAATAAAGCTGATGAATGAACCAAATTTCGAGACAGCTGTTCCTATCGAACAAAGGGATTTGCCAACATTGCAAGAGGCCTTGCAGGCAAATCCAACCGATGGACCACGCCCACTCACAATAGCTGAGTACCGGGCTCGACAGGAAAAAAAGAAAATTCCTAAGCACAAAAGGAGTGGAAAAAGAGTTAAGCTCTTGCAACAACGTCGACTGGTCAAGGAAATGATCAGAATTGCAAAAAACGCGTCAGACATACAACGCTACACAGAGCGTCTGGACGACATAGAAGAGAAGCTTCGCACTGGTGCAAAACAACGCAAACGGGCTGCATAATAGCGAATGCCCCAATTTGCCTTAATATTAAGACCTAATCTCAAGCCTGTGCGGGAAACCGCTGCTTGAAAAATACTAATAACTGTTAGGCTTTAACTAACAAATGTGGTTGGAGAATTTTTTTAATGATATGTATATCGAATTGTGAGCCAACCACATTAAATAACAACTAATATTTTCACCATTTAAACCATTTTTACAAATGACAAATTTTTTTTTATTTACAAAAAAAAATATTATCACCTCAAATTTTATTTTTGATTTTCAAAAAAGAAAATATTTTTCTTTCTCTAAGTAATCCCAAAATTAAAAATTATTCAAGATCAAATTTTTAATATAAAATAGGCAACTTTTTCATTCATGAACATAAAAGAAAAATTTTTTCATTGAATATATAAAAATAATTAAATTAAACAATGGGATGGTTTAGTGATTCAAGTGAAGCAAAAGACAATACTGCCAACGTTGTAAACAACGTCAAAATAATTGATCACACAGACGATATAAAATCGTTATGGATCCTATTATTAATAATAACGATAGTGTTAGTTTTACAATTTCTGCTTACAATCTATGTTAAGCATAATAAAATTATAAAGAAAAGATATATGAGTAGGGCAAATAACTTAGATAGGATTTAAAAAAAAAAAATGAATAAGGAAAAAATAGATCACGTTTACGAAAGGTTTCCAGATTTTCGCATTAATGCGATTAAAGTTTTACACTCGCATAAAGAATATATATCAGTATATCAGTTCGAGACTGATTATATAGAAACTTTCGGCGTAATCTGTAGCCCACTTATACACTGCAATAAAGCAGAAAAGGCCATGGTACTTTCAACTTTACCATATGTCAGAGTAAAACTAATAGAAGAAGAAAATCAATATTTAGGTATAGCAGCTATATGGTATGTACGCTTACAAAAATAAGAAAATTCCAGTAAAAGAATGGAATGGAACGAAATTGCGAAACAGATAAACGCATTTCGTTCCAAATTTGAAAAATCTTATAAATGCATCAATAGAGATGGAATTATAAAAGAGGAAACACTAAAAAACCATATAGAAATATTAGTAAGTGAATACAATAATATAGTTACCTTAGTAAGCAGTTATGAGAATAAATTCACATCTGAGCACAATATTAAATGTAAAAGAGTAATTAAATCTCTAAACACAACGTTGATTACTGTGAGCAATAGGCGACATATTCAGATAAACGTGCCAGAAAATTTAAATCAATTGGCGGAGTTCGATCCCGACCAATTAAACGAATTGAACGAATCAATTCAACCAAGCGACGCTGAATCTGATAGTGACATTGAAACACTAGAGGAAAGTGACCCAATCGAGACAAAACCGGAAGCGGTAACAATTTCTGAAATGGCAGAAACAGTTGTAGAATTTATTAAGCTAGCCACATCTCTGATACCAGAGTTTGACGGTAAGCCGGAAAATCTACAAAGTTTTTTAGATTCCTTGAATCTATTAGAAACCTTAAAAGGCTCACATGAGCAAACAGCCATAAGCCTTATAAAAACAAAGCTAAAAGGCCATGCGAGAAATCTAATAAGTAATGAGCAGACAATTGCTACAATCATTACGCAACTATCAAAAGCAGTAAAAGGAGAATCGGTAGAAGTTGTATCTGTTAAGCTTCTTAATCTGCAACAGAAAAATAAAACGGCTAACCAATACACCCAAGAGGTGGAAAAACTGACAAAGGCCCTTGAAGGCGCCTATATCAGTGAAGGTCTAAGCCAATCACTTGCAAACAATTACAGCACTACAACAGCTGTAAAAGCTATGACCCAAAATTGCTCAATTGATAAGGTAAAACTTATCATGCAGGCAGGCACATTCACAAATATGAATGATGCCGTTTCTAAATTTGTCAATAGTTGCACGGAGATAACAGGTCAAAGTAACACTGTCCTGTATTATCGACGCGGTGCAAACAACAATAACAGAGGAGGCCGAGGCTATAATCGTGGCAGAAATTACAACCCCAACAATTACAATCGAGGTGGTTATAACAACAACAACAATAACTACAATAACCGTGGAGGAAGACGAGGTCAATATCGAGGAAGAGGCCGAGGTAATTCCAACCAACATAATAACAGTAACAATGTGAGAGTGGCGCAAAATACGCCGGAAAACTCTCAGAACCCTTTAGGAAACAACCAGTAAATGCAAAGGTCCATTCAATCAATTACAGTCTTAATATATTTGTTACTTTTTATAATCATTCAACCGAAAATAAACTCACATTCCTAATAGATACTGGTGCAGATATTTCACTTTTAAAAATAAATTCAGATAATTTCAAAATTCAAGAAGAAAAATTATAACATCCAAGGCATAGGCCAAGGTGCAATAAAATCTCAAGGAACAACTTCAATAGAACTTCAATCAACAAAATATATTATTCCACATGAATTTCATTTAGTAGATTCAGATTTTTCCATACCGTGTGACGGAATAATAGGCATTGATTTTATTAAAAAATTCAATTGTCAATTAGATTTCAAACCAAGTGAAGACTGGTTAATAATTAGACCCCAAAATTTAAACTATCCTATTTATGTTCCGATAACATATAGTGCTGGCAACAATACAGTTCTTCTGCCAGCCAGATCCCAAGTAATTCGAAAAATAGACATTCATACAGTAAATGACTGTATATTTATTCCTAATCAAGAAATACATAATGGAATTTATGTTGCAAATACAATTGCAGCTTCCAAACATGTATACATTCGTCTTCTAAACACAACTAATTTCGACCAATTGGTCAAAGTAAACAAAATCAATTATGAAAATTTAACAGATTACGACATTCATAACACTAATCCACAAAATAGAAGCGAACAAGTACTTTCGAAATTAAAGAAAAATTTTCCAAAACAATTCAAAGGTCAACTAACAGAATTATGCACCAAGTATAGTGATGTGTTCGGACTGGAAACCGAACCAATAACGACAAATAATTTTTATAAACAAACATTAAGACTGAAAGATGATGAACCCATTTATATTAAAAACTACAGAAGCCCGCATAGCCACGTTGACGAAATTCAAAAACAAGTAGGGAAGTTAATAAATGACAATATCGTAGAACCATCTGTATCCGAGTATAACAGTCCACTCTTGTTAGTTCCGAAAAAATCATTACCGAATTCGGAAGAAAAAAAATGGCGATTAGTAATTGACTATCGCCTACCTGGTCTAAAGAACTTGTGGGATAGTTCAGAGGGGGCTAAGCTGAGGCCACCAGGCGGGTCGCGGGTTGCGAATAGCGAACGGCCTCTTTATGAGGTTAGCTGCGAATAAGCGAGAATCCTTGCAAATAAGCAGTCCCGGACAAACAGCGGGTACGGTACCGTTCACCGTACCGACAAGACGCTTGTGTCGCCGTCTTTAAAGCATAGCCTCACACATTCCCAACTCCCTCTCACGTACCCTTCTTCATCCCTTCCCCAATATCTCACTCCGGGCTGGACTAAGGTGTCATTCGAACCGTGCCGAAAGTCAACCTGGCCGGGGGCCCGGATTAAAAACTAGCCCAGTCGCTAACGGTGAGCTCAGGCAGATGGCGACCGCCTGTTCTAATTAGCCTTACCCGGGTACTGCGGATCTCTGCCCGGGTGGACCCCATATTTCTCCGCAACTCGTGGGAACATGAAGAGAATTAATAAAAATATGAAGAATTTAGGTGTGCAGCAGGATACCCCTGCTGCCAGTGTCGCGAGACACTTTGAGGACCGCCTCCTTGACGGGGAGCGGCCCTCCAATGTGGGACCAGCCCCACGGCGCCCTAACCAGGCGCGGCAAACAAGAAGGCCGCAGGCGGCAATAGATACAGCGCGCGCACCAACGACGAGGGAAGCCCCACGTCACCATGTCGCCCCAGCTGCAGGAGGAGGAAGCAAGGCTGGACCATCCCAGCCGATGCGACCGAGGCTTAGCGCTGTTAGGCGACATGGCGTGCAGCACCAGCAGCCAAAAGCGCAGCTGCCAAAATTGGGAGAGCCGGGCGGTTTGGATGACCCAAACCGAAAAACTCTGAACGGCTCAAAGACCAAATGGTACCTGCGCATGGCAACGGCTGGAAGAGACTCGGCGAGCCAGGTACGGGGACCAGCCCCCAAACGCCTGAGCAGTAATTTAACGCCACCCACTGCCACCCCGAAGAGGGCGTGCCCAGAGGAGCGTCCCAGCACGTCGGCATCCGCCGTAGCAACAGCAGTGAGGTCTTCCCCTCCATTGTCCACCGAGACTCGCATATCGTATGCAGCGATTGCAAAAAAGTCAAGGTGGCCGTGTTACCTGTGGAATACCCGCAGGTAATGCTCAGCCATGGGGACCTGTCCGCATTGGAGGAGGCCATCATGGATGAGGTTATCCTCACAGGATGGGACACCGCGGTCGCGTTCGCGGGCATTCATTTCCGGGTTGGCTACCTGGTCATTGAATGTTCCGACGATCACTCAGCGGAGTGGCTGAGGACCGTGGCGTCAAGACTGCAGTCGTGGAAAGGGGCTCCACTGCACTGCAAGGTGGGTGATGATATTCCATCACCCCACAACATCACCATCTTCTGCCCAAGAAGCGCGGATCGGTCAACCGAATCCTTGTTGGTTCTGCTGAGGAACCAGAACAAGATCGATACCGACTCGTGGAAGGTGTTGTCTAGGAGGACGGAAGGCGGAGGTGCGCTATTGGTGATAGGCATCGATGAGGCATCCAAGGACGCGATAGTGGCGAGAGGCCATCAAGTTTCATTCCGCTACGGGACCATCCCCGTTAGCGGTCTGAAGAAAAAGAGTGTTGGCGCAAGGACTACCCCTGCCCAGACGACAGTCCCGGGAGCTGCAGGCTCGGCCCCCACACCTCCCACCGCCACTGTTCCGAGTGCTCATCTGGCAGGTGTCTCTGATTTATCAGAGGATCTGGCCGAGGATGAGGACCTGGCGGAGATGACGCTCGGTCCAGCAGAGCTGGAAGGGATGGATGATGAGGTGCCGATGTCCTCGCAAGAGCTCGCTGAGGAGCTTGAAACGGCAGAAGCTGACGTCACCATGACGGTCAGCGGTGATGTGGGCAGCTCCCAACCTACATCACCAGGAGCTAGAGCGGCGGATGAGTGATGGTGACATCAAACGTCACCGTCACTGGGCTAGCCCAGATAAACCTCCATCGTGCTAAGGCAGCCTCTGCTGTCTTGGCCAGGATGTTTATCACCCAACATCTTGGGCTAGCCCTGGTACAGGAGCCATGGATAAACAATGGTATTAAAGGCCTGTACACCGCTGACTCAAAGGTAATCTGGGATCAGAGAGATCCTACACCTAGAGCATGCATTATGGTAAGGAAATGTATTAATTTTACTATTCTTTCAGAATTCCTCACTAGGGACTGCGTACCTATTGCCATAAGGGCAATTGGAAACGCCCCCCCTATTGTGGTGGCATCTGCCTATTTTGCTGGTGATGTGGACTGCCCGCCACCGGAAATAGAAAAACTGATGGACCACTGCAGGAGAGAGAAGCTGCCGGTTATAATCGGCTGCGATGCCAATGCGCACCACTCCATATGGGGCAGCACGGACATCAACAAGAGGGGTGAGTGTCTTACCAACTTTATATTCAAGTATAACTTAGAAATTGGTAATGTCGGATCGACACCGACATTTGTAACTAGAGTTAGAGAAGAGGTATTAGACATTACTCTGATTAGTCGGTCTCTTAGGCCATATTTCAGAGAATGGCATGTCTCTTCAGAAGAATCCATGTCCGATCACAGGATTATCCTATTCAAACTTAAGGTTAATATGGATTGTAGTATACCAACTCGTAACCCCAGAAAAACGAACTGGGAAAAATTTAGGTCTACCCTAGAACTTAACCTAGCCACTGAAAACTCTGGAATACCCAGATGCACGAGTGAGCTAGAAAGAGTTGTTAGAAATCTAAATAGTAGCATTAAAAATGCATATGAAGAAAGCTGCCCACTAGGGAAAACGCGTAAAGAAAAAGATGCCCCATGGTGGAATGACGGTCTTGAGAGACTGCGTATCACCACACGTCACCTCTTCAATAAAGCTAAGAGAGACGGGTCATGGGATACATACCGCGAAAGCCTCACCTCCTACAGCAAGGAGATTAGGAAGGCCAAGCGCAGGAACTAAAGGGACTTCTGCGAAAGCATAACAAGCACGAGTGAAGGTGCCCGGCTCCATAGAGCATTATCAAAGCGGGCGCCGGAGGCTAATTTAGCCCTGAAGCTTAAAGATAATACATATACGAGCACCAATATGCAAAGGTTAGAGCTTCTGTTTGAGACGCACTTCCCAGGAAGTATCCCCTGGGAACCGTGCGAATCGCTTGAAACAGGAGGTCAACACAGACCAACGGCCATTGACTGGGCATGTGCCAAGTCGGTGGTCACAGTGGAGAAAATAAAATGGGCAATTGGAACCTTCCAGCCTTACAAATCTCCCGGTCTAGATTGCATATCACCGGTATTCCTTCAGCAGGGACAGGGAATACTCCTACCCACTCTACGGAAAATCCTGGTCAGTAGCCTAGCACTTGGTTATATACCAAGCACTTGGAGTAGAGCTAGGATGGTCTTCATCCCCAAAGTAGGGAAGACAGATACCACCAACCCAAAGTCCTTCAGACCCATCAGCTTAACATAGTTTTTGTTGAAAACGTTGGAAAAGCTGGTGGATTATAACATAAGGAGTACTCTGCTCACACAGAGTCCACTGCAGGCAACGCAGCACGCATACAGAACAGGAAGGTCTACGGACACTGCCCTGTATGAGCTGCACCGTACTCTGCGGGCGGCAGTAGTAAACAAAGAAGTAGCAGTTTGTGCATTTTTAGACATTGAAGGTGCCTTCGACAACACATCACATGATGCTGTCAAGGCTACCTTGAATAGAAGAGGGCTGGATAGTACAACTAGTAGATGGATTTCATCCCTATTAGGGTCCAGACAGGCTACGGCATCTATACAAGATAGTACCGTAACAGTAACAACCACAAGGGGCTGTCCTCAAGGGGGGGTTTTATCACCCCTCTTATGGAGTATACTAGTAGACGAACTGTTAAGTAGACTTGCGAACAGGGGTATTCAATGTCAAGGCTATGCAGATGACATTGTGATAATAGCTCGGGGCAAGTATGAAGAAACTCTTTGTGATAATGTTCAACTGGGACTTAGGATTACGCATAATTGGTGTAGGGAGGTTGGTCTCAACTTAAACCCTACTAAGACAATCATCGTTCCTTTCACCAGAAGATACAAGCTACAAAGGATGAGGGAGATTAGGCTCGCGGGGAGTCCAATAGAAACAAGCAAGGAAGTTAAGTACCTTGGGGTCACTTTTGACAGTAACTTAAACTTTGGCACCCATGTTCAGAATACGATCGCAAAGTGCTGCAGAGCGCTGTATACGTGTCGCAGCATAGCCGGGAAGTCATGGGGAACATCACCAAAGATAATAAGATGGCTATACCTTATGGTAGTAAGGCCCATGCTCACGTATGGAGTGATTGCATGGGGGGATAAGGCACAGCAAATCACTGTGCAGAAGCAGCTTCAAAAGCTACAAAGAATGGCATGTGTAGGAATCACGGGAGCGATGAGGACCTGTCCCACATCAGCGCTTGAGGTTCTATTGGAGATAACGCCACTCCATCACACAATTAGGCTGCAACAAAAGGCAACCCTCTTAAGAATGTCCGTTGAAGGAGTTGGGAGAGGACACATTCTTAGTCGAGTAGAGGCAGATATGCTATCGGGTGAACTTCCCCTACTGGCACAGCCAAGGGACGAAATGAAAGTCGAACACATGTTCGGCCAAAAATTTCAAGTTCACCTCTGTAATAAAAAGGAGTGGACATCTCTGGAAGAGGTCCACAACATGAAGCCACACACCATAAAATGGTACACCGATGGATCCCTAACGCAACAAGGCTCCGGTCTTGGTGTGGTAGGCCCTCGGCTAATGTACCATGAGCCCCTAGGTATGCACACCAGCATATTCCAAGCTGAGGTATGTGCAATCGGGAGGTGTGTGGACTTTAATCTAAAGCGTAACTATCGGAATAGGGATATAGCCATTCTATCCGATAGTCAAGCAGCAATAATGGCACTTAGTAAGACCGAAATCAGGTCAAAGGTAGTTCGTGAGGTACGAACCAAGCTAGACACTCTGGGATCACAAAATAGGCTTGCCCTAAGATGGGTCCCGGGACATGTCGAAATAGCGGGGAACGAAGAGGCAGACAAGCAAGCAAGACTGGGGGCAGCGACACCCCTAATAGGACCCGAGCCGTACTGTGGTATAGGAAGAAGCACAATACGGCAAGAACTTAGGAATGAAGAGAGACTTCTGCGAAGAACGTGCTGGGCAAGGACACCAGGACTCAGACAAGCAAAGATTCTCTTGGGTAGCTATAACCTTAAACGGTTTAAGCAAGTAATATCAATGGGTAAAAATAGACTCAGGATACTCACCGGTCTCTTGACAGGACATTGTAGACTACGAGGTCACTTGGCAAAGCTAGGTATAGTCAGCAGCGAGATTTGCAGATTCTGCGAAATGGAAGGAGAATCCTCCTTGCACATTATAGCAGAATGCGTAGCCTTAGCAAGGAAAAGAAGTAGTTTTCTAGGAAAACATATTGTAGAATTTAGCGATTTAGAAACCATCGACCCAACAAAGGTACTTGCTTTTATGCAACACCTGGGCCTGATGGAAGAGCTATAGGCCAAGAAGGGGGCACAATAGATCTATTTGGTCGCAGTGTATTTACCACCAATATAATTATAATTGACTATCGCCAAATCAATAAAAAATTACTTTCTGATAAATTCCCGCTCCCCAGAATTGATGATATTCTAGACCAACTGGGCAGAGCTAAATACTTTTCATGCCTTGACTTAATGTCAGGTTTCCACCAAATTGAACTTGAAGAAAATTCAAGAAATATTACATCCTTTTCAACGAGCAATGGCTCATATCGCTTCACGCGATTACCTTTTGGTCTTAAAATAGCACCAAATTCATTTCAGAGAATGATGACCATAGCATTCTCGGGTTTAGAGCCCTCCCAGGCATTCCTTTATATGGATGACTTAATGGTAATAGGATGTTCCGAAAAACACATGATTAAAAAGTTAACTGATGTTTTTAATGTATGTAGGAAATATAACCTAAAATTACATCCAGAAAAATGTTCATTTTTCATGCACGATATGACATTTTTAGGTCACAAATGCACAGACAAAGGAGTATTGCCAGATGACAAAAAGTATGACGTCATCAAAAATTATCCTGTCCCTCATGATGCGGACAGCGCGAGACGATTTGTAGCATTCTGCAATTATTATCGTCGATTTATAGAAAACTTCGCTGATTATTCGCGGCACATAACAAGATTATGTAAAAAGAATGTTCCTTTTGAATGGTCAAATAAATGCCAGAACGCATTCAAATACCTCAAAGAAAAGCTTATGCACCCCACATTATTACAATATCCTGATTTTCGCAAAGAATTTTGCATAATAACAGATGCTAGTAAACAAGCTTGCGGAGCGGTTCTAACTCAGAACCGTGACGGGATTCAGCTCCCAATAGCTTATGCATCTCGTTCATTTACAAATGGGGAAAGCAATAAAAGCACAACAGAACAAGAGTTAGCAGCAATTCATTGGGCAATTACCCATTTTAGACCATATATTTATGGCAAACACTTTACTATTAAAACGGATCACAGACCATTGACATATCTTTTTTCTATGACTAATCCCAGTTCTAAATTAACTCGCATGCGGCTTGAGCTTGAAGAATACGACTTCACTGTAGAATACCTAAAGGGGAAAGATAATTTCGTAGCAGACGCACTTTCCCGTATTAATATAAAAGAACTCAAAGACATGCAACATAAAGTCCTGAAAGTCACTACCAGGCGACAAAGTAGACAAAACAAAAACTGTACAGTAGAAAATTATGAGCTTCTGCCAAGGCAAAGTCATAATAATGTATCTAAGCCCAACGTACATGAAGTCATTACAAATGATGAAGTACGAAAAGTAGTGACCTTGCGCATAACAGAATCTAAATGTTTATTTAAACGTGGAAATAAAATTATCGCAAGAATTGAAGTTAGCGATGGGTGAAGGGTGTGGAAAAAACTTGCAACCATACGGACGGACAGACGGACAGACACCATGACGGACATTGCACAAAACCAATATACTCTTTACCTTCGGTATCGAGTATAAAAAGGGCAAACATCTAAAAAATGACATTACTTTACATTTACTGCAATTAAGGTTTAAAAATTTACTTTACACCACATTTGAAAGTTGTCTAAATCACTTTGAAGCTGTTGAGCAGCAAGGGGAGTTGCAGCCGACGTGCATAATTTTACATCATCAGCGTACATCAAAACCCGAGAGAACTTTATAACTGATGGAAGATCGTTTATAAACAAAATAATTACAAAGGACCAAGATGACTACCCTGTGGAACGCCTGAAGTGACCTGAACCGTCTTGGAAACGGACCCTTTAAATAAAACCCTCTGAGTTCTAAGAGTTAGGTAGTCTTTTATCCAAAGAACTAGAATATTTGAAAAGCCCAAGAGTTCTAGTTTATGTATTAGGAGATGATGATCTACAGAGTCGAAAGCCTTACTAAAATCAGTATAAATAACATCAGTCTGCAATTTGTCCTGAAAACCCTTGATAACAAACGAAGTAAATTCTAACAAGTAAGTGGTAGTAGATCTTTGTTTCATAAATCCGTGCTGGCACGGTGAAATAATAGATTTACCAAGGTGTTGAAGATGGGAGGTTATTAATTTTTCAAAAATCTTAGGAATAGCAGACAACTTTGAGATACCCCTATAATTTTGAACATTACATTTGTTTCCTTTTTTATGGAGAGGAATAATAAATGACTCTTTCCAAATTTTTGGAAAGGAGCCTAACTCCAGGGACAAGTTAAACATTTTAAGCAACGGCTTTAAAAGACCATGAGCGCAGTGTCTAAGCACACAGCCTGGCACTCCGTCAGGTCCTGGGGAAAATATAGGTTTTGTTGCAGCAACTAGTGGCAACTTAGAACTTGCTCGTACACATATATGTACGGCAAGAAAGCAACGTGGGCTATTAGTCGACTTCGACTTTATTGCGGACGGACAGACAGGTTAAAGAAAATACGTGCGCTCTTTTCATATGATATTTCAGAAGTGATTTTATATTTTCTCTCCGCTCAGCGGTAGAGTGCCAATATTTAACTATGTTAATTACAGAGTTACATTACATGTGCATACTTAATTAACAGATTTTCAATTGACTTAACATTACGATATTGAAATAATACTAGAATTCATTTAGTTTTTTATCTTAATTGAAATGACTAAACATCGGCCGCGTTGAATGGCCAGAGGGCTTCAAACAAGTTACAAATATTATATACTTCAACAATTGTATACATTTCAATTTAAAAAATCCAAGCTTCATTTGGTAACAAGTTAATCTATATTAAACGGCAGCGGTGCTAGTCGATGGATAGCTCGTTTATACACGCCGTTCTTGGTTCGAACGACTGCGACGCGGACTTTGCTGTCTGCTCCCTTGACGACCTCCTCGATGACCCCGAGCAGCCACTGCTGTGGTGGACTGTTGTCTTCGTGGATTATTACGACGTCTTCTATTGCCATGTTGCGCTCCTCTTTGTTCCATCGTTGACGCTGCTGCAGCCCCAGCAGATAGTCGCGTGACCAATCCGCCCAAAAGCGCTGCTTGATGGCTGAGATCAGCTGCCATCTTTTCAAGAACGATAGCCTTTCGTCTGGCATCACCTGATTTGATGCGCATGGCAGCGTTCCTAGCGTTTCGCCTACCAACAGATGGGCTGGCGTTACAGCTTCGCCGTCGTTGGGGTTGGTGCTCAAAGCTATGAGCGGACGAGAATTCAAAATTTCTTCCGCGTCGACCATTACTGTCTCCAGTTCGTCCTGGCGAAGCACGGCACTGCCAATGGCCTTGAGCATCAGTCCCTTGGCAGATTTGACTGCCGCTTCCCAGAGACCGCCAAAATGCGGTGCTCGGAGGGGTATGAAGGTGAACGTTATGCCGCGCTCGGCAGCATAGGCCGCTATAGCATCCCGATGCGTGTTGATGTTCATTTCTAACTCCGAGATTATTCGCGCAGCACCGACGAAATTCGTTGCATTGTCGCAATATATCTTTGCTGCAACTCCCCGACGTCCAACAAACCTGGATAAACACATAATGAATGAGGTGGAGGTTAAATCAGCTACAAGTTCCATGTGGACAGCCTTAGATGTAAAGCATACAAACACAGCTATATACATTTTAACAGGTCGTTTTCCACGAATACCTAGCGACACAAGAAATGGTCCAAAAAAATCCACGCCGCTGATTTTAAAAGGCCTGTTGCCATGCAGGCGATCAGCGGGCAAATTTCCCATTATTTGTGAGGCGAGAACTGGCTTATACCGAAAGCAGTAGACACAACGTCTAACTATTGCGTTGCATTCTTGGCGAGCGTTGATCAACCACACTTGCTGGCGGAGAATGCTCAGTAAAACGCGAGGATTGGCATGACAGTTCGAACGATGCAAGTAGTTTAGATATGTTTCGATAAACCGATTGCCTTTCGGCATAAGTAAGGGAAACTTTGCATTATGTGGAAGTGGCGCTTTTACCAAACGACCACCCACTCGTAGCAGCCAAATAACACGCTTTCCATCTTGATGAGGATGTAAAAACGGTGTAAGCTTCTGAAAGGATGGCAGAAGCGTCTTAGAACTTCTTACATTTGCTATTTCCTTTTCATAAACAGTATGTTGAATAATGTGAATAATAGTGAGGAATGCCCTATTCATCTCTTCAGCGGAAGGTACCAGTGTAGTTTAATTCTTTCCTTTTCCATGGTTAAAACGCAGCATGTAACAGACAATTCGAAGAAGTTTTTGATATGACGATGTCTTGTCGATCAGCTCTAAAATATAATTAGGTGGCGCATCGGCCGCGATTAACACCGTGGCTGAACTACTAAATTCTAACTGCAAGTCATTAGCTGTCAATTTAATGTGCGAATTAATTGGCCAATGCGACTGCGCATTCAACAAGAATTGTGGACCATTGAACCAAATTGATTCTCGGAGCTCGATTGCAGAGCAACCTCGAGATACTATATCTGCTGGGTTGTCTTTAGTGGGAACATGATGCCACGTCGCACCTATGCTCAACTCCTGTGTGTCGGCCACACGATTAGCAACAAACGTATTTAACTTTGATGCATGCATTTGCAACCAGTGAAGAACTTCTTCTGAATCTGACCAAAGCACGACTTTCTCTATTGGAATTTCGATCAGATCCTTGACATTTGCCCAAAGCTTGGCGAGCAGCTGAGCAGCGCATAGCTCTAAGCGCGGTATCGATTTTGTTTTAAGTGGGGCTACTTTAGATTTTGCTGTTAGTAATCTGACAGACACACTATTTTGATCAGCAATTCTTAAATAAATGCAACACCCAAATGCTCGTGATGAGGCATCAGAAAAGCCGTGAACTTGGCAAGATACATTTGGTGCAATGCCTACATAACGAGGAATTGAAATTGAATTCAGTTCGTCAAAACAATGTACAACGGCATGCAGATAATTTTGCAAGTCGGTGGGTATTGGATCGTCCCAACCGAAGTTTTGAAGCCACAGTTCTTGTAGAAAAATCTTTGCACGAGAAATAAGCGGACATAAAAGCCCTAAAGGGTCATACAGTCGCGATACGAATGAGAGTATCGATCGCTTTGTTGGCTGTACGTCTAATGGCAAATTTTCCATTGTGTATTTAAAGACGTCTTGTCTAGGATGCCAAAGCAATCCGAGCGTCTTTGTCTCTTCGTGCGCAATTGCAATAGTATCATCTTCCGTATTGATTTGCTCGCAATTAGAAGACCATTTTGTAAGCGTAAAGCCAAAAGAACTTAGAACAGAAATCAACTCGTTTTTCAACAACCGTAGTTCTTCCAATGAAATCGCACCAGATAGCAAATCATCTACATAAAAGTCTTTAGCCAACGACTTTGAGGCTAAAAGATGTGTTGTAGCATGCAGATCACTTAAATATTTTAAGCATCTAATGGCTAGAAATGGGGCTGAAGCTGTGCCGTAAGTTACGGTGTTTAAACGGTAAATTTTTAATGATTCTGTATGCCTTTCCCTCCAGACAATTAACTGAAAGTTACGCTGGGTCTCGTCAATTTCGACTTGACGGTACATCTTAGCTATATCTGCGGTAATTGCAAATGGATGCATTCGAAACCTTAGCAGAATGGAATACAATGTGGGTTGGATGGTAGGACCAACCATTAGAATGTCGTTTAGCGACATTTGCGACGAAGTTTTACTGGAGGCATCGAATACGACTCTCAGTTTTGTAGATGTGCTTTGCGGTCTCAGCACGCATTGATACGGAATAAAATAATGCGGCTCTCTCGGGATTCTGTTCTCAGTGATGCTCATATGATTAAGAGAAATGTACTCTTTCATGAAAGCAATGTACATATCGCAAATCTCTGGTTGCTTACTTAATCTTCTCTCAAGTGCTAAAAAACGTCGCTTGGCGTTTTCATAAGACAATCCCAAACAGTGTGGACTGGTCTTAAAGGGCAATGTCACACTGAGGTGTCCCGAGGGTAAACGAGTAACGTTTTCTGTGAAAGATGTCTCACAAAGCTCTTGTTCTGGGGTATTCAGCTTCAATTGAGCGTTTGGCGTTTCTTCCAGCTCCCAAAATTTTCTAATGAATGTGTCAATGGATAAATTCTCTTCAGAAGTGCTGATGAGAGAAGTCTGCCGCGAACAATTCTCAGAGGTGGATTTGCATTTCCCAGATGCAATCCAGCCAATGGCGGTGCGCCTGAATGTAGGCGAATCTGCGCTAGTTTTCAACTGTCCGTTTTCGAGCAGTTCAAAGAATGTATCTGCACCAAGCAGCATATCAATTCGCTGGGGCTTAAAAAACAACGGATCAGCTAACTCGATGTCATTGGGAACGCTTGCATCAATAAGTCTTTCAGGCTGATGCGACGAGATCGACTTTAAGACACTAAATTCAGTAAGCATTTCGAAAGAATTAATTCTTGATCCAATCGAAGTTTGGACCGCATAATGAACTGTAGACTGACGCTTCCCTATTCCTAAAAGGCTGATTTATTTTCGATGTCTTTTCAAATTAAGATTCGTAGCAAGATCTTCTGTGATAAAGTTAATTTGTGAACCTGAATCTAAGAGAGCTCTAGCTACCTGATCTGTACCACACTGATCCTTAATCTTAACAATTGCCGTAGCTAATATAACTTGATCGGCACCACTAGTAGCATGATTAGCCGTAGACACTCGAGTCGAAGTTGAAGTTTGTGCCACCATAGGCAGATTATTTGTTGGTTGCTGGGATCCAGTTGTATATTTATGCAATAAGGTATTGTGCGGCTTTTGGCACACTCTGCAGTGGCTGGATTTGCACGATGAGACCGAGTGTCCCGCGGGCGCAAACAGTTTATACAAAGTGGGAAAGCCTTGACAAATTTAAAACGCTTTAGGCAGGGAACTGCCGCGAAAGAAGTACATGACTGTATATAGTGGTCACATGATTTGCAAAAGGCACATTTCCCAGTAACCGCAGGTTGTGAGACAGATAGCGATGTTTTACCATTTCTTTTGTGAATGTCTTGAGTGATGCTCTTGCTACTAGAATGTTCAGCAGACAAATGCTGGTATCGCCTATTTAATGCAACCTCACAATCGTTCCACGACGGTAGCTTTGAGTAATCTAGATCTTCTTCCCATTTGGCTTTAGTAACTGAATCAACCTTACTCATCACTAAATAAATAATCAGCATATTTAAAATCTCGGTTTGCGATCCCAATGATAATAGTGATTCATAGATTGCCTTTACAGTATCTATGAGATTGCGTAATGCAGACGGCGATGGCAACTTTATGTGTGGTAATTCGAATAATTTAGACACGCTGCTAAAAACAATCAAACAGCTGTTATCATAAACATTTTTTAATGCAGCTAAAGCCTTTGGATAATTGGCGTCCGATACTTGATATGCTTTGACGGTGCCCAAAGCTTCGCGCTCTAAGCATGACAGCAAATGATTAAACTTTTCTATGTTAGACATGGTTAAATCACTATCCACCAAGTTTTCGAAAAGGCCAATAAAATTTTTGAACTCGGAATACTCCCCTCCAAATCGTGGCAGCTTCATTTGCGGCAGCTGCCTAGAGTGAGATGCTTGTGCTATCATAGTAGAATTAGCTGGGCCATCGCGATGAGTAACTGATTGTTTACGTTTGCTCATCAACAATGCTTTCGTTGAGATACACAAGTCTTCCAAGTCAGAACGAGAAACCATGTCAGGACTAATCATATCCAGCTCCTGCTGAATATCGAATGCACTTTGTATGTAACGATTCAAGATTTCTAATCGACATTCAACTTCACACGGCTCAATGGGAATAGTTATAAGTCTTATTTGTTTTTTAACACGAGCAATATCAGCCGTAACTACAGTACGACCTCGGTTAACGCAACCTATTAAAATTTGGCCAGTTGCGAAAACTGAGGTGGTTGCGAAAACTGAGGTGAAATTTTCTGGTGGCCATGAGACCTTTTTAAATAAAAGATGCCTTCGCTTACCTTTAAAATTAAATTTTATCGAATAAGACTTTGTTTAAAGCAAGAATTTCATATTGTTTTACTTATTTTTTAAAAAATTGAGAAATTGGGGTCTGTACTTTTTTACAATTTCTTTAGAAATAGGAAAATTACGCTCTCTTTGTTTTAGAAACCACGCGTCGATGATTTCTCCATATTATCATTTTCGCAAGCATGTAAAAAAAAAACAAAAAGAGAACGAAAGAAAAGTGGTAAAACCGAACTAAAACATACTTTTCCTTAGGAAGTTGCGTTAAATAAGGTAATTTTTTTTTTAAAGTTGCGTTAACAGAGTCAACAATGTTAAGAATTCGGGTGTTGCAATAATCGAGGAGTTGCGTGTAACGAGGGTTGCGTTAACCGAGGTCGTACTGTATCTTGTTACGATGCAACAAGTTATCTAAATCACTTGAATCTGAATCAGACATCGACTTGCTTTTATTTTTCTTACCACCCATGGCTGCAGCTTTGTTGTGCAGTGGTAATAGAAATTTGAAAAAATGCGCAATATGTTTACCGAAGTTAAGTAAATTAATTTACTTAACAAGTTTGAGTCAAATAATTGTTTATGTAAACGCGCTTTATTTCACTAGTGTCGAATTAAATTTATAAATGCGCAGAGGAATTTGATTTTTAATAAATTTGTCCCACTGTGCCGAATAAGCATGCAAGCGAATGTATTTAATTGTGTTTAATGTTCAACCAACATGCGAACATATAAAGCGAATAACCAAAACGAAATGCGTGTGTGTGTATGTGTGTAGCACAATGCAGCCGGTACGAATTACCGCGCAAGCAATTGCAAAAAAAGGTGAAAGAGCCGCTTGACAACCGAATTTTGTCTAAGCTGGCACTCTTTCTATGTATAACACACGCGCGAAAGTGCAGTGAGAGCAAATTAGGCACAAGCTAATGACCGATCAAAGTGAGCGAAGGTCAAGACGAAAAACGACAAAGAGCGGCACACAAACGATTGCGGTAAATTGCTGAGAACTATGTACATGTGTATGTGTGTAGAGCAGCTGTCAATTTGCAGCAGCGTTATTAATATGTACATACATACATATGTCACCTTTATAAGCACTGAATATGATTTATTCACGAATGCTTATGTATTTAATTGATTTTATTTGGTAGTTACGTGACCTGGCAGTCCATACTGCGCTTTGAGATCCACTCCAGTAAATCCAATAAACCAATTTCCAGTGACTCCAGCGATGTTTCGTACAATCTCCAGTCAAATCCAATAATCCAATCCAGTAACAAATGTGAAATCCCAATTCAAAGGGTCCACCCGGGGGCGCCAAAAAATGTTGCAGCAACTAGTGGCAACTTAGAACTTGCTCGTACACATATATGTACGGCAAGAAAGCAACGTGGGCTATTAGTCGACTTCGACTTTATTGCGGACGGACAGACAGGTTAAAGAAAATACGTGCGCTCTTTTCATATGATATTTCAGAAGTGATTTTATATTTTCTCTCCGCTCAGCGGTAGAGTGCCAATATTTAACTATGTTAATTACAGAGTTACATTACATGTGCATACTTAATTAACAGATTTTCAATTGACTTAACATTACGATATTGAAATAATACTAGAATTCATTTAGTTTTTTATCTTAATTGAAATGACTAAACAGGTTTCAAAACATGTAGATTATTTAAAAGTGAGTTCTCAGTGATTTTCATTCCAAAGATGCGATTCGAGCCATTAACCTGATAAGGGTAAGGCAAACCGACTTGAGATTGAAAAGAACTATACGTCGTTTGAAAAAATTGGGCAAATATATTTGCAATCTCCTGTTCAGAACTGGCCTTCGTTTCCTCAAAGAATACCACCGTTGGGAGTGTCGATGACCTACGCTTCGCATTAACAAAATCAAAAAACCGCTTTGGATCCTGCTGAAACTGTAATCTACACCGAGTCAGGTAATTCTTATAACATTGGTTGTTTAAGATAGCAAAACTGGCACGAGCAATCAAGTAATCAGAATAGGCTACCGATCAGCCGCTTTTTCTAAATCTCTTGTAGAGTTTAGATTTTCGATTTTTGAGAATTGTCAACTCTCGGGTAAACCAAACAGGTTTATCAGACCTGTTTAGCTTACCAACCGGGACACATAAATCAAATAAAGAATATAAGGTATTGTAAAAAATACTGATTGCCACGTCCAAGTCGTCAGACTCGTAGAGGGGAGACCAGTCAGTATGGGATAAAAGCAGGGCGAGACCCTCAAAATCAGTTTTCCGAAATTGACGAACTCGACTCAAAGGCATTTTGACATTGCAACGCGTCCGGGAAGGTAAATTAATCAACAGCTCCAACGCAGGATGGTATAAGTCTTCGGGATAAGATATAGGCTGGGAACGGGAAACGGATGAAGATGATGAATCCAAAACAAAAATCAGATCAAGCATCTTATTAAGAGAATTTGGGATAGCATTAATTTGACTCAATGACATCCCAAGTAAGTCGATTAAAAATTCATTCGGGGCCGTGGGAGTCAGGGCACCAGAGTCAGGACAAGAAATCCAAGTAGCTTCAGCAATGTTGAAATCACCAAGAACTACAAGAAAATCACGATCAGAAAGCAAGGCAGAGACAGAATGAATAGCAGATAGATGTGTCTCCTAGAAAGAGAGATCGGAAGAAGGAGGTATATAGGAACAAGTGATAAAAATGTTAATACCGCAAATGTTTACCTTTACAGCAATAAACTCTAAATCAAAAGAACTATTTAATACGACTGTTTCAGAAGGAAAGTCAACATTCACAGCAATAAGCACTCCACCACCACGCCGAAGAGTACGGTCCTTTCTATAAATAGATTATGTACTACATAGAATTTCGGAATTGAGAATATCTTGCCTTAACCACGTTTCAGTAAAGGCAATGACATGGAAAGGGAAAGAAAGACTATTAAGGTATAAGCTAGAGAGTTTACTACAAAGACCTCTTACATTCTGATAGCCAAGTAAGAAGGAGGATGTTAGTTTTTTGAACTATCAGTAATTGGGAGAGTTACCTTAGAACCAACCACCGTGTAGATACAATCGGGGGCCGATTTTTTTTTTCTTGCAGTATACTCTTTCACAATTATGTGTTCTGGCCAAAATTCTTTGCAGCATATGGTGCAAAAATCTTGATTCGGAACACTGATTTTAAAAGACGAAATGTTCCGATCATAAGCAAATTTGAATTTCTCCACCGTGAAATTGGCATTCGATTTGGCCTTGATATAGACCTTGACATCATCTGATGTTAAATCAGGGGGAAGCCTTGAAACAAATATTTGTTTTTTAGGTGGGACAGCAACAAATTTTTTAATTATATCCTCCACTGAGGCTGGTTTGGAAGACTCAGTCTCAGATAATTGAATATTTGGCTCTTTAGGTTTGATAGAGTTTTTTTGTTGATAAACATCAACACTACTAACCACCAAAGAAACCGAAGGATCGGGATCAGATAACACAATATCCACGGGAGTTATTGGTATATCATCTAAGTTCTCGGTAATTTTAGTTGGAGGGACATGAAGATTTTTATTTACTTTACCCTGTGGTATCGGAGCGTTTGGAGTATTTTCCAACGTCACAGAGCCCGATAACTGCCCAACGTTGGCCTTTTTACGCTTTGGAGAATCCTGTACGAGATTTTTCTCGTTAAGGTTTCTTTGAACCGATGAGAACTTTTCACACAGTTTATTCAACTGGCAGAAAATGCCCTCTAAGCCAAGTTGAGTATTTTTTTTTTTTCTCCAAACATGACCAACACGGCCACTCTAAATTAGTATCCTTCATGAGGTCTGAGACACGGCCAGTAATGCCGTCACATTGCTCATGAGCAACATTTGTGCACATCCAGCAGCAGACAAAACCCATTTTTGAGTTTGCGCGGACTTGACAATTCGCATAGCAGCAGACAGACATTTTTATTTAATTTATTAAAAGGGAAGAAAAGTACAAATAAAAAATAAAAAAAAATATCGCTGCAGAAAATTGTTATGATTAAAATACAGGTCCACCCTAAAGTGCAAATAGTAAAGCTACAAACAAAACTTACTTCACAGCTTCACAAACAAAAACGGCGCGAGCGCGACCACCGAAAGCAACAAGCAACGGAGAAGAGTTTGACCGCGACCAACACCAACACAAAAGAGCGCGCTAGAGTAAACGATCAAGAAACGGTTTAATGCACTGTGAGCGAAGCGCTTGAAAAAAAGAGAGAGAGAGAGTGAGCGTAAAAACACAAAAACAAAACAAAAGCAGGCGGCAGCAAGTTGAGCAAATTTTTCAGTATGCTGGACTGCAGTTTGTTGTTGTGCTTGGAAACACTTTAAAACAAATGCAAATTAAATCGTTAATTTAATGTCCACTTTGCGTTTAGGCAAACCGACAAAACACAAAGTCACAAAACTATTAGTTTACACAAATTCGCGAAATTAATAGCAGAAATAAGACGCACAATAGTCAAAGAAGCGCAGCGCATAAAAAAAACACGTCCGTTGCGATGCAAAGCGAGAGCGAATGAATATCCTGTAAATGCACCTGAATTTAGGGACCTGGATTTAACAAAGGGTTTCAGGCAAGCATAACTGAATGAAAAACAAAAATCATGCATCTTAACAATAAGGAACGAAACAATAACGATAAAAATGGGTTTTCATTTTTGTGTCATAAATGGCCCAGAAATGCATGCAACACATTTTTTACCTATGAATTTTTTCACTATTTTACCTCTAAAAATCACAGGGGCAAATTCGGGCAGTTGAAAATTTTTGCATTAGATAAAGGAATAATCAAATAAATTATTTTGAAAATATGGCAGAAGTAAAAATGGGTAATTTTTTTTAATTTTCCATCAAAGTTAAAAATCAGTGAAAAATGAATTGTAGGTAAATATTGATTTACCTGGCCAACCGCAAAGCAAACATTACAACTTTTTTTATTCTTTTTTTAATAAAAAGATCTATTAATAGACTCAAAAATAATGATGATCCGTTTTTTTAGTATCTCAAAGCCGACAAAATCACATTAAAATCGCGATTTCTATCTAACACAAAAAATCAGTCAAATTTGCAAGGCTATATCTTCTGAATAAAAAATCTGGTTACATTAAGGGTTGCAGATTTGAAATCGTTGAAAAATTTCCTATAAAGTAGGTTTATTCAATATTTTTTAGAGGCACATGCAATATTTGATTTTTGACACCTGACTTGTTCTACGGGCGCCAATGTGCGTAGTTTGTTTTAATGTACTTTATACAGTTAACGCCCGTTCCGTTAAAATAATTCGACATTTTCATTTAATTCATACTATCGATGTGTTTACTATATTTGCTGTTAACGCGTTTGTTTATTTTAATAATTTTTTCAGAGATAATAAATGCTTACATTACTTAATGAAACTGTTATCTTAAAAAAGTGAGTAACTGTTTCTCATTAAAAATTCAATTAACAGTCATAAGCAGGGTGTCACTAAGTAGTATAATTTTAATGACCCATCTTTTAACATATCGAAAAAGAGAGTTCATACTTTTTTTTTGACAAATGCCGCGTTTTTTAAGCATAACTTCGTAATTAATGCAAATGTCAAACAGCTTGCATATTTTACAGCAATTTCAGTGGCTTGGCACAATCGTTGGCAAATTAAATGGTTTTTGTCATTGGCAGCTGCTCGAAAGGATGTCCAACAAAAAAGTTGGTTCTAATTTAATTTAACTTAAAGTCTATTAAAAACAAATTAAATTTAATTTGGCTAATCTGCTTATTGAACTTTAGGTCGCTGTGGGGGAGGGTTAAAGGGTGGCCAGAAAGGAGAGCCCAAAAGAAAAATGAAGTTGACGTCAAATGAAGTTGGCATTGGGATAAAGCAATTGCAGCTGAAAACCTCGCAATTTCCAAATTCAAATTGTCGAGCTAAGCGAGCGAAAAGTGGCTTAAAGCAATTTACGGAAAATTGGGATCGTAAACAAAAAGCCAGGTTGACCCAGCTGCAGCTTTGTCGCCAAATTAATCAATTACACAAAAAGTTTATTAAATTCGAAAACAAAATTTTGCCAGGAAGGATTTACTTAATGCTTGTAAGTCAATTAGTACATCACCCAGCAACAATTTCTACTGCAGTCAAATAAATGTATTGAAAAATTGAAAGTTAAGCAAGTAGAAAAAATGTATCGAGTTTTATTTTATTACAGCAACGCTCAAATTTACTTGGAACCAAGTCAAGCAAAATAAGTAACAAATAAGACTTGTGCAAGTTGGTAAGCACTTGAAATCCGCTTCAATCAAGACTAAGGTTATTTTTCAATCAGGTACTTAAATATTTAACACCACTTACCTGACTTGGTTGGTTGGTGGCTATCAAATCGATAGGTTGCTCCGGTAATGCTTGTGCTTGTGCTGTTGGAAGCACTAGTTGCTGCTGCTGTTGCTGAAACTGCTGTTGATAGTGCTGCTGCTGTTGATATTCATATTGCTGTTGCATTTGATATTGCAATTGCTGATATTTTAGTTGCTGTTGCTGTTGGCCGCCACTGGAGCTTGAGTGTTGCTGCTGCTGCTGTTGCTGTTGGCCCTGCACCAGCGGCAGCAACTTAGAATGAGAGCAACAATATAAGGCGATTGCGAGAAATTGAACCATGTGGGCAAGTCGGCGTGTTCTTGTAGATCCTCCTCTACTCTTTCCTGCTGTTGCCGACAACAACGACATGTTGTCGACTTATGTGTGTGTGTTTGTGTTTTGTTGTAACTGCCAAAGTATGCAATAATTTGGCTCGTTGCAAATTGCTGTGTCTTTCTCCTTTTCCTGTTTTCGCTGTCGCTGCTGTTGTCGTCTGGCTGTTGCTCTTGTGTTATTCTTGGCCGATGCGCTTCAGTTGCTGCTGCAACTTTTCTCGCAATTTGTCTGACACTGCAAGTAAAAAAAAAAGTAAGAAACAGTAGCAAAAGTCACTTCAAGTTGAAGTTGCAGCTAAAGTTGTTGTCAATTGCAAGTGGATTGTCAAAATAAAAATAATAACAAGTAAGAAGGCTCTAGTCGGGAGAGCCCGACTAGAAGATACCCTGAACCCAGTTGCAATAAATATATTTAATTTATATAAGACTTTGGTATACTGGCTTAGCTTCCATCGATTAAGTTCAATATCTCCGGTGTTTCTCAACGGATTTGGACGATATTTTCAGAAAAGTTCTATCATTATCCATTACTTCAACCCTCATTTTTAGATTTTCCAAATTCGATATTTTATTGTTATCGATATTATGTGTATATCGGAAACCAGAATAGTTATCGATAATTTGAAGCAAACTTGTTCTGCTCATGGTATAGGAGAACTTAAATCCAAAATCTGAAGTCTCTAGCTCTTGTAGTCTCTGAGATCCACGCGTTCATACAGACGGACAGACGGACAGACAGACGGACATGGCTATATCGTCTCGGCTGTTGATGCTGATCAAGAATATATCTACTTTATAGGGTCGGAGATGCTTCCTTCTGCCTGTTACGTACTTTTGCACAAAACCATTATACCCTTATTTACCCATTTTATGGGTTAAGGGTATAAAAACGAAGAAAATGAGACATCACACACATTTTTGTTGAATTTTAGAGCTTGCTTTAATATACATATGTAGCTTTTGAAAATATATGTTTTATGTAGAAGTGACGCTTAGGGGTGGCAAATTAATCACTTACAGTGAGTGTCAAGTCACAGAATGTTTACATATAATCCATGCCTAAACGATCTCTTAGCAAATAATCTACAATCGTTTTTATCTGCTGTTTTATGGCACTGCTGTAAACTTAGCATCAAGAAAATCTCGTTCTGTTAATAATGCATTTGTTTTCCCATATCAAACAATGTAAGGTATGCGTATGGGAGGAGCAAAGCCCGAAAGATATACAAGTTATTATAGCTTAGAGTTGATTATGGTAGCAGGAAACTTTCACATTCATTGCCTTGCCTTTTATAAAAGCTGATGCCACCAGAATGTGAATGCGTATTTGACAACAATTTAGTTAATGCAATTAAATGGGCTGGTAAACATCAGATTCGTTTGGGATTGGACATAAACACCAATTTTAAGAAAAACATATTAAAAAATAAAGATAGAGTTAGTACGTTCCACCCTATTTGAACACAACAACCTTACCCCAAAGTGTGAACCATTCTGCACGCACTTAAGTGAGTTTTCTTTCATCTTTTAATGGTAGGTGGTGTAATTGCTAAAGTCCCACAAAATGCTGAAGAATTCATGGATTTCAATGTTGTTCATTTGTGCAATTACGGCGCAATTAAGGCGGCGATTCAGAAAACGCACAAATGCCAACACATATTAATATTAAGGGGAGCGAGAGGGACAAAGAGAAAGAAAGAGATAAACAAAAAAACAAGCAAAAATCGAGAAATGGAAAATGCAATGTTGGAAAATTTAATGAGCAATAGTCGAAAGTTTTTCGCTGGTTAATCTGCAAAGAAGAAAATAAGCACAAAAAAAGAGAAAAATTAAAAACAGTATATGTTTATATATCTGTGTAAGCTTGTTCATAATTTTAATAATAAATGCACAAGAAAATGAGCAACAAAAGAAAAAACCAGGAAAAGCATTTTCACTTGCAATCAACAAAGCACAGTTGGCGAAAAATCAATTTCACTTTTCAATTAATTGCGATGGGGGAAAAAAAAACGAAAACTACAGAGGAAAACAAAAGAAAATATCCCAAAACACAAAATCTCAAAGCGCCAAACTGACCAAAGATGATAATATCCATGACGGTGTTCGTACTGATGAGATTATGTTTGCATATTCGTTTGCTCTTGCTAATGTGCATTTTACAGCTTAAAGGGCTTAAGCTCTGCTACAGAGTGAAGGGACGGGCGGCAGGGAGAGGGACTGTTTTTTTGGAGTGGCACACAGCGGGTGCTACAGCAGCAGCAGCAGCCAGATGCAAATAATATGCAATAATACCGTCAGCGAAAATTGCGCTTTTGATGTTGCTGTTGGCGCTGCGCAACAAAAAAGACGCTAAGACGTCGAGTCACTGGAACGTGCAACACGCCGCGGCATGTGGTGCAAAGTTTCGTTACGACAGTGGGTTCCAATTATAAAAAGCTGCCAACAAAAAACAAAAAAAGTTGTCTGCAATTACAGCGCACCCAAAGCGGCCGCAACACAACAGCAACATTATCACAAGATTTTATTTGCGATCATTTCAAACCACCTCCGCTCCCGACTCTCTCTCTCTCACTCACCGCTTTCCTATTCAATCTCCACGCTGTCAAATTTCGCGTGCCAAGAGTAAACGACGAACTGACTACCCTAAATGTGCGTTTAAATTTGTATTATTTTGCGACTATAAAGCAGAAAACATCTAAGATGGCTCAAGTCGAGAAGGCTCAACTGAACCCGAGACAATACGCCTGCAGTCATAGTTTGTATGTTTGTCTTCGGTGTTTATACCCTTCACACATGTGAAACAGGGTATATTGAGTTTTTCATGCATTTGTAACGCCTTAAAAGAATGATGGGAGACCCCATAAACTATATATCAAAATGATCAGGACGAGCTCAGGAATTGATTTCCGCGTGTCCGTCCGTCCGTCTGTCCGTCTGTCCGTCTGTCTGTTTCAACACGATTTCCGGCCAAACTGCTGAACCGATCTTGATGAAACTTTCACAGATTGCTTAGATCATGTCGGGTTTGTTCACTATGAAATTTCCTCACGATCGGAGCATTCAACGACATAGCTACCATACAAATTGACCATATCGTACTATCAATTGTTGTTGCTGTCGTGCACTTTCAAGTACCTACATATAGCTCATTTGCTTCAAAAGTCGTATACCGCAAAAAATTGTCAAATCGTTATTATTGTAGCACACGAACAAGTTAAATAAAAAAATAAAAAATGATTCCATATGTGAAGGGTATCATAGTCTTGGCATAGCCAAAATTAACTATGCGGCACGTGTTATACCCTTAACCCATAAAATGGGTAAATAAGGGTATAATGGTTTTGTGCAAAAGTATGTAACAGGCAGAAGGAAGCATCTCCGACCCTATAAAGTATATATATTCTTGATCAGCATCAACAGCCGAGACGATATAGCCATGTCCGTCTGTCCGTCTGTCTGTCCGTCTGTCTGTCTGTATGAACGCGTGGATCTCAGAGACTACAAGAGCTAGAGACTTCAGATTTTGTATTTAAGTTCTCCTATACCATGAGCAGAACAAGTTTGCTTCAAATTATCGATAACTATTCTGGCTTCCGATATACACATAATATCGATAACAATAAAATATCGAATTTGGAAAATCTAAAAATGAGGGTTGAAGTAATGGATAATGATAGAACTTTTCTGAAAATTTCGTCCAAATCGGTGGAGAAACACCGGAGATATTGAACTTAATCGATGGAAGCTAAGCCAGTATACCAAAGTCTTATATAAATTAAATATATTTATTGTAACTGGGTTCAGGGTATCTTCTAGTCGGGCTCTCCCGACTAGAGCCTTCTTACTTGTTTTTAACTGGTTTCGATGCAATTTTTTACTGATGACAGCTATTTTGTTTTAGGTTTTTGCATAAAGTTTCGAAACTTCCAAATGTTGTCATCGATATCATGGGTGAATCCGAAACTGGAAGTGTTATCAGTAGTTTGAAACAAAATTTAGCAGTGCCAATGTCAAGAATATAGCTCATAAAGACTCCAAGTTCGACGCGATCATATAGACGGACGGACAGTGACATTCCCAAAAAATCTGCATCAAAAATATGGATGTCAAGCCCACACATGGCGCCTACTTTTAAAATCGAAAATCCCCATTTTTATACTCGTTACCCAAGGTAAAGAGTGTATTGATTTTGTGCAATGTCCGCCATGGTGTCTGTCCGTCCGTCTGCATGAACGCAACTTTTTTCCACACCCTTCAAGCTAGAGTCCTGAAACTTTCCAATTATCTTTATCTAAGGCCGGGGCAGATAAAGTGTCAATATTGGGGTTCTTCGATAACTGGGGAGCTGGCAAATCGATAAATTCTATAGCTCAAAACCGATAAATCCTCATATTTTGCACATTCTTACAGATAGAACTACCAAATTTGGTGGGCAGATAGCTACTAGCAACCTCCAAAAAACTGCATCAAAAATTTTGGAGCCACTCAAATAAGCCTACATCTCCTACAGTTTCTGAGCTATATCCACCAACTTTGATGACACCCAAAAAACTGCATCAAAAGTTTGGTTTTCACGCTCACCAATACTGCCCTAGACGCCCCCATCCACCCCAACGCTTCGTCAAAAACGGGAATGCGTGTATCTTCCAGAGTTGTTAAGCTAGAGCCACTAAATTTGGTAGCAAGATAGCTGGCAACGACCGCCATAAATCTGCATCAAAGTTTTGGAGCCACGCCCACTCCTTCAGCCCCCCTTTCCCCACCTATTACAAACTTTGAGCTAGAGTCACAAAATTTGGTATGAAGATAGCAATTGACATTTCGCAAAGATCTGCATCAAAACTTTGGATGCCACACCCACCTAATCAGCCCCAGCCCCCCTTTCAACAGCTCTTACAAACTTTGAGCTAGAATCACCAAATTTGGAAGGAAGATAGCTGGTGGCATCCCCATCTGCACCGGAGAATCTTTAAAGCAGCGTACACCCCTGCCGCATCCTTTTGACGGTTTTAACACTGGTATCGAGTATGCCGCAGTCGGTTGCGTCGGACTGCAACGTTTCCACTTGTTTAACATACATTGAACACATAATATTAAGAAAAATATATATGATTTGACTTGATTATAAGCAACGTTATTGTCTTTTTAGTTTGTAAATAAAATGTAGCAAATCTAAGTAAAATTGTATGTGCCAGAGTTGCAGAAATCAAAAAAAAAAAAAACATAGTGGCGCATAGTTAATTTTGTTTATGCCAAGACTATGATACCCTTCACACAGCCAAATCAATACTCCCCCTTCTTTTGTTTCTGTGCAGTTGTTGGTAATTTTTCGCTAATATTTTTACTCTTGAGCGTCATTTACTTGTTCGTTTTCGACAAAAACAACATATTGACATGTAGGTACTTAAAAGTGCACGACAGAGACAACAATTGATAGTACGATATGGTAAATTTGTATGGTGGCTATGTCGTAGAATGCTCCGATCGATATGAAATTTCATAGTGAACAAACCCGACATGATCTAAGCAATCTGTGAAAGTTTCATCAAGATCGGTTGAGCAGTTTGGCCGGAAATCGTGTTGATATGGTAAATTTATGTGGTGGCTATATCGTAGAATGCTCCGAACGGGATGAAATTTCATAGTGAACAAACCCAACATGATCTAAGCAATCTGTGAAAGTTTCATCAAGATCGGTTCAGCAGTTTGCCCGGAAATCGTGTTGATATGGTAAATTTATTTGGTGGCTATATCGTTGAATGCTCCGATCGGGATGAAATTTCATAGTGAACAAACCCGACATGATCTAAGCAATCTGTGAAAGTTTCATCAAGATCGGTTCAGCAGTTTGGCCGGAAATCGTGTTGAAACAGACAGACGGACAGACGGACGGACGGACAGACGGAAATCAATTCCTGAGCTCGTCCTGATCATTTTGATATATAGTTTATGGGGTCTCCCATCATTCTTTTAAGGCGTTACAGATTCATGACAAAGTCAATATACCCTGTGAAGGGTATAAAAAACAATTATTTAAATTCAAAATCAATATTCATATATTGAGATTTAATGCCCAGCCGTCTTTACGATTACCATTTTGAGCCACTCTGTTTGGGTACGGAAATGAAAAAAAGAGAGGTTCAAGCAAAAGATACGCCAGCACTGTAAGAAAGTACCATAAGCGCGTATATGAATACATGATCATACATATACAAACATACATATACACAATTGAGGATACAAATATGCAGAGATTTCTAAAATTTATTTGCATGCTGCAAGTGAAAGTTAATATTTGCAAATTAAAAACATAGTGGCGCATAGTTAATTTTGGCTATGCCAAGACTATGATACCCTTCACACAGCCAAATCAATGCTCCCCCCTCTTATTAATGTTTCTGTGCAGTTGTTGGTAATTTTTCACTAATATTTTTACTCTTGAGCGTCATTTACTTGTTCGTTTTCGACAAAAACAACATATTGACATTTTTTTATTGGACGTAGATGTACTAACGAACAGTACAGTCAAGTGGCCCAACGATACCAAGCACCGGCTTGTTAACGCGCGGACCCACGCACAAAGCGACCCACCTCCCGCCCATCCGACCGAGGGGCGCTCCGCTTATCGTGCGGTTACGATGATCGCGAACATGTAGACAAATGACACAAAACTAACTTTTTAAAAGAGCAAGTAGGAGTGGCACTGTGTATTAAGTGAAAAAGATCGTTATAAATAGAACACAGAATACGAAAAGGGTTATGAAGAGCATAATTAGAATTACAAGTTTGAAGAGATATAGGTACAAAATTTCTAGTATTTCTAATAGGAACAGCAAAGTTAATTTGTTTAATTAATTCAGAAGAATCAATTTCACCATTAATTAATTTGTGAAAAAAGGAAAATGAAAGCATTATTCTACGATCACTCAGAGAAGGAAGATCTATTAGTAAAAGTCTACTACGATAAGACGGCAAATTATTGCTAGTGTCCCAGTTAAGACCTCTAAGTGCGAAGAGCAGAAATTGTTTTTGTACCGATTCTATTTTATTCTGATGAATTTCGTATTTCGGAAACCATATACAAGATCCATATTCCAGAATCGGTCGTACAAGAGAAGTATACAGAGTTTTTGTTAAGTAGGGATCGTTAAACTCCTTCGACCAGCGCTTAATGAACCCCAAGACACCAGATGCTCGATTGGAAATTGAAGAAATATGCTTGTCAAACTTAAGCTTTGGGTCCATAACGATGCCCAAATCGTCAACCCATTCTATTCTATCTAGTGGTTTGTTGTCAAGAAAATATATATTAAAAAAGGGCAAATATCTAAAAATGACATTACATTACATTTACTGCAATTAAGGTTTAAAAATTTACTTTACACCACATTTGAAAGTTGTCTAAATCACTTTGAAGCTGTTGAGCAGCAAGGGGAGTTGCAGCCGACGTGCATAATTTTACATCATCAGCGTACATCAAAACCCGAGAGAACTTTATAACTGATGGAAGATCGTTTATAAACAAAATAAATAACAAAGGACCAAGATGACTACCCTGTGGAACGCCTGAAGTGACCTGAACCGTCTTGGAAACGGACCCTTTAAATAAAACCCTCTGAGTTCTAAGAGTTAGGTAGTCTTTTATCCAAAGAACTAGAATATTTGAAAGCCCAAGAGTTCTAGTTTATGTATTAGGAGATGATGATCTACAGAGTCGAAAGCCTTACTAAAATCAGTATAAATAACATCAGTCTGCAATTTGTCCTGAAAACCTTTGATAACAAACGAAGTAAATTCTAACAAGTTAGTGGTAGTAGATCTTTGTTTCATAAATCCGTGCTGGCACGGAGAAATAATAGATTTACAAAGGTGTTGAAGATGGGAGGTTATTAATTTTTCAAAAATCTTAGGAATAGCAGACAACTTGGAAATACCCCTATAATTTTGAACATTAGATTTGTTTCCTTTTTTATGGAGAGGAATAATAAATGACTCTTTCCAAATTTTTGGAAAGGAGCCTAACTCCAGGGACAAGTTAAACACTTTAAGCAACGGCTTTAAAAGACCATGAGCGCAGTGTCTAAGCACACAGCTTGGCACTCCGTCAGGTCCTGGGGAAAATATAGGTTTCAAAACATGAAGATTATTTGAAAGTGAGTTTTCAGTGATTTTCAGTCCAAAGATGCGATTCGAGCCATTAACCCGATAAGGGTAAAGCAAACCGACTTGAGATTGACATGAGCTATAAGTCGTTTGAAAAAATTGGGCAAATATATTTGCAATCTCCTAATCAGAATTGGCCTTCGTTTCCTCAAAGAATACTTCCGTTGGGAGTGTCGATGACCTACGCTTCGCATTAACAAATCAAAAATCGCTTTGGATCCTGCTGAAACTGTAATCTACACCGAGTCAGGTAATTCTTATAACATAGGTTATTTAAGATATCAAAACTGGCACGAGCAATCAAGTATGCAGAATAGGTTACCGATGACCCGTTTTTTCTAAATCTCTTGTAGAGTTTAGATTTTCGATTTTTGAGAATTGTCAACTCTCGGGTAAACCACACAGGTTTGTAAGACCTGTTTAGCTCACCAACCGGGACACATAAATCAATAAAGAATATAAGGTATTATAAAAAATACTGATTGCCACGTCCAATTCGTCAGACTCGTAGAGGGGAGACCAGTCAGTTTGGGATAAAAGCAGAGCGAGACCCTCAAAATCAGTTTTCCGAAATTGACGAACTCGACTCAAAGGCATTTTGACATTGCAACGCGTCCGGGAAGGTAAATTAATGAACAGCTCCAACGCAGGATGGTATAAGTCTTCGGGATAAGATATAGGCTGGGAACGGGAAACGGATGAAGATGATGAATCCAAAACAAAAATCAGATCAAGCATTTTATTGAGAGAATTTGGGATAGCATTAATTTGACTCAATGACATCCCAAGTAAGTCGATTAAAAATTCATTCGGGGCCGTGGGTGTCAGGGCACCAGAGTCAGGACAAGAAATCCAAGTAGCCTCAGCAATGTTGAAATCGCCAAGAACTACAAGAAAATCACGATCAGAAAGCAAGGCAGAGACAGAATGAATAGCAGATAGATGTGTCTCACAGATAGAGAGATCAGAAGAAGGAGGTATATACGAACAAGTGATAAAAATGTTAATACCGCAAATGTTTACCTTTACAGCAATAAACTCTATATCAAAAGAACTATCTAATACGACTGTTTCAGAAGGAAAGTCTACATTCACAGCAATAAGCACTCCACCACCACGCCGAAGAGTACGGTCCTTTCTATAAATAGAATATGTACTACATAGAACTTCGGAATTGAGAATGTCTTGCCTTAACCACGTTTCAGTAAAGGCAATGACATGGAAAGCTTAAGCCACCACAGCGAAACAAACAAACAAATTATTTAAAAAACCGATGTCCCTGCTCGGGCGCCAATGTAAAATCTAAGAATTTTTAGAATTTAAATATCACAAATAATGAGACGCGGTTTTTCTTTATGTAACTTCGCTTTAATGTGGTGACTTCAAAGGCTTGACGACAATTAAAATGCTTAGCCTAACAAAGGTGTGCGAAAGCCACAAGCGGCCGCACTTCAGTGAATTTGCCGTCGGCAATTGCCGATCGGCTTGTAAGACGACTACAACTAAGAGAATAATATAGGATACTAATACTTATGCTTATTGCTACAATTAAGAGTACATACTTCAATTTCTCTTAACTAACTTACAACTAACAATGCAATCTAATATGAGTGACAACTTCTGCTTCAACATTTGGCGCAGAATATATGTTATGATCTGCAGACTTGCAATAAGTGCATGCAGACGACGACTTTTGCCCTGGGCTAGCACAGGCAAATGAAGATTTTTGCTGAGGCTTTCTCAATTCATTGCGCACCTTTGATTTGTCACGAGTTGACTCCTCTGCAGCTAAATATTGGTACCTCCTATTCAACTGCTTAGCACAATCTTCCCATGATGGCAGCTTATCATAATCCAGCTGCTCCTCAAAACGAGATTTTGTCTTATGGTCTACTTTTGACATGACCATATGAATAATAAGTGCATTTGAAATGTCTTTGTCGTCACCCAAAGACGACAGCGATGAATATATAGCAGACACTGTATCTACCATCGATCTTAAACTTGACGCAGATGGTTTTGTCATGCTTGGCAAATCGAATAACTGAGCAACTGTATCAAAAAATATAAGACATTTATTGTCATAAACTGACTTCAGACTAGTAAGGGCCTTCGGGTAATTGCAATCTATTAAGGAAATCGGCAGTATTAGCCCCAATGCTGCAATCGTTAAATCCATTCATTCACGAAACTGAGGAAAATGGTATTAAATTTGAATTAATTCGAGTAGGAGGGCGTTTGCTGCATGGCTCTATCTCATATGATGCTAAATTCCCTTTGTTGTTACCAAAGCGTGCTGAATTCGTCAGCCTTTTTATCAGGTATTTGCACATTAGGCACTACCACGCTGGTGCAAAGGTTCTTGTTGGATTGCTAAGGCAACAAGTTTGGGTGGTCAATGCTCGCAGTGCATGCACGGCAATTGTTAGAAGCTGCGTACACTGTTTTCGCTATAAGCCAAAATTATTGGGACAAATAATGGGAAATCTGCCAGCAGATCGCCTTCGTGAAGGTCGTCCATTTAAGGTATCTGGCGTAGATTTCTGTGGGCCTTTTTATGTAAGCTACAGGATTAGAGGTAGACCACCAGTTAAAATGTACGTTGCCGTTTTTGTTTGTTTCGCTTCAAAGGCAGTCCACTTAGAACTGGTCACAGATCTGTCCACTGATGCTTTTTTAAATGTTTTTAAAAGGTTCATTGGGAGACGAGGGCTGCCGGAGACGATGTACAGCGACAACGCGACAAATTTTGTCGGAGCGAGCAACGTGCTGATGGAGTTGCAAGCAGCGTTTCACCGGAGCAAGGGAAAGCTGCAGGAGTACGCAGCGGAGCGAGCTGTGCAGTGGAAGTTTATCCCTCCGAGGGCACCACACTTTGGCGGACTGTGGGAAGCAGCAGTAAAGGCTGCCAAACACAGGCTGGTTCGAGGGGCAGGCGACGCCAAGCTGACGCAGGACGAGTTGTGCACGCATCTGGTGGAGGTCGAAGCGTTGCTCAACTCCAGGCCACTCGTGGCAGACACCAGCGATCCCAACGACGGGGAGCCAATAACTCCGGGGCACTTGCTCATCGGCCAGCCTTTGCTGGGGCTGCCCATCGGATCCACGCCCGAGGAGCCCAACAACAAGCGCGTACCCGCATACTTGAAGCGGTGGCGACAGTTGTGGGGGCTCAAACTGAGCTTCTGGCGCAAGTGGTCCAAAGACTACCTGCTCAGCCTGCAGCAGCGCGCCCAGTGGAGCAAAGGCGAGGCCAATCTGGTCGAAGGGGCGGTCGTTCTCGTGCACGACGACAACACCCCCCCGCAACGGTGGATCACCGGGCGCGTGACACGCGCAATCGTGGGAGAGGATGGCAAGGTGCGAGTGGCCGAGGTCAGAACGCCGGCCGGCGTTATTAAACGACCGGTGCACAAACTGGCACCGCTGCCTATCGAGGAGCGTTGAAGACCGGAGCTCATCAACGGGGCCGGAATGTTGAAGCAGAAGTTGTCACTCATATTAGATTGCATTGTTAGTTGTAAGTTAGTTAAGAGAAATTGAAGTATGTACTCTTAAGTGTAGCAATAAGCATAAGTATTAGTATCCTATATTATTCTCTTAGTTGTAGTCGTCTTACAAGCCGATCGGCAATTGCCGACGGCAAATTCACTGAAGTGCGGCCGCTTGTGGCTTTCGCACACCTTTGTTAGGCTAAGCATTTTAATTGTCGTCAAGCCTTTGAAGTCACCACATTAAAGCGAAGTTACATAAAGAAAAACCGCGTCTCATTATTTGTGATATTTAAATTCTAAAAATTCTTAGATTTTACATTGGCGCCCGAGAAAATTAAAAAAAAAAAAATAAAAACTTCGTTGGAGTTTGCTGCTTCGCTGGAATTTGCTGCTTTTTGCCCTTTGGACTTCGCCATCTTGGACGCTGCCAAATTGCGCCAGTTCCATGGAGGATCAAAGGAGATCACTTTCTATAGACTCGCTAGAAAGCCAGGTATTTTGTGCCAAAAATTGAGATAAAAAGTTGAATTTTGTTGTGTCGCTGCAGTCGACCAAAATATTAAAAATTTAAAAGGAATGTAGACTACGTTCATACACGTATAATTCAGCTAAATTTTTGGCACCTTGTGCATTTAGTTTCGTGGACAAAAATAAAGTAAAAAGTTTTGCGGCATATACATATGTACATACGTGTTTGCATATTCCCGAACATTTAATATTTTTGCATACATATGTACGTATGTTCGTGTACGAAACTATTACTTAATTTTAAATGAACAAAACGGCAACATACATATATCAGTACATATATAATTTCGAACAAATAAAAAGTAAATACAAATTAAACAGAATAAAGGTTTCAAACGGTGGTCTATTTATTGCATTTTATATAGTTCGTGTGTTTGTGCATTAACATCTGGTTGTTCGATCGTTCGTTAACCTTTCTTCGCTCTGTGCTTGCATTGGCTTATTACATTGGTGTGTGTGTGCGTTTGCTCGCGCCAAATTTTGCCGCTTATTTTTCATCCCCGCTTTGCTTGCATTTCAAGCTTGGCTTGATCGTCTGTTAGTTTTTTGTGCGTGCGCTCGCTCCAATTTCTCTCTTTTGCTTTTTTTTTAACCCCCGCACCCCTCATATTCTACCTGTTGCCTACAAAGTGGCTGCAGAAAACGTTTGACTTGCTTATCTTCGGTCGCTTGGACCGTTTTCGTTTGTTTGTTCACATTTCGCTTAGAGTGCGTGTGTGTGTTCAGTAAGCAAGCGTTTTGTTACATACATAATTGCAGTGCGTGTGCGAGGGTAGCTCACAAAGTTTGCCGAACTTTGTTTCTGTGTTTATACTCGATACCGAAGGTAAAGAGTATATTGGGTTTGTGCAATGTCCGTCATGGTGTCTGTCCGTCTGTATGAACGCAACTTTTTTCCACACCCTTCAAGCTAGAGACTTGAAACTTTCCAATTCTCTTTATCTATGGGAAAGTAAATTAAAGTGTCAAGATGGGGGTTCTACGATAACTGGGGGGCTCGCAAATCGATAAATTCGATAACTCAAAACCGATAAATCCACATATTTCGCACATCCTGACATCTAGAACTACCAAATTTGGTGAGAAGATAGCTACTAGCAACCCCCAAAAAACTGCATAAAAAATTTTGGAGCCCCGCCTAAACATTCCGCCCCCAGCCCCCCCGCATTTTAAAGTCAAAAAAGCCTATATCTCCCACAGTTTATGAGCTAGAGCCACCAAATTTGGTGCCAAGATAGGTGATGATGACCCCCCAAAAACTGCATCCAAAGTTTGGATGCCACGCCCACCCATACCGCACTAGCCACCCCCATCTGCCCCAACGCTTCGTCAAAAACGGGAATGCGTGTATCTTCCAGAGTAGTGTAGCTAGAGCCACCAAATTTGGTAGGAAGATAGCTGGCAACAACCCCAAAAGAATTGCATCAAAGTTTTGGAGCCTCGCCCAACCATTCCGCCCCCCTTTCCCCACCTTATACAAACTTTGAGCTAGAGTCACCAAATTTGGTATGAAGGTAGCATTTGACATTCCACAAGGATCTGCAGCAAAAATTTTGATGCCACGCCCAACCATACCGCCCCCAGCTCCCCTTTCCCCATTTTATACAAACTTCGAGCTAGAGTCACCAAATTTGGTATGAAGATAGCAATTGACATCCCACATGGATCGGCAGCAAAAATTGAATGCCACGCCCACCCATACCGCCCCCAAGCCCCATAGCCTCCCTTTCACCACCTTTTACATGCTTCGAGCTAGAATCACCAAATTTGGTAGGAAGATAGCTGACAACGACCCCCAACAATCTGCATCAAAGTTTTGGAGCCACGCCCACCCATTCCGCCCCCAGCCCCCCCGCATTTTGAAATCAGAAAAGCCTATATCTCCCACAGTTTTTTAGCTAGAGTCACCAAATTTGGTGCCAAGATAGGTGATGATGACCCCCCAAAACTGCATCAAAAGTTTGGATGCCACGCCCACCCATACCGCCCCCAGCCCCCCTTTCCCCACTTTATACAAACTTCGAGCTAGAGTCACCAAATTTGGTATGAAGATAGCAATTGACATCCCACATGGATCGGCAGCAAAATTTGAATGCCACGCCCACCCATACCGCCCCAAGCCCCATAGCCCCCCTTTCACCACCTTTTACATGCTTCGAGCTAGAGTCACCAAATTTGGTATGAAGGTAGCATTTGACATTCCACAAGGATCTGCAGCAAAAATTTGGATGCCACGCCCAACCATACCGCCCCCAGCCCCATAGCCCCCCTTTCCATACCTTATACAAACTTTGAGCTAGAGTCACCAAATTTGGTATGAAGGTAGCATTTGACATTCCACAAGGATCTGCAGCAAAAATTTGGATGCCACGCCCAACCATACCGCCCCCAGCCCCATAGCCCCCCTCTCCCCACCTTATACAAAATTTGAGCTAGAGTCACCAAATTTGTTATGAAGATAGCAATTGACATTCCACAAAGATCTGCATCAAAAATTTGGATGCAATTCCACCCATACCGCCCCCAGCCCCCCTTTCCCCACTTTATACAAACTTTGAGCTAGAGTCACCAAATTTGGTATGAAGGTAGCATTTGACATTCCACAAGGATCTGCAGCAAAAATTTGAATGCCACGCCCAACCATACCGCCCCCAGCCCCCCTTTCCCCACTTTTACAAACTTTGAGCTAGAGTCACCAAATTTGTTATGAAGATAGCAATTGACATTCCACAAAGATCTGCATCAAACATTTGGATGCAATTCCACCCATACCGCCCCCAGCCCCCCTTTCCCCACTTTATACAAACTTCGAGCTAGAGTCACCAAATTTGGTATGAAGAAAGCAATTAACATCCCACATGGATGGGCATCAAAATTTTTAATACTGGTATCGAGAATACCGCAGTCGGTTGCGTCCGACTGCAACGTTTCCACTTGTTTTTTTTAAAGGTAGTTTTTCATCAGCTTAATTATGTCTGAGTCAGATAAACTGGTACTCGATAAGCCAGCAGTATCCAAGACTGCTGCTAAGTTAGCATTATGTTTACAGAAGTTTGATAAGGTCAGTGCTGATATTGAGCGCATGCAAACAGCCTTTAGGTCGAAACAAATGTCATCAGACAAAACAGAGTTAGCATGTCGATTAGAAATGTGTAGGATATATTGAAAAGGCTATGAATTTACAGGCAGAGTTGGACAGTTTAAACCCAACCAACGATAGCAGAGGGCCGTTAGAAGATTTGTGTGTAATTACAAAGGCGTTGTTTATGAATGCAATTAAACCACAATTAAACACACAAGTACAACATGACTGCTCAATGAATTCGAGCCAACGATCCCAGCTGCCGAAAATGCGTTTACCAAAATTTAGTGGTAAGCATTCGGAGTTTAGGAATTTTATGTGTCTTTTCGAGAGTCTTGTGGATGACGATGTGTCATTGACAAACGTTGAAAAATTTAATCATTTAATATCATGTTTGTCAGATGAAGCATTGGGTGTTGTTAAGCCGTATCAGTTAACAGATTGCAATTACCCGAAGGCCCTTACTAGTCTGAAGTCAGTTTATGACAATAAATGTCTTATATTTTTTGATACAGTTGCTCAGTTATTCGATTTGCCAAGCATGACAAAACCATCTGCGTCAAGTTTAAGATCGATGGTAGATACAGTGTCTGCTATATATTCATCGCTGTCGTCTTTGGGTGACGACAAAGACATTTCAAATGCACTTATTATTCATATGGTCATGTCAAAAGTAGACCATAAGACAAAATCTCGTTTTGAGGAGCAGCTGGATTATGATAAGCTGCCATCATGGGAAGATTGTGCTAAGCAGTTGAATAGGAGGTACCAATATTTAGCTGCAGAGGAGTCAACTCGTGACAAATCAAAGGTGCGCAATGAATTGAGAAAGCCTCAGCAAAAATCTTCATTTGCCTGTGCTAGCCCAGGGCAAAAGTCGTCGTCTGCATGCACTTATTGCAAGTCTGCAGATCATAACATATATTCTTGTCCGTCATTTAGTGCCATTTCCGTTATGCAAAGATTTGAGTACGTTAAAACTCAAAAGATGTGTCTAAATTGTTTGACCGTGGGACACATAGTTGCAAACTGCAAGGCGTCGAAGTGTCGAGTTTGTTCAAAGCCTCATCATTCTTTGCTTCATAGGTATAATGCACCAGTACAAGGTGAGGCAGCTGCACTTCAAGCTTCAACTTCTGAGGCATATGTTGGACACACGCGTAATGCGGATCAAGATGTTCTTGCTACTGCTGTCGTAAATATAAAAGATAGATTCGGACAGTTGCATCCAGCACGAGTGTTGCTCGACAGTGGCTCTCAGATAAATTTGATGTCTGAAAGCATGGCACAGAGGTTACGTCTTAAACGTGAGCCAAATTCCCTTGCTATTTCAATGGTAGGTGGTGCAACCACTGATAGCAAAAATAATGTTTGTGCATCGTTTCAATCTCGTTTGAATGCCCATACATTTTCCGCTGATTGCTGGGTACTAAAGACGATATCCACATCTCAGCCTGGACAAGCTCTGTCCATATTGAATTGGAAGATTCCAAAGAATATTAAGTTGGCAGATCCCGAGTTTTACAAGCCAGCTAAGGTTGATGTGTTATTGGGAGCGGAATTGTTTTATGGATTATTGTGCGTTGGGCAAATAAAATTACATTCCGAGCTGCCGATCATGCAAAAAACATTGCTCGGCTGGATTGTAGCCGGAAAATATACTGGTCAAGTGCCTCGACAACAGTATATCAATAGTTCAGTAGCTCAAGTTTCTATTTGTTCTCTCGACTCATTAGTAAATCGTTTTTGGGAATTGGACCAATGTCCAATCGAGTCGAAGGCTGTTCGCCAAACAGCTGAACAGCAGGCCTGTGAGTTGCACTTTAACAAAAACGTGCAACGGTTATCTTCCGGTCGATTTCAAGTCAATCTTCCCTTTAAGACCGATCCCAAGGCTCTTGGCCTGTCCTTTCAAACTGCTGAAAGGCGTTTTTTGCAACTTGAGCGCAAACTGTCAAGGGATAACACCCTTAGAAATATGTATCATGACTTCATGAAAGAATATTTGGATTTGGGACATATGTCCATTCTGAAGTCTGCTCCTCCAGAACAGCATTACTACATTCCTCATCAATGCGTTCTGCGACCTGAAAGCACCTCAACCAAACTTCGAGTTGTTTTTGATGCTTCTAGCAAAACATCAACAGCAGTTTCGCTAAATGAAACACTCATGGTTGGGCCAACTATTCAGAGGGAGTTGTATTCAACGTTGGTGAACTTTCGGTTGAACAAATATGCCGTAACTGCCGACATTTCAAAAATGTATAGGCAGATAAATGTTTCTGAGCAAGACCGAGACTTTCAACTTGTCTTGTGGCGAGAAAGCACATCGCAACGTATACAGGCATACAGATTGAATACTGTTACATATGGTACAGCGTCAGCACCCTTTTTGGCTGTACGTTGTTTGTTTGAACTAGCAAATATATACGCACAATCTCATCCAATTGGTGCGGATGTAATTCGCAATTGTTTTTATGTCGACGATATGCTGGCAGGTGCAGATACTTTGAAGGAATTGGACACCATTTGCAGCCAGGTTAGTGACATGTTGTCCAAAGGAGGATTTCCACTGGCCAAATGGGCTTCTAATTGCCAGAATCGACCTGGTGAAAGAACGCCAGTGGAGAAATTAGTATCAAAATTGATGAGCAAAGCTCGGTAAAGACGCTTGGAATGCGTTGGGCACCTCAAGAGGATGTGTTTAAATATCATCTTGACGTGGATAGTTTTGCCTCCTTAAAACCAACAAAACGTAATATTTTGTCAATAGCCTCTCGTTTGTTTGACCCTCTTGGCTTATTGTGTCCAATTGTCACTAAGGCAAAAATGTTGTTGCAAGAGTTATGGAGGCTAAAGATAGATTGGGATGAGGCAATTCCTATGAGTTTACACACTGCATGGAATAAGTTTACCACTACTTTGCGAGATTTGCACAAAATTTCGATCCCTCGGTACGTTTGTTTGACTTTGTACCAAAATATTCAAATCCACGGCTTTGCTGACGCCTCCAGTCAAGCCTATGGCTGTTGCATATACGTGAGAACAGTCAACAACAAAGGTGTTGGCGTTTCTTTGCTCACGGCGAAATCTAGGGTAGCTCCGCTTCATGTTAAAACAATACCCCGGTTAGAGCTGTGTGCAGCACTTTTGCTGGCCAAACTTTGGCAACAAGTGTCGAGCACATTGACCAAATTCACGATAGAAAGCGTGAATTTCTGGTCAGATTCGCAGGTCGCATTATATTGGTTGGAGCGTGATTCGGGTACATTGGGTACATTTGTCGCGAATCGAGTCGCAGAAGCTCAAGAGTTGTCAACTGGAGTCGTGTGGCGTCACGTTCCAACGGATTCTAATCCAGCAGACTTGGTTTCAAGGGGAACCGATATTAACGAGATTGTGAGGTCCTTGTGGTTCAATGGACCAAGTTTTTTAATGGCAGAAAAGGATCGATGGCCTCAACTGCATCAGTTCGAGATAGCTTCAGAAGTCAAAACTTCTGAGGATAAAAAAAGTGCAGTTGTGTGTGCATTAGGGGTATCTGAGGCTGAATCTAATTGCATTTTGCAGCTGATTGGCCGACAATCGAAATTCTCTAAGCTGGTCCGAATAGTGGCTTATGTGCTTCGATTTTGTTTCAAGCAACTTAGAAGTGATTCCCTCGTTGTATCTGCTTCAGAAAGAAAAATTGGATTCTTGAAACTGATTGCAGTTGTGCAACGCACAACATACAGTGGTGAATTCAAATTATTAAGGAAATCGGCAGTATTAGCCCCAATGCTGCAATCGTTAAATCCATTCATTCACGAAACTGAGGAAAATGGTATTAAATTTGAATTAATTCGAGTAGGAGGGCGTTTGCTGCATGGCTCTATCTCATATGATGCTAAATTCCCTTTGTTGTTACCAAAGCGTGCTGAATTCGTCAGCCTTTTTATCAGGTATTTGCACATTAGGCACTACCACGCTGGTGCAAAGGTTCTTGTTGGATTGCTAAGGCAACAAGTTTGGGTGGTCAATGCTCGCAGTGCATGCACGGCAATTGTTAGAAGCTGCGTACACTGTTTTCGCTATAAGCCAAAATTATTGGGACAAATAATGGGAATCTGCCAGCAGATCGTCTTCGTGAAGGTCGTCCATTTAAGGTATCTGGCGTAGATTTCTGTGGGCCTTTTTATGTAAGCTACAGGATTAGAGGTAGACCACCAGTTAAAATGTACGTTGCCGTTTTTGTTTGTTTCGCTTCAAAGGCAGTCCACTTAGAACTGGTCACAGATCTGTCCACTGATGCTTTTTTAAATGTTTTTAAAAGGTTCATTGGGAGACGAGGGCTGCCGGAGACGATGTACAGCGACAACGCGACAAATTTTGTCGGAGCGAGCAACGTGCTGATGGAGTTGCAAGCAGCGTTTCACCGGAGCAAGGGAAAGCTGCAGGAGTACGCAGCGGAGCGAGCTGTGCAGTGGAAGTTTATCCCTCCGAGGGCACCACACTTTGGCGGACTGTGGGAAGCAGCAGTAAAGGCTGCCAAACACAGGCTGGTTCGAGGGGCAGGCGACGCCAAGCTGACGCAGGACGAGTTGTGCACGCATCTGGTGGAGGTCGAAGCGTTGCTCAACTCCAGGCCACTCGTGGCAGACACCAGCGATCCCAACGACGGGGAGCCAATAACTCCGGGGCACTTGCTCATCGGCCAGCCTTTGCTGGGGCTGCCCATCGGATCCACGCCCGAGGAGCCCAACAACAAGCGCGTACCCGCATACTTGAAGCGGTGGCGACAGTTGTGGGGGCTCAAACTGAGCTTCTGGCGCAAGTGGTCCAAAGACTACCTGCTCAGCCTGCAGCAGCGCGCCCAGTGGAGCAAAGGCGAGGCCAATCTGGTCGAAGGGGCGGTCGTTCTCGTGCACGACGACAACACCCCCCCGCAACGGTGGATCACCGGGCGCGTGACACGCGCAATCGTGGAGAGGATGGCAAGGTGCGAGTGGCCGAGGTCAGAACGCCGGCCGGCGTTATTAAACGACCGGTGCACAAACTGGCACCGCTGCCTATCGAGGAGCGTTGAAGACCGGAGCTCATCAACGGGGCCGGAATGTTGAAGCAGAAGTTGTCACTCATATTAGATTGCATTGTTAGTTGTAAGTTAGTTAAGAGAAATTGAAGTATGTACTCTTAATTGTAGCAATAAGCATAAGTATTAGTATCCTATATTATTCTCTTAGTTGTAGTCGTCTTACAAGCCGATCGGCAATTGCCGACGGCAAATTCACTGAAGTGCGGCCGCTTGTGGCTTTCGCACACCTTTGTTAGGCTAAGCATTTTAATTGTCGTCAAGCCTTTGAAGTCACCACATTAAAGCGAAGTTACATAAAGAAAAACCGCGTCTCATTATTGTGATATTTAACATTCTAAAAATTCTTAGATTTTACATTGGCGCCCGAGCAAATCTAAGAATTTTTAGAATTTAAATATCACAAATACTGAGACGCGGTTTTTCTTTATGTAACTTCGCTTAATGTGGTGACTTCAAAGGCTTGACGACAATTAAATGCTTAGCCTAACAAAGGTGTGCGAAAGCCACAAGCGGCCGCACTTCAGTGAATTTGCCGTCGGCAATTGCCGATCGGCTTGTAAGACGACTACAACTAAGAGAATAATATGGATACTAATACTTATGCTTATTGCTACAATTAAGAGTACATACTTCAATTTCTCTTAACTAACTTACAACTAACAATGCAATCTATATGAGTGACAACTTCTGCTTCAACATTCCGGCCCCGTTGATGAGCTCCGGTCTTCAACGCTCCTCGATAGGCAGCGGTGCCAGTTTGGCACCGGTCGTTTAATAACGCCGGCCGGCGTTCTGACCTCGGCCACTCGCACCTTGCCATCCTCTCCCACGATTGCGCGTGTCACGCGCCGGTGATCCACCGTTGCGGGGGGTGTTGTCGTCGTGCACGAGAACGACCGCCCCTTCGACAGATTGGCCTCGCCTTTGCTCCACTGGGCGCGCTGCTGCAGGCTGAGCAGGTAGTCTTTGGACCACTTGCGCCAGAAGCTCAGTTTGAGCCCCCACAACTGTCGCCACCGCTTCAAGTATGCGGGTACGCGCTGTTGTTGGGCTCCTCGGGCGTGGATCCGATGGGCAGCCCCAGCAAAGGCTGGCCGATGAGCAAGTGCCCGGAGTTATTGGCTCCCCGTCGTTGGGATCGCTGGTGTCTGCCACGAGTGGCCTGGAGTTGAGCAACGCTTCGACCTCCACCAGATGCGTGCACACTCGTCCTGCGTCAGCTTGGCGTCGCCTGCCCTCGAACCAGCCTGTGTTTGGCACCTTTACTGCTGCTTCCCACAGTCCGCCAAAGTGTGGTGCCCTCGGAGGGATAAACTTCCACTGCACAGCTCGCTCCGCTGCGTACTCCTGCAGCTTTCCCTTGCTCCGGTGAAACGCTGCTTGCAACTCCATCAGCACGTTGCTCGCTCCGACAAAATTGTCGCGTTGTCGCTGTACATCGTCTCCGGCAGCCCTCGTCTCCCAATGAACCTTTTAAAAACATTAAAAAAAGCATCAGTGGACAGATCTGTGACCAGTTCTAAGTGGACTGCCTTTGAAGCGAAACAAACAAAAACGGCAACGTACATTTTAACTGGTGGTCTACCTCTAATCCTGTAGCTTACATAAAAAGGCCCCAGAAATCTACGCCAGATACCTTAAATGGACGACCTTCACGAAGGCGATCTGCTGGCAGATTTCCCATTATTTGTCCCAATAATTTTGGCTTATAGCGAAAACAGTGTACGCAGCTTCTAACCATTGGCCGTGCATGCACTGCGAGCATTGACCACCCAAACTTGGTGCCTTAGCAATCCAACAAGAACCTTTGCACCAGCGGTGGTATGCCTAATGTGCAAATACCTGATAAAAGGCTGACGAATTCAGCACGCTTTGGTAACAACAAAGGGAATTTAGCATCATATGAGATAGAGCCATGCAGCAAACGCCCTCCTACTCGAATTAATTCAAATTTAATACCATTTTCCTCAGTTTCGTGAATGAATGGATTTAACGATTGCAGCATTGGGGCTAATACTGCCGATTTCCTTAATAGATTGCAATTACCCGAAGGCCCTTACTAGTCTGAAGTCAGTTTATGACAATAAATGTCTTATATTTTTTGATACAGTTGCTCAGTTATTCGATTTTGCCAAGCATGACAAAACCATCTGCGTCAAGTTTAAGATCGATGGTAGATACAGTGTCTGCTATATATTCATCGCTGTCGTCTTTGGGTGACGACAAAGACATTTCAAATGCACTTATTATTCATATGGTCATGTCAAAGTAGACCATAAGACAAAATCTCGTTTTGAGGAGCAGCTGGATTATGATAAGCTGCCATCATGGGAAGATTGTGCTAAGCAGTTGAATAGGAGGTACCAATATTTAGCTGCAGAGGAGTCAACTCGTGACAAATCAAAGGTGCGCAATGAATTGAGAAAGCCTCAGCAAAAATCTTCATTTGCCTGTGCTAGCCCAGGGCAAAAGTCGTCGTCTGCATGCACTTATTGCAAGTCTGCAGATCATAACATATATTCTGCGCCAAATGTTGAAGCAGAAGTTGTCACTCATATTAGATTGCATTGTAGTTGTAAGTTAGTTAAGAGAAATTGAAGTATGTACTCTAATTGTAGCAATAAGCATAAGTATTAGTATCCTATATTCTTCTCTAGTTGTAGTCGTCTTACAAGCCGATCGGCAATTGCCGACGGCAAATTCACTGAAGTGCGGCCGCTTGTGGCTTTCGCACACCTTGTTAGGCTAAGCATTTTAATTGTCGTCAAGCCTTTGAAGTCACCACATTAAAGCGAAGTTACATAAAGAAAAACCGCGTCTCATTATTTGTGATATTTAAATTCTAAAAATTCTTAGATTTACATTGGCGCCCGAGCAGGGACATCGGTTTTTTAAATAATTTGTTTGTTTGTTTCGCTGTGGTGGCTTAAGCTTTCGCGTATTAAAAAAAAAAAATAAAAACTTCGTTGGAGTTTGCTGCTTCGCTGGAATTTGCTGCTTTTTGCCCTTTGGACTTCGCCATCTTGGACGCTGCCAAATTGCGCCAGTTCCATGGAGGATCAAAGGAGATCACTTTCTATAGACTCGCTAGAAAGCCAGGTATTTTGTGCCAAAAATTGAGATAAAAAGTTGAATTTTGTTGTGTCGCTGCAGTCGACCAAAATATTACAAATTTAAAAGGAATGTAGACTACGTCATACACGTATAATTCAGCTCAATTTCTGGCACCTTGTGCATTTAGTTTCGTGGACAAAAATAAGTAAAAAGTTTTGCGGCATATACATATGTACATACGTGTTTGCATATTCCCGAACATTTAATATTTTTGCATACATATGTACGTATGTTCGTGTACGAAACTATTACTTAATTTTAAATGAACAAAACGGCAACATACATATATCAGTACATATATAATTTCGAACAAATAAAAGTAAATACAAATTAAACAGAATAAAGGTTCAAACGGTGGTCTATTTATTGCATTTTATATAGTTCGTGTGTTGGCATTAACATCTGGTTGTTCGATCGTTCGTTAACCTTTCTTCGCTCTGTGCTTGCATTGGCTTTTACATTGGTGTGTGTGTGCGTTTGCTCGCGCCAAATTTTGCCGCTTATTTTTCATCCCCGCTTTGCTTGCATTTCAAGCTGGCTTGATCGTCTGTTAGTTTTTTGTGCGTGCGCTCGCTCCAATTTCTCTCTTTTGCTTTTTTTTTAACCCCCGCCCCTCATATTCTACCTGTTGCCTACAAAGTGGCTGCAGAAAACGTTTGACTTGCTTATCTTCGGTCGCTTGGACCGTTTCGTTTGTTTGTTCACATTTCGCTTAGAGTGCGTGTGTGTGTTCAGTAAGCAAGCGTTTTGTTACATACATAATTGCAGTGCGTGTGCGAGGGTAGCTCACAAAGTTTGCCGAACTTTGTTTCTGTGTTTTTTTTTAAAGGTAGTTTTTCATCAGCTTAATTATGTCTGAGTCAGATAAACTGGTACTCGATAAGCCGCAGTTACCAGGACTGCTGCTAAGTTAGCATTATGTTTACAGAAGTTTGATAAGGTCAGTGCTGATATTGAGCGCATGCAAACAGCCTTTAGGTCGAAACAAATGTCATCAGACAAAACAGAGTTAGCATGTCGATTAGAAATGTGTAGGATATATTGAAAGGCTATGAATTTACAGGCAGAGTTGGACAGTTTAAACCCAACCACGATAGCAGAGGGCCGTTAGAAGATTTGTGTGTAATTACAAAGGCGTTGTTTATGAATGCAATTAAACCACAATTAACACACAAGTACAACATGACTGCTCAATGAATTCGGAGCCAACGATCCCAGCTGCCGAAAATGCGTTTACCAAAATTTAGTGGTAAGCATTCGGAGTTTAGGATTTTATGTGTCTTTTCGAGAGTCTTGTGGATGGACGATGTGTCATTGACAAACGTTGAAAAATTTAATCATTAATATCATGTTTGTCAGATGAAGCATTGGGTGTTGTTAAGCCGGATCAGTTACAGATTGCAATTACCCGAAGGCCCTTACTAGTCTGAAGTCAGTTTATGACAATAAATGTCTTATATTTTTTGATACAGTTGCTCAGTTATTCGATTTGCCAAGCATGACAAACCCATCTGCGTCAAGTTTAAGATCGATGGTAGATACAGTGTCTGCTATATATTCATCGCTGTCGTCTTTGGGTGACGACAAAGACATTTCAAATGCACTTATTATTCATATGGTCATGTCAAAGGTAGACCATAAGACAATCTCGTTTGAGGAGCAGCTGGGATTATGATAAGCTGCCATCATGGGAAGATTGTGCTAAGCAGTTGAATAGGAGGTACCAATATTTAGCTGCAGAGGAGTCAACTCGTGACAAATCAAAGGTGCGCAATGAATTGAGAAAGCCTCAGCAAAAATCTTCATTTGCCTGTGCTAGCCCAGGGCAAAAGTCGTCGTCTGCATGCACGTATTGCAAGTCTGCAGATCATAACATATATTCTTGTCCGTCATTTAGTGCCATTTCCGTTATGCAAAGATTTGAGTACGTTAAAAACTCAAAAGATGTGTCTAAATTGTTTGACCGTGGGGACACATAGTTGCAAACTGCAAGGCGTCGAAGTGTCGAGTTTGTTCAAAGCCTCATCATTCTTTGCTTCATAGGTATAATGCACCAGTACAAGGTGAGGCAGCTGCACTTCAAGCTTCAACTTCTGAGGCATATGTTGGACACACGCGTAATGCGGATCAAGTCGTTCTTGCTACTGCTGTCGTTAATATAAAAGATAGATTCGGACAGTTGCATCCAGCACGAGTGTTGCCGACAGTGGCTCTCAGATAAATTGATGTCTGAAAGCATGGCACAGAGGTTACGTCTTAAACGTGAGCCAAATTCCCTTGCTATTTCAATGGTAGGTGGTGCAACCACTGATAGCAAAAATAATGTTTGTGCATCGTTTCAATCTCGTTTGAATGCCCATACATTTTCCGCTGATTGCTGGGTACTAAGACGATATCCACATCTCAGCCTGGACAAGCTCTGTCCATATTGAATTGGAAGATTCCAAAGAATATTAAGTTGGCAGATCCCGAGTTTAACAAGCCAGCTAAGGTTGATGTGTTATTGGGAGCGGAATTGTTTTATGGATTATTGTGCGTTGGGCAAATAAAATTACATTCCGAGCTGCCGATCATGCAAAAAACATTGCTCGGCTGGATTGTAGCGGGAAAATATACTGGTCAAGTGCCTCGACAACAGTATATCATAGTTCAGTAGCTCAAGTTCTATTTGTTCTCTCGACTCATTAGTAAATCGTTTTTGGGAATTGGACCAATGTCCAATCGAGTCGAAGGCTGTTCGCCAAACAGCTGAACAGCAGGCCTGTGAGTTGCACTTTAACAAAAACGTGCAACGGTTATCTTCCGGTCGATTTCAAGTCAATCTTCCCTTTAAGACCGATCCCAAGGCTCTTGGCCTGTCCTTTCAAACTGCTGAAAGGCGTTT
>JARNME010000043.1:129782-191503 GCA_030179655.1 Scaptomyza flava | reverse complement strand
TTTAAATATCACAAATATGAGACGCGGGTTTTCTTTATGTAACTTCGCTTTATGTGGTGACTTCAAAGGCTTGCCGACAATTAAAAGCTTAGCCTAACAAAGGTGTGCGAAAGCCACAAGCGGCCGGCACTGTCAGGAATTTGCCGTCGGCAATTGCCGATCGGCTTGTAGACGACTACAACTAAGAGAATAATATAGGATACTAATACTTATGCTTATTGCTACATTAAGAGTACATACTTCAATTTCTCTAACTAACTTACAACTAACAATGCAATCTAATATGAGTGACAACTTCTGCTTCAACAGTCCGGCCCCGTTGATGAGCTCCGGTCTTCAACGCTCCTCGATAGGCAGCGGTGCCAGTTGTGCACCGGTCGTTTAATAACGCCGCCGGCGTTCTGACCTCGGCCACTCGCACCTTGCCATCCTCTCCCACGATTGCGCGTGTCACGCGCCCGGTGATCCACCGTTGCGTGGGGGTGTTGTCGTCGTGCACGAGAACGACCGCCCCTTCGACAATTGGCCGCGCCTTTGCTCCACTGGGCGCGCTGCTGCAGGCTGAGCAGGTAGTCTTTGGACCACTTGCGCCAGAGCTCAGTTTGAGCCCCACAACTGTCGCCACCGCTTCAAGTATGCGGGTACGCGCTTGTTGTTGGGCTCCTCGGGCGTGGATCCGATGGTCAGCCCCAGCAAAGGCTGGCCGATGAGCAAGTGCCCGGAGTTATTGGCTCCCCGTCGTTGGGATCGCTGGTGTCTGCCACGAGTGGCCTGGAGTTGAGCAACGCTTCGACCTCCACCAGATGCGTGCACAACTCGTCCTGCGTCAGCTTGGCGTCGCCTGCCCTCGAACCAGCCTGTGTTTGGCAGCCTTTACTGCTGCTCCCACAGTCCGCCAAAGTGTGGTGCCCTCGGAGGGATAAACTTCCACTGCACAGCTCGCTTCCGCTGCGTATCCTGCAGCTTCCCTTGCTCCGGTGAAACGCTGCTTGCAACTCCATCAGCACGTTGCTCGCTCCGACAAAATTTGTCGCGTTGTCGCTGTACATCGTCTCCGGCAGCCCTCGTCTCCCAATGAACCTTTTAAAAACATTTAAAAAAAGCATCAGTGGACAGATCTGTGACCAGTTCTAAGTGGACTGCCTTTGAAGCGAAACAAACAAAAACGGCACGTACATTTTAACTGGTGGTCTACCTCTAATCCTGTAGCTTACATAAAAAGGCCCACAGAAATCTACGCCAATACCTTAAATGGACGACCTTCACGAAGGCGATCTGCTGGCAGATTTCCCATTATTTGTCCCAATAATTTGGCTTATAGCGAAAACAGTGTACGCAGCTTCTAAACAATTGCCGTGCATGCACTGCGAGCATTGACCACCCAAACTTGGTGCCTTAGCAATCCAACAAGAACCTTTGCACCAGCGTGGTAGTGCCTAATGTGCAAATACCTGATAAAAAGGCTGACGAATTCAGCACGCTTTGGAACAACAAAGGGAATTTAGCATCATATGAGATAGAGCCATGCAGCAAACGCCCTCCTACTCGAATAATTTCAAATTTAATACCATTTTCCTCAGTTTCGTGACTGAATGGATTTAACGATTGCAGCATTGGGGCTAATACTGCCGATTTCCTTAATAGATGCAATTACCCGAAGGCCCTTACTAGTCTGAAGTCCGTTTATGACCATAAATGTCTTATATTTTTTGATACAGTTGCTCAGTTATTCGATTTTGCCAAGCATGACCCAACCATCTGCGTCAAGTTTAAGATCGATGGTAGATACAGTGTCTGCTATATATTCATCGCTGTCGTCTTTGGGTGACGACAAAGACATTTCAAATGCACTTATTATTCATATGGTCATGTCAAAGTAGACCATAAGACAAAATCTCGTTTTGAGGAGCAGCTGGATTATGATAAGCTGCCATCATGGGAAGATTGTGCTAAGCAGTTGAATAGGAGGTACCAATATTTAGCTGCAGAGGAGTCAACTCGTGACAAATCAAGGTGCGCATGAATTGAGAAAGCCTCAGCAAAAATCTTCATTTGCCTGTGCTAGCCCAGGGCAAAAGTCGTCGTCTGCATGCACTTATTGCAAGTCTGCAGATCATAACATATATTCTGCGCCAAAGTTGAAGCAGAAGTTGTCACTCATATTAGATTGTGCATTGTTAGTTGTAAGTTAGTTACGAGAATTGAAGTATGTACTCTTAATTGTAGCATAAGCATAAGTATTAGTATCCTATATTCTTCTCTAGTTGTAGTCGTCTTACAAGCCGATCGGCAATTGCCGACGGCAAATTCAACTGAAGTGCGGCCGCTTGTGGCTTGTCGCACACCTTTGTTAGGCTAAGCATTTTAATTGTCGTCAAGCCTTTGAAGTCACCACATTAAAGCGAAGTTACATAAAGAAAAACCGCGTCTCATTATTTGTGATATTTAAATTCTAAAAATTCTTAGATTTACATTGGCGCCCGAGCAGGGACATCGGTTTTTTATAATAATTGTTTGTTGTTTCGCTGTGGTGGCGTAAGCTTTCGCGTATTACAAAAAAAAAAATAAAAACTTCGTTGGAGTTTGCTGCTTTCGCTGGAATTTGCTGCTTTTTGCCCTTTGGACTTCGCCATCTTGGACGCTGCCAAATTGCGCAGTTCCATGGAGGATCAAAGGAGATCACTTTCTATAGACTCGCTAGAAAAGCCAGGTATTTTGTGCCAAAAATTGAGATAAAAAGTTGAATTTTGTTGTGTCGCTGCAGTCGTACCAAAATATTAAAAATTTAAAAGGAATGTAGACTACGTTATACACGTATAATTCTGGCTCCATTTCTGGCACCTTGTGCATTTAGTTTCGTGGACAAAAAATAAAGTAAAAAGTTTTGCGGCATATACATATGTACATACTGGTTTGCATATTCCCGAACATTTAATATTTTTGCATACATATGTACGTATGTTCGTGTACGAAACTATTACTTAATTTTAAATGAACAAAACGGCACCATACATATATCAGTACATATATAATTTCGAACAAATAAAAAGTAAATACAAATTAAACAGAATAAAGGTTTCAAACGGTGGTCTATTTATTGCATTTTATATAGTTCGTGTGTTGTGCATTAACATCTGGTTGTTCGATCGTTCGTTAACCTTTCTTCGCTCTGTGCTTGCATTGGCTTATTACATGGTGTGTGGGTGCGTTTGCTCGCGCCAAATTTTGCCGCTTATTTTTCCTCCCCGCTTTGCTTGCATTTCAAGCTTGGCTTGATCGTCTGTTAGTTTTTTGTGCGTGCGCTCGCTCCAATTTCCTCTTTTCTTTTGCTTTTTTTTAACCCCCGCACCCTCATATTCTACCTGTTGCCTACAAAGTGGCTGCAGAAAACGTTTGACTTGCTTATCTTCGGTCGCTTGGACCGTTTTCGTTTGTTTGTTCACATTTCGCTTAGAGTGCGTGTGTGTGTTCCGTAAGCAAGCGTTTTGTTACATACATCATTGCAGTGCGTGTGCGAGGGTAGCTCACAAAGTTTGCCGAACTTTGTTTCTGTGTTTTTTTTTAAAGGTAGTTTTTCATCAGCTTAATTATGTCTGAGGTCAGATAAACTGGTACTCGATAAGCCAGCAGTACCACAGGACTGCTGCTTAAGTTAGCATTATGTTTACAGAAGTTTGATAAGGTCAGTGCTGATATTGAGCGCATGCAAACAGCCTTTAGGTCGAAACAAATGTCATCAGACAAAACAGAGTTAGCATGTCGATTAGAAATGTGTAGGATATATTGAAAAGGCTATGAATTTACAGGCAGAGTTGGACAGTTTAAACCCAACCAACGATAGCAGAGGGCCGTTAGAAGATTTGTGTGTAATTACAAAGGCGTTGTTTATGAATGCAATTAAACCACAATTCAACACACAAGTACAACATGACTGGCTCAATGAATTCGAGCCAACGATCCCAGCTGCCGAAAATGCGTTTACCAAAATTTAGTGGTAAGCATTCGGAGTTTAGGATTTTATGTGTCTTTTCGAGAGTCTTGTGGATGACGATGTGTCATTGACAAACGTTGAAAAATTTAATCATTTAATATCATGTTTGTCAGATGACGCATTGGGTGTTGTTAAGCCGTATCAGTTACAGATTGCAATTACCCGAAGGCCCTTACTAGTCTGAAGTCAGTTTATGACAATAAATGTCTTATATTTTTTGATACAGTTGCTCAGTTATTCGATTGGCCAAGCATGACAAACCCATCGCGTCAAGTTTTAAGATCGATGGTAGATACAGTGTTGCTATATTTCATCGCTGTCGTCTTTGGGTGACGACAAAGACATTTCAAATGCACGTATTATCATATGGTCATGTCAAAGGTAGACCATAAGACAAATCTCGTTTGAGGAGCAGCTGGATTATGATAAGCTGCCATCATGGGAAGATTGTGCTAAGCAGTTGAATAGGAGGTACCAATATTTAGCTGCAGAGGAGTCAACTCGTGACAAATCAAAGGTGCGCAATGAATTGAGAAAGCCTCAGCAAAAATCTTCATTTGCCTGTGCTAGCCAGGGCAAAAGTCGTCGTCTGCATGCACTTATTGCAAGTCTGCAGATCAAACATATATTCTTGTCCGTCATTTAGTGCCATTTCCGTTATGCAAAGATTTGAGTACGTTAAAACTCAAAAGATGTGTCTAAATTGTTTGACCGTGGGGACACATAGTTGCAAACTGCAAGGCGTCGAAGTGTCGAGTTGTTCAAAGCCTCATCATTCTTTGCTTCATAGGTATAATGCACCAGTACAAGGTGAGGCAGCTGCACTTCAAGCTTCAACTTCTGAGGCATATGTTGGACACACGGCGTAATGCGGATCAAGTCGTTCTTGCTACTGCTGTCGTTAATATAAAGATAGATTCGGACAGTTGCATCCAGCACGAGTGTTGCCGACAGTGGCTCTCAGATAAATTGATGTCTGAAAGCATGGCACAGAGGTTACGTCTTAAACGTGAGCCAAATTCCCTTGCTATTTCAATGGTAGGTGGTGCGAACCACTGATAGCAAAAATAATGTTTGTGCATCGTTTCAATCTCGTTTGAATGCCCATACATTTTCCGCTGATTGCTGGGTACTAAGACGATATCCACATCTCAGCCTGGACAAGCTCTGTCAATATTGAATTGGAAGATTCCAAAGAATATTAAGTTGGCAGATCCCGAGTTTTACAGCCAGCTAAGGTTGATGTGTTATTGGGAGCGGAATTGTTTTAGGATTATTGTGCGTTGGGCAAATAAAATTACATTCCGAGCTGCCGATCATGCAAAAAACATTGCTCGGCTGGATGGTAGCCGGAAAATATACTGGTCAAGTGCCTCGACAACAGTATATCATAGTTCAGTAGCTCAGTGTCTATTTGTTCTCTCGACTCTTAGTAAATCGTTTTGGGAATTGGAACCAATGTCCATCGAGTCGAAGGCTGTTGCCAAACAGCTGAACAGCAGGCCTGTGAGTTGCACTTTAACAAAACCGTGCAACGGTTATCTTCCGGTCGATTTCAAGTCAATCTTCCCTTTAAGACCGATCCCAAGGCTCTTGGCCTGTCCTTTCAAACTGCTGAAAGGCGTTTTTTGCAACTTGAGCGCAAACTGTCAAGGGATAACACCCTTAGAAATATGTATCATGACTTCATGAAAGAATATTTGGATTTGGGACTATGTCCATTCTGAAGTCTGCTCCTCCAGAACAGCATTACTACATTCCTCATCAATGCGTTCTGCGACCTGAAAGCACCTCAACCAAACTTCGAGTTGTTTTTGATGCTTCTAGCAAAACATCAACAGCAGTTTCGCTAAATGAAACACTCATGGTTGGGCCAACTATTCAGAGGGAGTTGTATTCAACGTTGGTGAACTTTCGGTTGAACAAATATGCCGTAACTGCCGACATTTCAAAATGTATAGGCAGATAAATGTTTCTGAGCAAGACCGAGACTTTCAACTTGTCTTGTGGCGAGAAAGCACATCGCAACGTATACAGGCATACAGATTGAATACTGTTACATATGGTACAGCGTCAGCACCCTTTTTGGCTGTACGTTGTTTGTTTGAACTAGCAAATATATACGCACAATCTCATCCAATTGGTGCGGATGTAATTCGCAATTGTTTTTATGTCGACGATATGCTGGCAGGTGCAGATACTTTGAAGGAATTGGACACCATTTGCAGCCAGGTTAGTGACATGTTGTCCAAAGGAGGATTTCCACTGGCCAAATGGGCTTCTAATTGCCAGAATCGATCTGGTGAAAAGAACGCCAGTGGAGAAATTAGTATCAAAATTGATGAGCAAAGCTCGGTAAAGACGCTTGGAATGCGTTGGGCACCTCAAGAGGATGTGTTTAAATATCATCTTGACGTGGATAGTTTTGCCTCCTTAAAACCAACAAAACGTAATATTTTGTCAATAGCCTCTCGTTTGTTTGACCCTCTTGGCTTATTGTGTCCATTGTCACTAAGGCAAAAATGTTGTTGCAAGAGTTATGGAGGCTAAAGATAGATTGGGATGAGGCAATTCCTATGAGTTTACACACTGCATGGAATAAGTTTACCACTACTTTGCGAGATTTGCACAAAATTTCGATCCCTCGGTACGTTTGTTTGACTTTGTACCAAAATATTCAAATCCACGGCTTTGCTGACGCCTCCAGTCAAGCCTATGGCTGTTGCATATACGTGAGAACAGTCAACAACAAAGGTGTTGGCGTTTCTTTGCTCACGGCGAAATCTAGGGTAGCTCCGCTTCATGTTAAAACAATACCCCGGTTAGAGCTGTGTGCAGCACTTTTGCTGGCCAAACTTTGGCAACAAGTGTCGAGCACATTGACCAAATTCACGATAGAAAGCGTGAATTTCTGGTCAGATTCGCAGGTCGCATTATATTGGTTGGAGCGTGATTCGGGTACATTGGGTACATTTGTCGCGAATCGAGTCGCAGAAGCTCAAGAGTTGTCAACTGGAGTCGTGTGGCGTCACGTTCCAACGGATTCTAATCCAGCAGACTTGGTTTCAAGGGGAACCGATATTAACGAGATTGTGAGGTCCTTGTGGTTCAATGGACCAAGTTTTTTAATGGCAGAAAAGGATCGATGGCCTCAACTGCATCAGTTCGAGATAGCTTCAGAAGTCAAAACTTCTGAGGATAAAAAAGTGCAGTTGTGTGTGCATTAGGGGTATCTGAGGCTGAATCTAATTGCATTTTGCAGCTGATTGGCCGACAATCGAAAGCTGGTCCGAATAGTGGCTTATGTGCTTCGATTTTGTTTCAAGCAACTTAGAAGTGATTCCCTCGTTGTATCTGCTTCAGAAAGAAAAATTGGATTCTTGAAACTGATTGCAGTTGTGCAACGCACAACATACAGTGGTGAATTCAAATTATTAAGGAAATCGGCAGTATTAGCCCCAATGCTGCAATCGTTAAATCCATTCATTCACGAAACTGAGGAAAATGGTATTAAATTTGAATTAATTCGAGTAGGAGGGCGTTTGCTGCATGGCTCTATCTCATATGATGCTAAATTCCCTTTGTTGTTACCAAAGCGTGCTGAATTCGTCAGCCTTTTTATCAGGTATTTGCACATTAGGCACTACCACGCTGGTGCAAAGGTTCTTGTTGGATTGCTAAGGCAACAAGTTTGGGTGGTCAATGCTCGCAGTGCATGCACGGCAATTGTTAGAAGCTGCGTACACTGTTTTCGCTATAAGCCAAAATTATTGGGACAAATAATGGGAAATCTGCCAGCAGATCGCCTTCGTGAAGGTCGTCCATTTAAGGTATCTGGCGTAGATTTCTGTGGGCCTTTTTATGTAAGCTACAGGATTAGAGGTAGACCACCAGTTAAAATGTACGTTGCCGTTTTTGTTTGTTTCGCTTCAAAGGCAGTCCACTTAGAACTGGTCACAGATCTGTCCACTGATGCTTTTTTAAATGTTTTTAAAAGGTTCATTGGGAGACGAGGGCTGCCGGAGACGATGTACAGCGACAACGCGACAAATTTTGTCGGAGCGAGCAACGTGCTGATGGAGTTGCAAGCAGCGTTTCACCGGAGCAAGGGAAAGCTGCAGGAGTACGCAGCGGAGCGAGCTGTGCAGTGGAAGTTTATCCCTCCGAGGGCACCACACTTTGGCGGACTGTGGGAAGCAGCAGTAAAGGCTGCCAACACAGGCTGGTTCGAGGGGCAGGCGACGCCAAGCTGACGCAGGACGAGTTGTGCACGCATCTGGTGGAGGTCGAAGCGTTGCTCAACTCCAGGCCACTCGTGGCAGACACCAGCGATCCCAACGACGGGGAGCCAATAACTCCGGGGCACTTGCTCATCGGCCAGCCTTTGCTGGGGCTGCCCATCGGATCCACGCCCGAGGAGCCCAACAACAAGCGCGTACCCGCATACTTGAAGCGGTGGCGACAGTTGTGGGGGCTCAAACTGAGCTTCTGGCGCAAGTGGTCCAAAGACTACCTGCTCAGCCTGCAGCAGCGCGCCCAGTGGAGCAAAGGCGAGGCCAATCTGGTCGAAGGGGCGGTCGTTCTCGTGCACGACGACAACACCCCCCCGCAACGGTGGATCACCGGGCGCGTGACACGCGCAATCGTGGGAGAGGATGGCAAGGTGCGAGTGGCCGAGGTCAGAACGCCGGCCGGCGTTATTAAACGACCGGTGCACAAACTGGCACCGCTGCCTATCGAGGAGCGTTGAAGACCGGAGCTCATCAACGGGGCCGGAATGTTGAAGCAGAAGTTGTCACTCATATTAGATTGCATTGTTAGTTGTAAGTTAGTTAAGAGAAATTGAAGTATGTACTCTTAATTGTAGCAATAAGCATAAGTATTAGTATCCTATATTATTCTCTTAGTTGTAGTCGTCTTACAAGCCGATCGGCAATTGCCGACGGCAAATTCACTGAAGTGCGGCCGCTTGTGGCTTTCGCACACCTTTGTTAGGCTAAGCATTTTAATTGTCGTCAAGCCTTTGAAGTCACCACATTAAAGCGAAGTTACATAAAGAAAAACCGCGTCTCATTATTTGTGATATTTAAATTCTAAAAATTCTTAGATTTTACACCCAACATGATCTAAGCAATCTGTGAAAGTTTCATCAAGATCGGTTCAGCAGTTTGCCCGGAAATCGTGTTGATATGGTAAATTTATTTGGTGGCTATATCGTAGAATGCTCCGATCGGGATGAAATTTCATAGTGAACAAACCCGACTGATCTAAGCAATCTGTGAAAGTTTCATCAAGATCGGTTCAGCAGTTTGGCCGGAAATCGTGTTGAAACAGACAGACGGACAGACGGACGGACGGACAGACGGAAATCAATTCCTGAGCTCGTCCTGATCATTTTGATATATAGTTTATGGGGTCTCCCATCATTCTTTTAAGGCGTTACAGATTCATGACAAAGTCAATATACCCTGTGAAGGGTATAAAAAACAATTATTTAAATTCAAAATCAATATTCATATATTGAGATTTAATGCCCAGCCGTCTTTACGATTACCATTTTGAGCCACTCTGTTTGGGTACGGAAATGAAAAAAAGAGAGGTTCAAGCAAAAGATACGCCAGCACTGTAAGAAAGTACCATAAGCGCGTATATGAATACATGATCATACATATACAAACATACATATACACAATTGAGGATACAAATATGCAGAGATTTCTAAAATTTATTTGCATGCTGCAAGTGAAAGTTAATATTTGCAAATTAAAAACATAGTGGCGCATAGTTAATTTTGGCTATGCCAAGACTATGATACCCTTCACACAGCCAAATCAATGCTCCCCCCTCTTATTAATGTTTCTGTGCAGTTGTTGGTAATTTTTCGCTAATATTTTTACTCTTGAGCGTCATTTACTTGTTCGTTTTCGACAAAAACAACATATTGACATTTTTTTATTGGACGTAGATGTACTAACGAACAGTACAGTCAAGTGGCCCAACGATACCAAGCACCGGCTTGTTAACGCGCGGACCCACGCACAAAGCGACCCACCTCCCGCCCATCCGACCGAGGGGCGCTCCGCTTATCGTGCGGTTACGATGATCGCGAACATGTAGACAAATGACACAAAACTAACTTTTTAAAAGAGCAAGTAGGAGTGGCACTGTGTATTAAGTGAAAAAGATCGTTATAAATAGAACACAGAATACGAAAAGGGTTATGAAGAGCATAATTAGAATTACAAGTTTGAAGAGATATAGGTACAAAATTTCTAGTATTTCTAATAGGAACAGCAAAGTTAATTTGTTTAATTAATTCAGAAGAATCAATTTCACCATTAATTAATTTGTGAAAAAAGGAAAATGAAAGCATTATTCTACGATCACTCAGAGAAGGAAGATCTATTAGTAAAAGTCTACTACGATAAGACGGCAAATTATTGTTAGTGTCCCAGTTAAGACCTCTAAGTGCGAAGAGCAGAAATTGTTTTTGTACCGATTCTATTTTATTCTGATGAATTTCGTATTTCGGAAACCATATACAAGATCCATATTCCAGAATCGGTCGTACAAGAGAAGTATACAGAGTTTTTGTTAAGTAGGGATCGTTAAACTCCTTCGACCAGCGCTTAATGAACCCCAAGACACCAGATGCTCGATTGGAAATTGAAGAAATATGCTTGTCAAACTTAAGCTTTGGGTCCATAACGATGCCCAAATCGTCAACCCATTCTATTCTATCTAGTGGTTTGTTGTCAAGAAAATATATATTAAAAAAGGGCAAATATCTAAAAAATGACATTACTTTACATTTACTGCAATTAAGGTTTAAAAAATTTACTTTACACCACATTTGAAAGTTGTCTAAATCACTTTGAAGCTGTTGAGCAGCAAGGGGAGTTGCAGCCGACGTGCATAATTTTACATCATCAGCGTACATCAAAACCCGAGAGAACTTTATAACTGATGGAAGATCGTTTATAAACAAAATAAATAACAAAGGACCAAGATGACTACCCTGTGGAACGCCTGAAGTGACCTGAACCGTCTTGGAAACGGACCCTTTAAATAAAACCCTCTGAGTTCTAAGAGTTAGGTAGTCTTTTATCCAAAGAACTAGAATATTTGAAAAGCCCAAGAGTTCTAGTTTATGTATTAGGAGATGATGATCTACAGAGTCGAAAGCCTTACTAAAATCAGTATAAATAACATCAGTCTGCAATTTGTCCTGAAAACCTTTGATAACAAACGAAGTAAATTCTAACAAGTTAGTGGTAGTAGATCTTTGTTTCATAAATCCGTGCTGGCACGGCGAAATAATAGATTTACAAAGGTGTTGAAGATGGGAGGTTATTAATTTTTCAAAAATCTTAGGAATAGCAGACAACTTGGAAATACCCCTATAATTTTGAACATTAGATTTGTTTCCTTTTTTATGGAGAGGAATAATAAATGACTCTTTCCAAATTTTTGGAAAGGAGCCTAACTCCAGGGACAAGTTAAACACTTTAAGCAACGGCTTTAAAAGACCATGAGCGCAGTGTCTAAGCACACAGCTTGGCACTCCGTCAGGTCCTGGGGAAAATATAGGTTTCAAAACATGAAGATTATTTGAAAGTGAGTTTTCAGTGATTTTCAGTCCAAAGATGCGATTCGAGCCATTAACCCGATAAGGGTAAAGCAAACCGACTTGAGATTGACATGAGCTATAAGTCGTTTGAAAAAATTGGGCAAATATATTTGCAATCTCCTAATCAGAATTGGCCTTCGTTTCCTCAAAGAATACTTCCGTTGGGAGTGTCGATGACCTACGCTTCGCATTAACAAATCAAAAATCGCTTTGGATCCTGCTGAAACTGTAATCTACACCGAGTCAGGTAATTCTTATAACATAGGTTATTTAAGATATCAAAACTGGCACGAGCAATCAAGTATGCAGAATAGGTTACCGATGACCCGTTTTTTCTAAATCTCTTGTAGAGTTTAGATTTTCGATTTTTGAGAATTGTCAACTCTCGGGTAAACCACACAGGTTTGTAAGACCTGTTTAGCTCACCAACCGGGACACATAAATCAAATAAAGAATATAAGGTATTATAAAAAATACTGATTGCCACGTCCAATTCGTCAGACTCGTAGAGGGGAGACCAGTCAGTTTGGGATAAAAGCAGAGCGAGACCCTCAAAATCAGTTTTCCGAAATTGACGAACTCGACTCAAAGGCATTTTGACATTGCAACGCGTCCGGGAAGGTAAATTAATGAACAGCTCCAACGCAGGATGGTATAAGTCTTCGGGATAAGATATAGGCTGGGAACGGGAAACGGATGAAGATGATGAATCCAAAACAAAAATCAGATCAAGCATTTTATTGAGAGAATTTGGGATAGCATTAATTTGACTCAATGACATCCCAAGTAAGTCGATTAAAAATTCATTCGGGGCCGTGGGTGTCAGGGCACCAGAGTCAGGACAAGAAATCCAAGTAGCCTCAGCAATGTTGAAATCGCCAAGAACTACAAGAAATCACGATCAGAAAGCAAGGCAGAGACAGAATGAATAGCAGATAGATGTGTCTCACAGATAGAGAGATCAGAAGAAGGAGGTATATACGAACAAGTGATAAAAATGTTAATACCGCAAATGTTTACCTTTACAGCAATAAACTCTATATCAAAAGAACTATCTAATACGACTGTTTCAGAAGGAAAGTCTACATTCACAGCAATAAGCACTCCACCACCACGCCGAAGAGTACGGTCCTTTCTATAAATAGAATATGTACTACATAGAACTTCGGAATTGAGAATGTCTTGCCTTAACCACGTTTCAGTAAAGGCAATGACATGGAAAGGGAAAGAAAGACTATTAAGGTATAAACTAGTGAGTTTACTACAAAGACCTCTTACATTCTGATAGCCAAGTAAGAAGGAGGATGTTAGTTTTTTGAACTATCAGTTATTGGGAGAGTTACCTTAGAACCAACCACCGGAAGGGTAGATACAATCGGGGGACGATTTTTTTTTCTTGCAGTATACTCTTTCACAATTATGTGTTCTGGCCAAAATTCTTTGCAGCATATGGTGCAAAAATCTTGATTCGGAACACTGATTTTAAAAGACGAATGTTCCGATCATAAGCAAATTTGAATTTCTCCACCGTGAAATTGGCATTCGATTTGGCCTTGATATAGACCTTGACATCATCTGATGTTAAATCAGGGGGAAGCCTTGAAACAAATATTTGTTTTTTAGGTGGAACAGCAACAAATTTTTTAATTATATCCTCCACTGAGGCTGGTTTGGAAGACTCAGTCTCGGATAACTGAATATTTGGCTCTTTAAGTTTGATAGAGTTTTTTTGTTGATTAACATCAACACTACTAACCACCAAAGAAACCGAAGGATCGGGATCAGATAACACAATATCCATGGGAGTTATTGGTATATCATCTAAGTTCTCGATAATTTTAGTTGGAGGGACATGAAGATTTTTATTTACTTTACCCTGTGGTATCGGAGCGTTTGGAGTATTTTCCAACGTCACAGAGCCCGATAACTGCCCAACGTTGGCCTTTTTACGCTTTGGAGAATCCAGTACGAGATTTTTCTCGTTAAGGTTTCTTTGAACCGATGAGAACTTTTCACACAGTTTATTCAACTGGCAGAAAATGCCCTCTAAGCCAAGTTGAGTATTTTTTTTTTTTCTCCAAACATGACCAACACGGCCACTCTAAATTAGTATCCTTCATGAGGTCTGAGACACGGCCAGTAATGCCGGCACATTGCTCATGAGCAACATTTGTGCACATCCAGCAGCAGACAAAACCCATTTTTGAGTTTGCGCGGACTTGACAATTCGCATAGCAGCAGACAGAAATTTTTATTTAATTTATTAAAAGGGAAGAAAAGTACAAATAAAAAATAAAAAAAAATATCGCTGCAGAAAATTGTTATGATTAAAATACAGGTCCACCCTAAAGTGCAAATAGTAAAGCTACAAACAAAACTTACTTCACAGCTTCACAAACAAAAACGGCGCGAGCGCGACCACCGAAAGCAACAAGCAACGGAGAAGAGTTTGACCGCGACCAACACCAACACAAAAGAGCGCGCTAGAGTAAACGATCAAGAAACGGTTTAATGCACTGGGAGCGAAGCGCTTGAAAAAAAAAGAGAGAGAGAGTGAGCGTAAAAACACAAAAACAAAACAAAAGCAGGCGGCAGCAAGTTGAGCAAATTTTTCAGTATGCTGGACTGCAGTTTGTTGTTGTGTTTGGAATCACCTTAAAACAAACGCAAATTAAATCGTTAATTTACTGTCCACTTTGGGTTTAGGCAAACCGGCAAAACACAAAGTCACAAAACTATTAGTTTACACAAAGACGCGAAATTAATAGCAGAAATAAAACGCACAATAGTAAAAAAGCGAAGCGCATAAAAAAAACACGTCCGTTGCGATGCAAAGCGAATGATGAACGGGGACGTACATAGGTACTTGAAAGTGCACGACAGAGACAACAATTGATAGTACGATATGGTAAATTTGTATGGTGGCTATGTCGTAGAATGCTCCGATCGAAATGAAATTTCATAGTGAACAAACCCGACATTATCTAAGCAATCTGTGAAAGTTTCATCAAGATCGGTTCAGCAGTTTGGCCGGAAATCGTGTTGAAACAGACAGACGGACAGACGGACGGACGGAGAGACGGAAATCAATTCCTGAGCTCGTCCTGATCATTTTGATACATAGTTTATGGGGTCTCCCATCACTCCTTTAAGGCGTTACAGATTCATGACAAAGTCAATATACCCTGTGAAGGGTATAAAAAGTTAATGCTCTTCTTTCAGTGCTCCATTACTTTATGTAGTGAAAATACTTTGTAAGCGAATTTTTAGTTGGCTTAGGTATACATTTGTATGCCTAAAATACCTTATATGTGGACTCCACATTGCAAAGCGTTTAAAATTATACAAAAATCTCGGTGGCCGTAGGCAAAGTTGCCCACAAATATTTTGCAAGTTTTGAACTGTGTAAACAACATTTCGGTTGAATGTTGCTCTTGTTTGTGCTGCTGTTGCTGCTGATGCTGTTGATAAGGATTCACGGGTTGCAGTTGCTGCTGCGCTTGTTTGGTGTCAATGATAGCGTGAATGATACTTTGTATACATACACACACACACACACTCTCATTCACAGACCCACACATATACACACATACACGTACACACAACATCGTTGGCATCGTTTGCATAAGTGGGACGCCAGTTTCCGGCAAACGTTGCGTATACACAATATGCAATACAAAAAATAAAAATAAAATAAAATCAACGAAACGAAATGAAATGAAACACACACACACATCTGTATAGCCAGCAGTTGTGTGTGTGTGTGTGTGTGTTCAGGCTTAAAGCTTTATGGTCACTCAATGGTCTTTTAGCGGTCAACAGGGAAGCGGGGCAGAGCAACAACAACAACATGTGTGAGAATCTGCATCAGGCTTCTGGAGTCCAGAATCTGAACATCAGATACATATATGAAAAATCCGGTGCGGTATGCCATGTATGAGACTTATATAAACATTGTCCAAAAGGTGGCAGAATGTTGTGGCAATTAGCGCATTTCATTTGACCCATGTGGGACTCATAATGTAATCCTCGCATAGCCATAAATTGCTTGAGTTCAGACTTAAATCTGCAAAACCGGTCAAGCTTTGTGACACCTCAGGGGGGAATTAAATTTGAAGTTGACGATACAAGGCATGCATGTTAATGGGTTATGAACCAAATAAGAAATAATAATCATTTCAATCCCGATGCCAATTTTGCTATGTCCGACTGCATAATATGCAGTGCATATACAAATTATTATTATATCATTTTGATATGCTATAAGAAATTTCATTCCCAGTACGCTAGCTTATTTTCTATAACTAGGCTTTGCCCCTGCGTACTTTTTGTAACTTCTTCTTTTTAACTCTTCTCCCTCATATTATTTTATGAAACTAATCTATTAACAATAACAAGCTGTCAGAGTTGTTCGAGTGGCATTCGGTTGGTTACATTTATACGTAATGTGTATACGTATTAGAATATACCAACTTGTAACGCATTTTAACGGCTCATTGGGCTGCTAGCTGGCCAAACAACTTCACATTTTATCACCAGACCAGACCAAGCATTTTGGCAACTTATATGTATATAGGTGTATATGTATGTTTGTATGTGTCTCTTCCGCATACAACTTGCGACCACAAAAATGAGCGAAAAATTGCAAGCGGAGTGTAAAATTTATGATAAAAACGTGTGACACTGATAAGAAGGGCGGTTGCGGTTGTGGTGTGGATGTGGTTGGGCGAAGAAGAGATAGGTGATGAAGAGAATGAGGCCACAGGAGCAGCGCATAAAACTTGAAAGGAAGTAGTGGCAAGTGGACGACGGTTTGGTCAGACAACGTTCGAGGCGTTGGTGTGTGGGCGTGTCGTCTTGTTGCTCGTTAGGCTAATAGCGAACGCTTGGAGCGCTCTCAAGTGCCAATCGGGATTGTGGGGCGGTTGTGTACAGAGATATGCAGATTTACGGCATTGATACAATTTCCCAAAATTGCATTGCATTTTAAAGCGTTTTGATAGGCCACACAAAGAGAGAGAGAGAGAGAGAGAGACAGAGAGAGAGAGAGAGAGAGAGAGAGATAGATAGAGAGAGCGAGAGAAACAGAGAGAGAAAGAGAAAGAGTGAGAGAAGGAGAAAAAAAATTAAAACAACATTTAAAAGCAAGCACGAAGAAAGTTGCAGATAATCTTCTACAAATACCCAGTTTCGATCTTAATATCAAATAGCTTTAATATTATAGCTTTAATAAAGGATGAAAGTTCCGACAATATTCTTTCTATAGAAAAATCAAATAATAAATGCATTAATCGAGCCAGTAGAAACGATGCAGTGATGAGTCTAGCTTTACAAATGTGCTCAGTGTGCCTTACCGATTTGCACCTGGACTTCTGTCGACTTGCTGTCGATATTTTAGCTCCAATGTTTGGTTTCGGAATACTCTGTTAAAATTCTGTTAAAAAAAAAAACAAGAAGCAAAACGTACAAAATTTGTGCGGTCCAAATAATATTCGAATTCTATTTCAGCTAATCACCTTTATAAAGTATATATATTCTTGATCAGCATCAACAGCCGAGACAATATAGCCATGTCCGTCTGTCCGTCCGTCTGTATGAACGCGTGGATCTCAGAGACTACAAGAGCTAGAGACTTGAGATTTTGTATACATGTTCTCCTATACCATGAGCAGAACAGGTTTGCTTAAAATTATCGATAACTATTCTGGTTTCCGATATACACATAATATCGATAGCAAAAATATCGAATTTGGAAAATGTGTGAAAAGGCCAGGTAGCAATTGGCCCCATCAATTCGCCACCCCAGGCAATGCAATCAGGACCAGGGTCGTTCTTGTGGCTGCAGTTGTGACTTCTGTTTATTGGGGTGTGGGGGGGGGGGGGGGGGGGGGTGTGTGTGGTTTGTTTTGATGTTTCGATTACAAGTGTTGGAGCCTTTGAAGTGCCGCACAACTGCAACTGATCTTATTTGATAAGCATTCCGTGCAAAATTTAATCACACACCGATTGAAGCTAGCCAATTTTGGCCAGACCAATGAACCTAGAATAACTCTTAAACAGTACACAAAACACTGATGCTTCAGGAACACGCAAGAAATGTTGGTGAACAGTTGTCAGCAATTAACCTATTGGCCGAATGGGGATACGACAACTTAAGCAAAGCCGCTCCGTTTCAATATTTGACCATCGCGGCCAAGAGCGAAAAATCCCCAAAAGTAATCAGCACAAAGAAAATCAAGTGGAAACGTTTCAGTCGGACGCAATCGACTGCGGCATACTCGATACCAGTATTAAAACAGGTAAAAAGAGGACTGATTGCAAAGGGGTACGGATGGGGCAGGGGTGTACGCTGCCTTAAAGATTCTTCGATGCAGATGGGGATGCCACCAACTATCTTCCTTCCAAATTTGGTGACTCCAGCTGAAAGTTTGTAAGAGCTGTTGAAAGGGGGGCTGCGGGCGGTATGGGTGGGTGTGGCATCCAAATTTTTACTGCAGAGATTTGCGAAATGTCAATTGCTATCTTCATAACAAAATTGGTGACTCCAGCTCGAAGTTTGTAAAAAGTGTGGAAAGGGGGGGTGGGGGCAGTATGGCTGGGCGTGGCATCCAAATTTTTGATGCAGATCTTTGTGGAATGTCAATTGCTATCTTCATACCAAATCTGGTGACTCTTACTCGAAAATTGTTAAAAGTGGGGAAAGGGGGGCTGGGGGCGGTATGGGTGGGCGTGGCATCCAAATTTTTGATGCAGATCTTTGTGGAATGTCAATTGCTATCTTCATACCAAATCTGGTGACTCTTACTCGAAAATTGTTAAAAGTGTGGAAAGGGGGGCTGTGAGCGGTATGGGTGGGCGTGGCATCCAAATTTTTGCTGCAGATCTTTGTGGAATGTCAATTGCTACCTTCCTTCCAAATTTGGTGACTCTAGCTCAAAGTTTGTAAAAGGTGGAGAAAGAGGGGCTGGGTGCAGTATGGGTGGGCGTGGCATCCAAATTTTTGCTGCAGATCTTTGTGAAATGTCAATTGCTATCTTTCTTCCAAATTAGGTGACTCTAGCTCGAAGTTTGTAAAAAGTGGGGAAAGGGGGGCTGGGGGTGGTATGGGTGGGCGTGGCATCCAAATGTTTGCTGCAGATCTATGTGGGATTTCAATTTCTATGTTCATACCAAATTTGGTGACTCTAGCTCGAAGTTTGTAAAAGGTGTGGAAAGGGGGTGGAAGGGGTGGGCGTGGCTCCAAAACTGTGATGCAGGTTTTTGGGAGTTGTTACCAGCTATCTTCCTACCAAATTTGGAGGCTCTAGCTCCACAACTCTGGAAGATACACGCATTCCCGTTTTTGACGAAGCGTTGGGGCAGATGGGGGTGGCTAGGGCGGTATTGGTGGGCGTGGCGTCCAAATTTGCAGTTTTTTGGGGGTCATCATCACCTATCTTGGCACCAAATTTGGTGGCTCTAGCTCAAAAACTGTGGGAGATATAAGCTTTTCTGATTTTAAAATGCGGGGGGGCTGGGGGCGGAATGGGTGGGCGTGGCTCCAAAAGTTTTGATGCAGTTTTTTGGGGGTTGCTAGTAGCTATCTTCTTACCAAATTTGGTAGTTCTAGCTGTAAGGGTGTGTGAAATATGCGGATTTATCGTTTTTGAGTTATCGAATTTATCGATTTGCGAGCCCCCCAGTTATCGTAGAACCCCAATCTTGACACTTTAATTTACTATCCCATAGATAAAGAGAATTGGAAAGTTTCAAGTCCCTAGCTTGAAGGGTGTGGAAAAAAGTTGCGTTCTTACAGACGGACAGACGGACAGACACCATGACGGACATTGCACAAACCCAATATACTCTTTACCTTCGGTATCGAGTATAAAAACGTGGAAAGTCGAGCGAAATGTGCAAAATGAATTAAACACACACAGACGTACATATGTAAATACATACAAACGCACATATAGAAAATATACAAATTCATATAGATAGATAGATATATCACATAATGTGGCATATAATATGAGTGCCACAGTTAAAGTTACAGTTCCAGTTGAGCAGACCGTCTAGTGACCCTGCTTGGGATGCCTAGGCAATAACACGCATATTCAATGGCAGCATCGCCGCTGTTGTAAAGTTTTCTCATAAACGCAACGCTCTGAGGCAAAAGCGATGCCCAAAAACCATTAATCAAATGTCCGCTCATACCCGTACGAGTCAATATTTAAGCCTGCTCGCTTGGTGTTAGACAATGCTATATGTAGTATGTGTGTTGATGTGTGGTGTTGGTGTTGGTGTATTTGTGTGTGACACGAGCACGTGGAAACGGAAGTGTGATTCTTAGTTTTGTCTGAAGCGTTTGTCAACTGTCAGTTCAGCTGTGCAATAAGTAGCAGCCATCTGTAATAAACTTCAAGGAATAAGAAGGAATTGCAAACTCTTTCTGGCCCTTGGGAATCGACTAGTTTTGTTTGGACTAAGAAAAAAACATATTTATTTTTTAACTTTAGTTTGATATCACTTTTGTTTTGCAAGTGCTTAAAAATATGACATTTACAAAAAGTATACAAATCAATATAGTAAGTGATCAAGACAAGGACTCAACAGAGAGAGATAGTGAGCAAGAGAGAGAGAGAGAGAGAGAGATAGAGAGAGAGAGAGAGAGAGAGAGAGAAAGAGGGAAAGAGGGAGAGAGAGGGTCAAAGCCTAATAATATCAGAGTGTACCTCTTTGCAATGCATCAATTTATATGCCAGACGTTGTGTTTTCGTGTGTGTGTGTGTGAGCAAAGTGCAGATGTTGGTCAGCATTAGCTTTTGGCCACCTTTCGGTAGCCAGCCGGGTTTTTAGCCCAGTTGACTGCCTTGGGCTATAGGCAAAGTCAAAACTTTTTGTATAGTTTTTGCTCGGCTTCTGCTCGGCGTCGCTCGACACGTGTTTGACACGCACACCAATAGATGCAAATACATAGATTGCACAAACACACACACTGATACACACATGGTCACGACTTTTATGGGAACATGTGTTTGCACATTTAGTTGACAGCTATAAAAATGAAAACGTTGTGTTGGGGTGTATCGTATTGATGAAGTGCGAAGCAAAAGGAATAAATATCAACAAAAAGTCAGACGATAGCCCTTGGTATTAAGCTGTGAAAAATGAAAGACCTGACGGTTGGGAAGTCTGTTTTGTTGCTGTCATGGCTTTAGGTGCTTAGCCAGGTAGATTCACTGTCCAACCAGTAAATCGAACCCACTCTACACCATTCAACTCTTTCAGTTTTGGCCAGTGAACTAGTGTTACCCTAATTTTTATACCCTTAACCCATAAAATGGGTAAATAAGGGTATAATGGTTTTGTGCAAAAGTATGTAACAGGCAGAAGGAAGCATCTCCGGCCCTATAAAGTATATATATTCTTGATCAGCATCAACAGCCGAGACGATATAGCCATGTCCGTCTGTCCGTCTGTCTGTCCGTCTGTCCGTCTGTCCGTCTGACCGTCTGTCCGTCTGTCCGTCTGTATGAACGCGTGGATCTCAGAGACTACAAGAGCTAGAGACTTCAGATTTTGTATTTAAGTTCTCCTTTACCATGAGCAGAACAAGTTTGCTTCAAACTATCGATAACTATTCTGGTTTCCGATATACACATAATATCGATAACAATAAAATATAGAATTTGGAAAATCTAAAAATGAAGGCTGAAGTAATGGATAATGATAGAACTTTTCTGAAAATTTCGTCCAAATCAGTTGAGAAACACCGGAGATATTAAACTTAATCGATGGAAGCTAAGCCAGTATACCAAAATTAAATATATTTATTGCAACTGGGTTCAGGGTATCTTCTAGTCGGGCTCTCCCGACTAGAGCCTTCTTACTTGTTATCCTTTGCTTATGCTAAAACTGACTTTGGCCTGGCAAAATGCAATATCAAAGCAACAACATCAAAAATCTGTGGTTTTCTTAGGCATCAATTCACTTTTTGATACATGTATATTGTTCAGTCAGCGATCTTTGCTAGTAAAATTATATGCTTAAATTATTTTCAGCTCAATTACTTATGTACACGCAAACAAAACTTTTTTGAGCTAACAAATTTGGGCTAGTTTGAATATATATTTTCTAATTCGTATTTATTAAGCAATCGTTATTAGATTTTGTACTATGGATAAATATGATAAAATGATTTATATACCGATAAATCTTGGAAACGGGAAAATACATTATATGCGTTTCAGCCGATGTTCAAAATTTGAAAACATGCTGGACATATCGATTCGGCTTGGTTTTTAATAAAGTATATAGTTAGAGCTACGTACGAAAACGTTCACAAATAAATTACATCTTTTGGCCCATTTAAAGATATAACCAGCCAAATAGGAGTTCACTGTTATCCTAAAGTAGCTTCAATTGAGCCTTTCGATTTTATCACACAAATCATGGTCCTTGATTATAAAGATTTTGGGTTATTTATTGTCAAGCATTGAAAGTTGTAACAATGAAGAGGTAAGAGGTAAATACACATATAAGAGCATAATTATCTAGATCGCAATTATAATGGCTTATCTGATAAAATTTATTTATAATCTGCATTTAGCTGATGTTGGCAAGTTAAATAACGCCAACCACATAAGCTTTTGAGATTACATACAATTATTATTTGAATTTGGGAGTCCAGATTTGATAATTGCCGTTTTCATAATTTAGTTTAATTATCAGCAAAATGCATACACACACACACACACACAAAATTACTCAAACAAATGAGTGTAAACTCTTCACGCACAGTTGATTTATGTATTTATTTATTTATTTACAAGTTTTATGAATTAATGTATGTTTATTGTTTAGTTTTGTTTTATGTTTTTATACCCTTAACCCATAAAATGGGTAAAAAAGGGTATAATGGTTTTGTGCAAAAGTATGTAACAGGCGGAAGGAAGCATCTCCGACCCCATAAAGTGTATATATTCTTGATCAGCATCAACTGCCGAGATGATATAGCCATGTCCGTCTATCAGTCCGTCTGTCTGTCTGTATGAACGCGTGGATCTCAGAGACTACAAGAGCTAGAGACTTCAGATTTTGTATATAAGTTCTCCTATACCATGAGCAAAACAAGTTTGCTTCAAATTATCGATAACTTTTCTAGTTTCCGATAAACACATGGAATCGATAACAAAAAATATTGAATTTGGAAAATCTAAAAATGAGGGTTGAACGGGTAATGATCGAACTTTTCTGAAAATTTCGTCCAAATCGGTTAAGAAACACCGGAGATATCGAATTTAATCGATTGGAGTTAAGTCAGTATACCAAAGTCAATTATAAATTTTATTTATTTATTGCAACTGGGTTCAGGGTATCTTCTAGTCGGCCTCTCCCGACTAGAGCCTTCTTACTTGTTTTTCTTATTTTTCTGCAACCGCGTGATAATTAAAAGGAATTTTGAATGCATCACTGGCCTTGCTGGCGTGTTGTTTCCATATGCTGATAGGCTATGAAAACTGAAGGGCGTGGTTTATGTTTTTATACCCTTAACCCATAAAATGGGTAAATAAGGATATAATGGTTTTGTGCAAAAGTATGTAACAGGCAGAAGGAAGCATCTCCGACCCCATAAAGTATATATATTCTTGATCAGCATCAACAGCCGAGACGATATAGCCATGTCCGTCTGTCCGTCTGTCTGTCCGTCAGTCTGTCCGTCTGTCTGTCCGTCTGTCTGTCTGTATGAACGCGTGGATCTCAGAGACTACAAGAGCTAGAGACTTCAGATTTTGTATTTAAGTTCTCCTATACCATGAGCAGAACAAGTTTGCTTCAAATTATCGATAACTATTCTGGTTTCCGATATACACATAATATCGATAACAATAAAATATCGAATTTGGAAAATCTAAAAATGAGGGTTGAAATAATGGGTAACGATAGAACTTTTCTGAAAAATTCGTCCAAATCAGTTAAGAAACACCGGAGAAATCGAGTTTAATCGATTGAAGTTAAGTCAGTATACCAAAGTCAATTATAAATTTAATTTAATATTTATTGCAACTGGGTTCAGGGTATCTTCTAGTCGGGCTCTCCCGACTAGAGCCTTCTTTCTTGTTTATATTTACGCTGCAGTGAAATAATTTTCAAACAAAATTGGTCGGTTTACTTTCGATTATGTTTGGCATTTTCTTTACCTATAAGTTTCGTTTCAGACACATTTTGGGGTAAAAATAAATGCTGTATTATTTTTTGGACATTAATTAATCAATATGTAAAACGGTATAATGAAGTTGTGCAAACGTGTTTAACAGGCGGACTGAAAACTTTTTTTATCCCAATAGGTATATGGTATTCTTGATTCGCCTTGGTCTGTCTGTATGAACACTTCGATTGCAGAGACTATTTACGTAAAATACTATAAGTTCATCTATACCATAGACGTATCAAACTATTGACAACGTTCTACGTTCTCTATACAAACATGCAATCGATTGCAAAATGTATTTATTTATTTTGTAAACTTGCATAATTCATTGATCATCTGTGAACATTTAAAGAATCAAAGATATTAACGATTGAAACTAACTCAAGGAATTATTTTCTGTATACGCGATTACGCACACATATGAACACACAAACAATAAATACCTTCGATATCGAAAAATTGATTGTGTGTTGAAATAGATTTAATAAAGAAGAAAACAAAACTAAATATAAATATTATTGCATATTTCAAACGTCAACCAATATTTAGACCATAATTAACCAAAAACAAGTATATAGACTGAATGTAGAAAAATAATATACATTTTTATGGAATTGAATGAAAATCATAATTAAATGAAACAAATCGCAGCATAAACTGTCAAACGTTTGACATCAACTGACACTTGACATGAGGTCAGCACTCAGATTTAAATAAATATGTATTTATAACTAAATATGGATGCGTTTGTGTGTGTTTGTGTTTATTAGCTCAGACATAAATCAAGAATTTATACAATTTGGCATGCCAATTGCATATCGAGCAGGAAATACATTTCCGTTTTTTTGTTTTTTCATTAGATGCTTCTGGATGCAATTTATAATGTTCATCCACACCTCTTCCAACTCTCACACACACACATACACACACACACACACACACACACACACACACACCACACACACACACACACACACACACACACACACACACACACCACACACACACACACACACACACACACACACACACACACACACACATACGGCTATCAAACACACAAAATGGTGAAAGTCTTGCAGCTCAACCTCAACCATTGTGTCGCTGCCCAAGCCATACTGGAACAAACGATCTTGGAGGAAAAAATAGATGTCGCAGTGCTTAGCGAGCCGCACCACCGGGCAACCGCTAATGCTAGGTTGTGGGCGTCGGACAGATCTGGGAAAGCTGCCGTGTGGAGCTGCGGTGACCTACAGTCCCCCTTTACGCACGTTCTAGCCTCCGATTGCTTCGTGCGTGCGAAACTAGGAGACCTCTGGCTTTATAGCTGCTACTTAGCGCCAAGTCTCACGATCGGCGAGTTCGAAGCGGTGCTTATGGAAATCGCGGACGAATCCAGGGGTCGCAGCAACGTTATAATTGCTGGCGATTTTAACGCGTGGTCAACCGACTGGGGCAGCCCGTCTACGAACGCCAGGGGCACCATTCTTGTGGAATCGTTTGCGTCCCTCGACCTTGTCCTTATTAACACTGGGTCAGAGAACACTTTTAACAACGGACGTGCTGGTTCAATTATCGACCTCACATATGTGAGCAGTGCACTCGCGCGCTCGGCATTGTGGTACATAAGTGACTGCTACACTGGAAGCGACCACGTGGCCATCATGTTTTCGGTTGGAGAAAGGCTGCGGGTGCCGGCAAGGCCCAGCCCTGGTGTAGCATATCGGGTTGAGTCTTCGATGCCTGAGATCGAGAAGACGCTTTCAGCGAGCAGCCACACGAGGGTCGGGGGAAACTCGCTCGATGCAGCTTGAGTTTAAGGCCGCAAGAAAAGTGCTGAGGAGCACCATCAAAGCCAGCAAAAAGGAGTGTTTCCTTAAGCTGTGTGACTCAGCCGACAAGGACCCTTGGGGAAGAGCCTACAAGATGGTCTTCAAGCGTGTCAGCCAAGGCACTAACAACGCGCCTATGGAGCTAGTTCGCATGAAGGAAATTGTGGCGACTCTGTTTCCTCAGTGCGCGAACCCGCTACCGTCAGCTGGCGCGGCTTCCATCCATGAAGGTGTTTCTCCAGTTTCTTTGGAAGAAATGCAGCTGGCAGCACGGAAGCTATCAGCCAATAAGCACCTGGTCCCGATGGTGTCCCTAATAGGTGCCTGCATCTAGCAATCATGCTCCAGCCAGAATTGTTTGCCCAGATGTACACCAAGTGTCTGCGAGAAGGCATCTTTCCGGACAGGTGGAAGGTGCAGAAACTCGTCCTGCTGCCTAAGCCAGATAAGCCTCCTGATGACCCTTCAGCATACCGGCCTATTTGTCTCATTGACAACAGTGGCAAGGTCTTCGAGGCGATCATAGCTGCTAGGCTGGATGACGCCGTGCAGAATGCTGGAGGATTATCACCGCTCCAATTCGGCTTCAGGAGGGCGAGATCTACTACCGATGCCATCAGGTCGGTAGTCAGCATAGCCTCAGAAGCGATCTCAGGCACCCGCTGGCGCTTTGGCAATAAGCAGTACTGTCTCGTAGTGACCATTGACGTCAAGAACGCTTTTAACTCCGCGAATTGGAGCTACATTTTGGATGCCCTGGGGAGTTTCAGAGTGCCAGACTACCTCGTAGCAATCGTGAGGAACTACTTTGACAACCGTAGGCTGCAGTACCATACAGATGAGGGGGAGAAGGAGTACGCCGTTTCTGCAGGTGTTCCACAAGGATCTGTCCTGGGTCCTCTCCTGTGGAATATCATGTATGACGGGATACTACAGCTTCAGTTGCCGGATGGTGCAAGCGCTATTGGATATGCGGACGACGTCGCTCTGGTGCTTGTAGCTAAAGACCTACGGCGAGTTACAGAGCTCTGCGATTGGTGCTTAGACGCAGTGACGCGGTGGCTGTCGTCTGTTGGTCTTCAACTGACTGGCCAAAAGACGGAGGCGGTGCTCATCAGCAGCCGAAAAAAGGTGGAGTACGTGGATATCACGGTGGGAGGCGTCACAATGCGGTCCAAGGACTGTATCCGCTACCTTGGTGTGGTCCAACTTGGGTCGGCGCAACTTCGGTGGCCACCTACATGAAGGGTATCGTGTCATCTTACCGGCTCTCTGCCCTTCGCGTCTGCTGCGCCTTTCGCACAGTCTCCTCGGATGCAGCGCTGGTGGTGGCTGGAATGATCCCAATCCACAGCTTAGCAGTAGAAGCCGCAGCGGTTTTGGAAGCAGCACCAACGGAGAGAAGAGCAGCTAGGGCTGCAGCCCGCGAGCGGAGCCTAGAGGCCTGGCAGCGGCACTGGAATACTTCTGCAAAAGGGCGTTGGACGCACCTATTGATACCCGATGTGCGGCGATGGCTAGAGAGGAAGCACGGGTCAGTCACATTCTACCTCACCCAGCTGCTAACGGGACATGGTTGCTTTAGGAGCTACTTAAAGCGGTTCAAGCACGATTCCAGTTCAGAGTGTAGCTGGTGCGGAGATGGTACGGAGGAGGATGTAAGCCATGTTTTCTTCCAGTGTGGGCAATTTGCCCATGAACGTCTGCAGGTGGAGACCCTGATTGGTCAGCCCCTTTCGCCAACAAACCTGGTAGATCTTATGATAGAGAAGGAGGTGGTATGGAATGCGGTTTGCGGACTCGCAGCTTCTACGATGGCGGAGCTGAGGCGTCTGGAACGCTTAAGGGCGATCGCTTCATAAGCATTGCTTTTGTTTCTGCGAAGCAATGCCTCGCGGCGGTCCCGCAGAGGCTGGCAATGTCTATGATTGTTTTTTTTTTATTGTATAGTTTAATATAGGTTATTCTTTATTACCAAGGAATAAAAAAAAAAAAAAATAAAAAAACACACACATACGTAAAAGATTGTGTGTGTTTGGTTTTGTATGGCATTCGTAATGAAAATTTAACTTAATGGGGTAAAACAATTTTGGTTATTGAGTAAAGGACAAAAACCGAAACGAAATTAAATTCGAAACCCAACCAGCACTAGCCATAGAAATTGTTTATGAAAATGTCAAAAAAAACAACAATTTTTTTAATTGAATAACAGTTGCTCAAAAGCACTCGATGCAAATCAAACAACAGCAAACAGCAAGCAGCAACAACAACAACAAAAAGAATATCAACAATGGCAGCAAATATAATAGACAAATGAGCAAATTGCAAACGAACTCTCACAAAAACTACAAATAAACAAAACATCAACTGAAAGTACGTGTTTATCTCTCGTTTTACATAGCGCCAAACTAATAATAAGCGATTTAAATACAGTAAGGCCTGTATGTGGTGTGAACACTGTTTTGTTCACACTTTCCAGGTTGCAAACAATTTTTTCACAGATACAAAGTAGTTTTTCATACATTTTTATGGAAATGGATTCTATTTTATTTTTTTTTAAGTGAATTTGAATACAACCTGCAAATTAAATTATTTATTTAAGTATTTAGTATTCATATGTTTTATTTATTTACAAAATAATCAATATAGTTTAAAAAAACTAAAAAACACGCTTTTATAATACATCGAACTAAAAAGTGAAAAATAAATATAGTTTAAAAAACTAAAAAACACGCTTTTAGAGCATATCAAACTAAAAAGTTAAAAATAATTTTTCAAATAAGCTTAAAACAATAATAAATGATAAATAGTATTATTGTAAAAAAAGCGTTGGGCGCTCGATGTACGAGATATATGGACAAAGCGCTCCACGCTTTTTTTACAATAATACTATTTATCATTTATTATTGTTTTAAGCTTATTTGAAAAATTATTTTTAACTTTTTAGTTTGATATGCTCTAAAAGCGTGTTTTTTAGTTTTTTAAACTATATTTTTTTTCCCTTTTTAGTTCGATGCATTATATAAGCGTGTTTTTTAGTTTTTTTAAACCATATTTATTTTTTCATTTTTAGTTCTATTAACTATTGAAAAAAATTATTTGTAAGTTCTAGTGAACATGAACATGGTGCAGATTTAAAAAAAAAAAATTTTTTTTTCGGCCGTGGACGGGATTATAACCCACGATCGGTGAGTCCGGGAGCGAAGACCCGCGCCTTAGACCGCTCGGCCAACGAACGAACTTGAGGTAGTGGGATATACTGACAGTAATAAGCCAATTGCTTTTAGTCCAAAGGAGAGAAAAAAAAATTTTTTTTTTCGGCCGTGGACGGGATTAGAACCCACGATCGGTAAATCCGGGAGCGAAGACCCGCGCCTTAGACCGCTCGGCCAACGAACGAACTTGAGGTAGTGGGATATACTGACAGTAATAAGCCACTTGCTTTTAGTCCAAAGGAGAGTTACATACATACAAACAAACATACATACAAGTGAAGCTAATATAAGCGTGTTAAAAAAAACCTGGATAGTGTGAACGAACTGAATTGTGTGAATTTCAAAATTTCAAAATTTTGAATTTCTTCATGTTCATACTATTTAGGTTTTACTGTGCTTTGAATCATGTTGTTTCATTATTAGCTTGCTTATTCAAGATAGACATCTTAATTATATTCTTAAGTCCTAAGTAAATTCGTATTTCAATTTTGATATTTTTTTATGATAGATTCCATTTTAAATACTTAAAATGTTTGGTTAAATATAAAAATAAATGTACAATGTTGTGCCTTCAGATATTTAACACAAAAAGTTATTCCTTATTTTGAATTTTGTTTCGCTAAAGGTTTTTTTTTCGAGCCTAAAACACTAGTATCAAAAATGCTTTTAATTTTTTTTATTACGTAAAAAACTGTTTACCGAAATTTTTTGATAATTTTGGACACCTTTGCACATTCATTAAGATAATGATATCTCTTTGATGTTTAATGAAAGAATTTGTCAAGCTTCTTGGACATAAATAAGCTATCATACGGGTTATACTTAATATCTTAAATAGTCAAGAAACTAACTAACATTCAACCGATGAAAGCTTTATAGCTAAGAGAAAAATGGCTACATCGACCTTGCTTTTAACGATGGTCAGAAAAATGTTCATACATATTAATATTTTATGTGATATTCGTTTTCGCTTTCAAAACGTTACGCTTTTACTGAAAAAGTGTATAAAAATGTCAATGCGAAAGCTGTAACATTTGGTGAACAAAAATTGTAAAACATCTTTTCAAAGTGGCTCAAAGCTACGTTCAGACAGACAAAAAATCCAATAAATTGATCCATTGACTGTCCAATAAAGTCGTTTGTTTCGGGGACAAACAGTGCAAAGCATATTTATGGTGAAAATTGATAAAACGACTGAAAGAAAAGTCGGCAAATGTGTGTGTGTGTATATGTGTTGATTTATATGTGATTGATTGAATAGTGTGAAGCAAACAAGAAATTTCACTTACCTATTCGCCACGACCAATTATTACACAAAATTGTTGTGGCGTCAAACGCTGCGTATGCGTGATGTCAATTGTTGTTCAGTTTTGCCGTTAAATATGAGCTTTCTTGTTGCTGCTGATGCTGAATTTGCTTTTGGTGCTGTATTTGTTGGAGATAGATCGACAATGCGTACTTATAGAGGCGACGAATCGCGAAGTTTCAAGTTGTGAGTTGCGCGTTGAGATGACACAAAAATAAAGTCATTACTCATGCAATTTACATTTGCAAACTTGGCGAAATTTCGGTTCACATTCCTCTCATTTCACTCTTAATCCACGCTACCTCTTCCCTCCCCCTTGCTCATTTGTGGCTCATTCGCCATGCATTGGATAAAGCGTAAAGCATTTCATAAGCGCATCATTTTATCATCATCAGTTATTATTGTTTTTTTTTTCGGATCTGTTGTTTACTTTGGTTTGTCTCATACAATGTATGTTGTTGTTTTAGATTTTGTTGGCAGTATTTTTATTTTCAAATAAAATTTAATTTTTTTAAATTTAATTTAAATTAAGTAAAACATTAAGCACTTAAAAATTTTGCCAAATGGAGCCAAAAACAAAAAATTATTGTACACCCAAAGATATATATATATATGTATATGATGAGAGCAACAAAGTGTGACTCGCTTGCTGTTTTCTGACATTAAATTTCTGATCGGTACGTTTGAAAACTCCTCATTGAGCTTAATAGGCTATTGCATACCCCTTTTTATGGTTTACATAAGTACAGGATATAGCAACTACAACAACAATAAAATGAATGCAAGCAAATGAGTTAGCCCGAAAAAGCAGAGAAAAAACATATAATCCCAAATGCTGCGAACATTTTCATTTTTCTTTCCTGTAAACACAGGATTCTTACACTTAGACGCAAACACATACACTCACACATACACACATGCAAACAGAGCACAGGAAGCCGCTGCTATTGGGACATGCTTTGTTGTTGGCTGGTGTTGGTGTACTTAGTGGACAAATGCTCACAGGTTGCGCATTATGCAATTTTTAATCAAATAAAATGACAAAAAGATTTTCAATGAAACGAAACATTCAGCCTGAGCAAGAAAGGAAGCTACGTTAATGGAACTTTTGATCAAGCAAGTTGAAGTTAAAAGTAGAAGCTTTAAAATAAAGGTAATATCCAAACTTACTTAACTTAAAACTGTTAAAAATTTGAATGTGTTTTGAAATTTTATAGAAATTCAGTTGCAAGTGTTGCTATAAATAGTTAAATTAAATCCTTAAACCCGTCTCTTTGTCAAATAGTTTTTCGAGTTCGATACAGCGTTAAAAAATTGCGTCAGTTTAATTGATAGCTGGCCGGCAGCCGATTGGAGCAACAAGGGGATAAAGCGTACTGACATCACACGTCCATGCATACTGAAAATTTGTGTGTACGTTGATGCCGTGCGCTCCGTCCTTGCGGCTCACAATTGGTAGTGCGACTATAATCTCCACGCGAGGGCGGCTGGAAGCAGATCCTTGGTACAGTCTTGTCTCTGCCAAGGGTGCTGACCAATTGTAGTCGGGCGAGAGAAGAAAACTCTATAAAATTACCCCAATCCAAGGTGGAACAGCATTGTGCCGAGGGATTCGTGGCCGAGGGGGTGCTCGGTCTCTACTTTGCGAACTCTGGATACCTGCCGACCTCCAGTTTAAATAAGGCTTCCCGCGATACACGGGCTATGTCGCGGGTGACCGTCCTTCCCGTCTACTCGTGGGATTCAAATATGAAATCAATAAACAAAAGCAAAAACACAGTGACCGGGACACTCTCAAACCCGGGGGACAAGCCAATCCCTCTGTCGGTGGAAACACCCCCACGTCTGGTAAGCCAGCAGACGTCCACAAGCCCACCAGCGGCATTAGTGGAAAACGGGCAAGCCAGCCGTCATCCCACTTCGGTGGTCTGCCCAGCACCGCTCCTGGTGCAAGTGGTGTGCAACCAAAGGTTGCCAACTCGGCACCCAGGACGGTAGCGCCAACGGGCAACACCACAAAATCCGTTGCTCCTGAGGGAGTCAAAGCGTCCTTCCAGGACCGTAGGCGTGCAGCCGACATTCTCGGAAAAAGTCTGTCCGCTCAGCCCGCATCACCGGATGAGGTCAGACTAGTGGAGTGGGCCAGAAAAATCATCCCGAATTTCAAGCCAGCCCCCCCAGCGTCCTCTGCCAAGTCCAAGCAGAAACGCCAGCGGTCCGTTGAAGATTCGGCCCCGCAAGCAAAGCGGATGCAGGCTGGCATCAGGGCAACATTAAAGCCATAGCTTGTGAGGATGAGCGATCTGCCGGGCTGTATAAGAAGGCGGTTGCAATGCTGGGAGAGATCTACCCTGGCGCGAAACTGGAGGCGGTGGACTGGAAGGATGTGCCCAGTAGACCTCGCGCCAGGGTATGGGTTTCTGCCAAGCCCGAGGACCCCGAAAAGGTCCTGAAAATCTTCCAGCTGAGCAATCCCACGCTTGACACAGCTGATTGGAGGGTCGCCAAAGTCGACGAGCCAGAAGGCAACTCGAGGCAGGTGATCCTCATAATCAACGAGAGATCGGCGGAGGCACTAGCGGGTTCGGATGGCGCGGCTTACTACGGCTTCAAAACCGTAGCTATCCGCGTCTATAAAACCGACACCAACAAGCTCTCGGCAGCAGACGAGGAGCTCCCTGATAAACCGGTTGACACTACAGACAATTGTGTCAACCGGCCTGTAGCAGTGGGTACCACAGACAATGGTGCCCCCCGTCAAGACCCTGGTGTGGAGTCGGCAGATGGGAAGGAGGCCGGCTACCACTCAGAGGGCTCTGAATTGGCCCATGACATGGCCAAGCTAGCGAGCTTCAGTGAAGAGTCCCTTGACTTGGATGACACGGACGAGGAAGCGAACAGGACAGTGGTGGAGCGTCGGCCTGAAGATGTCACTAAGACTTCTTCAGATTAACCTCCACCACTGCAAAGCGGCGGCGGCCGCTCTGCTGCTCCACATAAGCCAATGTGGAGCAGACGTTGTCCTCATCCAGGAACCTTGGGTCTGTGGTGGCAAGGTGACTGGACTGGGGACCAAAGACTATAAGCTAATAGTAGCCCAAAATAAAGGTAAAATTCGCACCTGCATTCTAGCAAAAAAACACCTAAATATATTTTTGCTCCCTAACTACAGCGATGGAGACAACACAGCTGTCTGCCTGGAGTTGAAGGCTGGGAATGTGAGAGTTTGCTCAACATACTTGGCCCATGACCATCAAGGGCCATTCCCACATCCACTCCTGCAAGGGTTGGTGACCGACAGCGAAACCACGCACACCGACCTCATAATTGGGTGTGACGCCAACGCCCATCATCATCAGTGGGGAAGCACTGACACAAATGAACGGGGTGAGTTGCTTTTTAACTACATTCTGTCCACTAACCTCATGATTTGTAATACGGGCAACGACCCAACCTTCATTACAAAGAACAGGGAAGAAGTACTAGATATTACGCTGGTCTCAACCTCCCTCTGTAGAAAACTAACAAGATGGAGAGTGCTAGACGAGCACTCCTTCTCAGACCATAGATATATCGAAATAGTCTTTTCGTTCGACGTACCCAAGCGCAAATGGCAGCAGAATGTTAGACGTACAAACTGGTCCTCTTTCAAAAATCACTTAAACACTCTCGTCCCTGAGTCCCCCCCACTGGGAAACCCCACTACTGAAACCACAGACCTACTTATAAAAAAGCTTACGGAGGCATGCGAGTCCGCCCTAAACGAGTCGTGCCCCCGTAGCAAACCCAGAGGTAAGACTAAGCCACCATGGTGGTCTCCCCAACTGGGTGAGCTGCGTAAGACATCACGCAAGCTTTTTAATAAAGCTAGGTCTCTCGGAGATGACCAGTCATGGAGTCTCTACAAAACCAGCCTCGCCTCCTATAAGAAGGCACTCAGACAAGCTAAACGCTCCTCATGGCAGACATTCTGCTCTAATATCGAAAGTACCACAGAGGCCGCAAGGCTCAGAAAAGTTCTTTCTCAAACCACCCCATCGGTAGGTTTTCTCAAAAAACCAGATGGCTCATGGACTTCGTCCAGCTCTGAGTCCTTAGAACTCTTGATGGAAACTCATTTTCCGGGCTGCTCAGCAGTAGCAATCCCACAGACAAACACAGGGGTTCATATGGATAGACCTTCCACAAACTTCCTGACTAAAGAATTAATCTCATGGGCTATCAACAGCTTCATGCCCATCAAATCCCCAGGGCCAGACGGCATCTTTCCAGCCCAACTGCAGCATGCAGGTGAGACTGCCTTAAACTGGCTCCTACAAATTTTCACTGGAGTCTGGACGACGGGACTCATCCCAAAGCCCTGGCTTGAATCCAAAGTCGTCTTCATTCCAAAGGCGGGCAAAGCCTCCCACACAACTCCCAAGGACTTTCGTCCAATAAGCCTAACATCCTTTCTACTCAAGACCTTTGAAAGGGTGCTGGGCCTTCACTTAAGGAATTCCATACCGACACATCAACTCTCCCGTGCGCAACATGCGTATCAAAAAGGCAAATCCACGGAAACAGCACTTCATGCTGTAATCTCCACAATGGAAAAATCGCTTCACCAGAAGGATTATTCTCTAGTCGCCTTCCTTGACATAGAGGGTGCTTTCAACAACGTCAACCCAGAGGCAATCACAGAGGCGCTAACGGATCTGGGTGTCGGGCACCGTGCTGTGCATCTGATCGATCAACTGCTAAGATGCAGGATCGTCAGGTCAACTCTCGGTTCCACGACAATCTCCAGGTCCGTCTGCAGAGGCACCCCTCAAGGTGGAGTTCTCTCTCCTCTCCTTTGGAACGTGGCAGTAAATTCTCTGCTGCGCTCCATTGAGGGAGGTGGCTGCAGGGTGATTGCCTATGCGGATGACGTTGCGATTGTTTTCTCGGGAAAATTCCCCCAAACCCTGTGCGAACGCATGACCGTAGTGCTGCGCACTCTGTCCACTTGGGCAAAGAAAAACGGACTTGGACTGAACCCAGCGAAGACTGATCTTGTCCTCTTTACTAGGAAATATAAAATCCCGAATCTTAGGCCGCCCACCTTTGACGGGGTGGAACTAACCTTCAGCAAATCAGCCAAACACTTAGGGCTCACTTTAGACAGCAAAATGGACTGGAATCTTAACACCGAAGAGCGTGTTAGGAAAGCCCTAGTTGCTCTTTACACGTGCAGAAAGTCGATCGGACTGAAATGGGGCATGGCCCCCACATAACTCTGTGGCTGTACACGGCCATCATTCGGCCAATCCTACTGTACGGAGTATCAGTATGGTGGCCAACACTCTCAAAGAAAAAGTCAGTTCGCTTGCTAGGCAAGGTGCAGCGCGCTGCAGGACTGACCGCCACTGGAGCCCTCAGAACAACCCCTAACGAGGCTCTCGATAATATACTCAATCTTTTGCCTGTCGACCAGATGGGCAAACTAGTAGCAACCCTCTCAGCACTTCGCATGAGGGAAACAAACCAGTGGACCGCACAGACACACGGTCACTCAAGTATTCTCAATGGAAACTCGCTTCTTCCCCCAGCAACTGACTACTGCTGCCCTCAGGAGTTTCTTAATACTTCTTTCCACTCAATTATCCCATCGAGGGAAGAGTGGAGAGAAGGGATACCAGGGCCGACAGACTCAATTAGAATTTTTACGGACGGTTCAAAGCTAGACAACCGGGTAGGGGGAGGTGTCTTCTGCGAATAACTGTCCATAAATAATTCCTTTAATATACCTGACCATTGCAGTGTTTTCCAGGCAGAAATCACCGCTATACAAGAAGCGCTCAAATCCTTACAAGGAATTGAACGCTCTGCAGCCAAAATCTGCATCTTTTCTGATAGCCAAGCAGCTATCAAATCGCTCAACGCGATATCGTCGAACTCGATATCCGTCACAAACTGCCGCAAATCTCTGCAAGAGATGGCAGAGCAGTTCGATCTCTACCTCATATGGGTGCCCGGTCACAAAGGCATCGAGGGCAATTGTAGGGCGGATGAGCTGGCAAGACATGGTACTACCATGCCCCTCCTCTCGGATAAGGAGGGTTTGGGCATGCCCATGGCCAGCTGTAAACTTAAGATTCGCGAGCATTTCGAACGCGAAGCAAATAAAAGGTGGCAACACACCACCGGTAGATGCAATATAGCCAGACAGACATGGCCAACGCGCTGTAAAAAGCGCTCTTCAAGCCTAATCCACCTAAATAGATCAGGTTGTGCCTCCGTAGTGAGGGCTGTTACGGGGCACTGGCTAGTGGGATCTCATGCAGCGAGACTACTAGCCCCTTCTAACGATTTCTGCAGAAGTTGTCGGGACGAGGAAGAGGAGGAAACTGTTTCCCATCTTTTCTGCGACTGTCCTGCACTCTGCAAAAATAGAAATCGCTTTCTCGGTTCCTATTTCCTAACAGACCTCTCAGAGATAGCGAACACCACCCCCAAGAGTATTCTCTCCTTTATTCATGCTTCGGGCTGGAACCACGCCCTCTCAAATAGTATCACACACCCTGTTCTCGGGTAGACGGAGTTGTGGACGCAGTCCATCGCGGCATCACGATGGGCCAACAATTGGCCTAAGTGAGTGGAAGGGTCTCTCACCTGCCCACTACCTCTCTAACCTAACCTAACCTAACCTTAATTGATAGCTCTATCACAGGGAATCCTTGGGCTGAGAAAGCCGTTGCGAAAATTAAAACTTCAGTGCAGTTTTAATGTAGTGAAAATAACAATTCGCTAACTGGACGAAACCAACAACAAAATAAATTGCTAAAAATTCACAAACTTGAACACGACAAAATATAAAAAGCATAACACATTTATTAAATCGGTATGGAGCATAATTTCCAATATTAGGAGAAATGTTCGATAGCCCAGAAAAAAACTATCTAATCCAAAACTAACATTTTCGCTTTCAAAACGTTACGCTTTTACTGAAAAAGTGTATAAAAATGTCAATGCGAAAGCTGTAACATTTGGTGAACAAAAATTGTAAAACTTTAGAGTCTAAGATATTAAAAAAAAAAATGAGATCACTAAAATATTTGCTCAACGCAAATAATTGCAACTGATCCGGAAAACATACATACATGTGCCTTCAGATATTTAGCACAAAAAGTTATTCCTTTTTTTGAATTTTGTTTCGCTTAAGGTTTTTTTTCGAGCCTAAAACACTAGTATCAAAAATGCTTTTAATTTTTTTTATTACGTAAAAAACTGTTTACCGAAATTTTTTGATAATTTTGGACACCTTTGCACATTCATTAAGATAATGATATCTCTTTGATGTTTAATGAAAGAATTTGCCAAGCTTCTTGGACATAAATAAGCTATCATACGGGTTATACTTAATATCTTAAATAGTCAAGAAACTAACTAACATTCAACCGATGAAAGCTTTATAGCTAAGAGAAAAATGGCTACATCGACCTTGCTCTTAACGATGGTCAGAAAAATGTTCATACATATTAATATTTTATGTGATATTCGTTTTCGCTTTCAAAACGTAACGCTTTTACTGAAAAAGTGTATAAAAATGTCAATGCGAAAGCTGTAACATTTGGTGAACAAAAATTGTAAAACATCTTTTCAAAGTGGCTCAAAGCTACGTTCAGACAGACAAAAAATCCAATAAATTGATCCATTGACTGTCCAATAAAGTCGTTTGTTTCGGGGACAAACAGTGCAAAGCATATTTATGGTGAAAATTGATAAAACGACTGAAAGAAAAGTCGGCAAATGTGTGTGTGTGTATATGTGTTGATTTATATGTGATTGATTGAATAGTGTGAAGCAAACAAGAAATTTCACTTACCTATTCGCCACGACCAATTATTACACAAAATTGTTGTGGCGTCAAACGCTGCGTATGCGTGATGTCAATTGTTGTTCAGTTTTGTCGTTAAATATGAGCTTTCTTGTTGCTGCTGATGCTGAATTTGCTTTTGGTGCTGTTTTTGTTGGAGATAGATCGACAATGCGTACTTATAGTGGCGACGAATCGCGAAGTTTCAAGTTGTGAGTTGCGCGTTGAGATGACACAAAAATAAAGTCATTACTCATGCAATTTACATTTGCAAACTTGGCGAAATTTCGGTTCACATTCCTCTCATTTCACTCTTAATCCACGCTACCTCTTCCCTCCCCCTTGCTCATTTGTGGCTCATTCGCCATGCATTGGATAAAGCGTAAAGCATTTCATAAGCGCATCATTTTATCATCATCAGTTATTATTGTTTTTTTTTTCGGATCTGTTGTTTACTTTGGTTTGTCTCATACAATGTATGTTTTTGTTTTAGATTTTGTTGGCAGTATTTTTATTTTCAAATAAAATTTAATTTTTCAAATTTAATTTAAATTAAGTAAAACATTAAGCACTTAAAAATTTTGCCAAATGGAGCCAAAAACAAAAAATTATTGTACACCCAAAGATATATATATATATGTATATGATGAGAGCAACAAAGTGTGACTCGCTTGCTGTTTTCTGACATTAAATTTCTGATCGGTACGTTTGAAAACTCCTCATTGAGCTTAATAGGCTATTGCATACCCCTTTTTATGGTTTATATAAGTACAGGATATAGCAACTACAACAACAATAAAATGAATGCAAGCAAATGAGTTAGCCCGAAAAAGCAGAGAAAAAACATATAATCCCAAATGCTGCGAAACATTTTCATTTTTCTTTCCTGTAAACACAGGATTCTTACACTTAGACGCAAACACATACACTCACACATACACACATGCAAACAGAGCACAGGAAGCCGCTGCTATTGGGACATGCTTTGTTGTTGGCTGGTGTTGGTGTACTTAGTGTACAAATGCTCACAGGTTGCACATTATGCAATTTTTAATCAAATAAAATGACAAAAAGATTTTCAATGAAACGAAACATTCAGCCTGAGCAAGAAAGGAAGCTACGTTAATGGAACTTTTGATCAAGCAAGTTGAAGTTAAAAGTAGAAGCTTTAAAATAAAGGTAATATCCAAACTTACTTAACTTAAAACTGTTAAAAATTTGAATATGTTTTGAAATTTTATAGAAATTCAGTTGCAAGTGTTGCTATAAATAGTTAAATTAAATCCTTAAACCCGTCTCTTTGTCAAATAGTTTTCGAGTTCGATACAGCGTTAAAAAATTGCGTCAGTTTAATTGATAGCTCTATCACAGGGAGTCCTTGGGCTGAGAAAGCCGTAGCGAAAATTAAAACTTCAGTGCAGTTTTAATGTAGTGAAAATAACAATTCGCTAACTGGACGAAACCAACAACAAAATAAATTGCTAAAAATTCACAAACTTGAACACGACATAATATAAAAAGCATAACACATTTATTAAATCGGTATGGAGCATAATTTCCAATATTAGGAGAAATGTTCGATAGCCCAGAAAAAAACAGTCTAATCCAAAACTAACATTCAACAACTAACATTTTCGCTTTCAAAACGTTACGCTTTTACTGAAAAAGTGTATAAAAATGTCAATGCGAAAGCTGTAACATTTGGTGAACAAAAATTGTAAAACTTTAGAGTCTAAGATATTAAAAAAAAAATGAGATCACTAAAATATTTGCTCAACGCAAATAATTGCAACTGATCCGGAAAACATACATACATGTGGTAATAATACCTACTGCAAAGTCAGCTTGTTAGTTCATATTATTTTTACATTCATTCAAATGTAATATTTATCCTGTTTTAACTCTTAAAAATCAATTTATATTATATTCACACAGGCATCACTTGTTGTTTTAGGCTTGAATTTATCTAAAAAACTTGAAAGTTTTCGTGCCAAAATAAAGATATGCTAAACAATATCAAAACTAAACAATTATTTTCGTATTTGACTTGATTTTCAAAAGCAAAGGAATCACTGATCTTAACATTTTTTATACCCTTAACCCATAAAATGGGTAAATAAGGGTATAATGGTTTTGTGCAAAAGTATGTAACAGGCAGAAGGAAGCATCTCCGACCCTATAAAGTATATATATTCTTGATCAGCATTAACAGCCGAGACGATATAGCCATGTCCGTCTGTCTGTCCGTCTGTCCGTCTGTCCGTCTGTCCGTCTGACCGTCTGTCCGTCTGTCCGTCTGTATGAACGCGTGGATCTCAGAGACTACAAGAGCTAGAGACTTCTGATTTTGTATTTAAGTTCTCCTATACCATGAGCAGAACAAGTTTGCTTCAAATTATCGATAACTATTCTGGTTTCCGATATACACATAATATCGATTACAATAAAATATCGAATTTGGAAAATCTAAAAATGAGGGTTGACGTAATGGGTAATGATAGAACTTTTCTGAAAATTTCGTCCAAATCAGTTGAGAAACACCGGAGATATTGAACTTAATCGATGGAAGCTAAGCCAGTATACCAAAGTCTTATATAAATTAAATATATTTATTGCAACTGGGTTCAGGGTATCTTCTAGTCGGGCTCTCCCGACTAGAGCCTTCTTACTTGTTTTTTTTTTAAATCCAACAATTGATTTACTTTTTCAATAAATGAAAGTTCTTTTAAAAAGATGCAAGCAACTTTCGCTAAGTCACATAACAAAATCGAATGGTAAATCTTTACAGTATTTAAGATGCTAATTGCAACAGCTGCCTGGAGCACACACGCACGCACAAGAAACAAACATACAAGCTAAAACCACAAAAACAGCAACAAACGCTCCGCAACCGCCAAACGCCAGCAAGTGGCACGAGAAAAACGCGCGTAAAAACACTTGGAAAACACTTATAAAAAAAATGGTCAACTACATAAGTAACAAGTAGAAAACATACGGCAAAAGCACGCGACGTTGACGCTTCACAGTAACTGCAATTGTTGACTTTGACTGTCCCTAATGTGTTACGCTTCACAGTGACTGATATTCTGTTACTGTTTCTAAGTTACTGCTATTCAGTTACTTCTACTGACAAACACAATGTTCACACGTTGAGCGCTCGCTTGCGACTGAAGTTGCCGCCTCTGCCTGGACCTGATAATGCCGCCTGGCGTTGGCGGCGCCAGCAGCAGCAGCAGCAGCCGAAGCCGATGGAAAATCGTCACGCGTCGTGTGCAAGTTTAGTATGTGTGTTTGCATGTGCGTGCAGCCGAGATACAGGTTTGACCACTTTTCTCCACTGCCTGGCCTGCCTGTGTGTGGTGAAAACTAGCGCCAAAAATATGAACTTGCACTTGCCTAGTTCGCAAAGCATTGCGACAGTTTCGACTGCTTAGCAGTTGTACAATACCCTCAATTTCTTTTCCGCTCCCAGGTTGCCCTCAAGCTGATGTTGCAGCTAATGAGCCCTTACGCAATCCTTAAGGTGAGATATTGTATGGCTGAAATCATAATACATAAGAATAAGAAATAACCCTATTTTTTGAGTACTTATACATTAAAATTTCCAATAAACAAAATTTAAAAATTGTAACACAATTTCTATCTTGGAAACAAACATTAATTAATTGTTATGTGTTATGCACCTAAGCCCTTTAACCTTAAAGATCCTCCTAAAATAAACAAGTAAGAAGGCTCTAGTCGGTAGAGCCCGACTAGAAGATACCCTGAACCCAGTTGCAATAAATATATTTAATTTATATAAGACTTTGGTATACTGGCTTAGCTTCCATCGATTAAGTTCAATATCTCCGGTGTTTCTCAACCGATTTGAACGAAATTTTCAGAAAAGTTCTATCATTATCCATTACTTTAACCCTCATTTTTAGATTTTCCAAATTCTATATTTTATTGTTATCGATATTATGTGTATATCGGAAACCAGAATAGTTATCGATAATTTGAAGCAAACTTGTTCTGCTCATGGTATAGGAGAACTTAAATACAAAATCAGAAGTCTCTAGCTCTTGTAGTCTCTGAGATCCACGCGTTCATACAGACGGACAGACGGACAGACGGACAGACAGACGGACAGACGGACATGGCTATATCGTCTCGGCTGTTGATGCTGATCAAGAATATATATACTTTATAGGGTCGGAGATGCTTCCTTCTGCCTGTTACATACTTTTGCACAAAACCATTATACCCTTATTTACCCATTTTATGCTTTAAGGGTATAAAAACAATAAGAATTGACACAAAAAATTTTCGCAGTGAATGAAATAGTTGTAGACGATGGTGAAATCCGCGGAGAGGAGCGACAGGAGACGCGGGTACTATCAAAACACATAGTCGAATTAAATTAGGAGCAGATAAGGGCAGCAGACAGGCAGGCAGGCAAACGGAACACAGTCCTTCTTAGCACTCCATCTCCAGCTCTGATTCCTCCCCAACTGCAAAAAGTCAACTTGAGCTCTGGCACTGACTCCAATACCAACTCCGACTCAGAGCGACCTTTAGTCAGCGGTGCCATTTGGTTGGTGGTGCAATATTATGTGTTTGTGCACCCTTAAACAGTTTGATGATGCCCTAACTAAAAGTATTTGAAGGCTATCTAGCTTACTTGGCAAATATTATATAAGCTGAATTTTATTTGGTTTTCTTTCAAAAATAAAAGTAAGAATCTGATCACACAGCTAATTTTTTGGCTTGACTTAATGTTGTATAAATTATTTAAAGGGTATTCAAATGACTTCACTTTGCATTTACTCAAATTGCATTTGCATTTTTTTCCTCTTACAAATCTTTGACAAATGTAAACATTTGGGTTTTTTTGTATTTTTTGTTTTATTCGACATGCCTTTTCTGCTGTTCCTGAGCTCTTTTGAGCTTTATATCGTCACTGCAAGGGTGAACTGTGCTTTTCTCCTTCTCCCCTTCTCTTTCCTTTTAAACTATCATTTATACCTGGTGTGGTTTTTTTTTTATAAGTTTGGTTTTTCTGCTTTTGGCGAGTGGGTGTTCCTACTTTAGATTAGAGTTAATCAGCTTAGCGTGTCACTTTGACTATTAAAAACGACGTGTCGCCAAAGGGTTTGTGGGTCGTTATTGGTGGCTTACCCACAGCACAAACAAACAAACAAATACGCACACATACATGGTATGAAAGACTTGAACGCCGACGCGAAAAGTGGACACAAGTGATACGTGAATGTTAATTAAAGTTAAGTATTAGGGTTGACATATTTTCAGGGGTACGACAATATGCTAAGATTAGCCAAACACGGAAGGAAACTGTGTTAAATGACATTGCTTAGCCAATAACTTGCCTATTGATATTAAAATAAATATACATTGTTTGAAAAAACTAAAAAATACGCTATTTAAAAACATTGAACTAAAAATTTTAAAAATAATTTCTAACGTTAACTAAAAAAATCTAAAAATTCTTGGATTATTGTCAAAAAATCGTGGGCGCTTTGTGATATATTTTTCGTGTATCGAGCGCCAGATGCTTTTTTACAATAATTCAAGAATTTTTAGATTTTTTAAGCTAACATTAGAAATTATTTATAATATTTTTAGTTCAATGTTTTTAAAAAGCGTATTTTTTAGTTTTTTACATGCTTTTATTTAACTTGACTTGTCTGTCTGTCTGTCTGTTTGTTTGTTTGTTTGTTTGTACTGGATTCTTGTAATCAAATTTTCACCAAGTTCCCGACTAGCTAGAGCTCTGAAATTTTCACCAAATATGTGTTTCAGATGACAATACATGTTTTTAAAGTTTTTGGCACGATAAAATATTTAATACCATGCCAAAACCACGAAAACCTGTTTTCCCTTTTGATTAAGTTACTATTTTGACTGGTCGATGAGCTTTGGTGGTATAGAGAGAAGACTGCCGCTTTACAGGCCCAATATCGTGGGTTCGATCTCCGACCGAAATTTTCCTTTTTTTATGTTTTTTTTTTTTTTACAAACTTTATTAAACTTACGGTTACATATGTATGCAAGAAAGCGTATAAAAGCATGTCTTGAAAATTTTTTTGATTTACTTGTTCAAACTATACTTATTTTTTACTTTTTAGTTCAATGTTTTTACAAAGCGTATTTTTTAGATTTTTTCTGAATATATTTATTATAATTATAATTATTATTACTGAATATTAACCATTAAATTTTATGACCCTTTTATCGCCCCCTTGTTTTTTGACCCTTGTTTTTTGACCCCTTGATTTTTGACCCCCTACCATATTATAACTTATGACCCTTTTTTTCCCATGATCGTATCCCTCCTTTGATAAGACTAGGGTGGAGAACAAAGGATTAACATTCCTAGGCCACCACTTTACCAGCAGCATCTGTGAGAATTAGTGATCAAAGGATTTGGAGTCAAGTGCGTGCCTGTTAAACCTGCGTTGCATTATACACCTGCAAGAAGGTGATCAGAGGAACAGATTTGGCTATTTACCTAACTAGTGTTAGAGTCAATTATGCGCCTCTTTGACGTGCGTGGCATTGTAAACCTGTTTATGGTCATGAGGTGCAGTGTGCACAGGAAGAAAGGATAGATAAGAGAGAGTCGAGAGTGCGCCTGTTTGACGTGCGTTGCATTGTTAAACTGAAAGCAAGCAATCATGAATGAATGTTTATGTTCATGAGTAGTAGTGATCAAAGGATCTGGAATCGAGAGGGCGCCTCTTTGACGTGAGTGGCATTGTAAACCTGTTTATGGTCATGAGTAGCAGTGTGCAAAGGAAGGAAGGATAGAAAATGGAGAAAAGCGAACGCTTGTTCGATGTACGTTGCATTATTATGGTCAACAGCAACAACAACAACAATAAGAACATACAGATTCGTGGGGTTCTGTGAACAAGGGATGCAAATTTTGCTACGCAGCAGCAGCAGCAGCGGCATGATCAATACGTTGATCTTTATGACTGTGTGAATGAGAGGATCAGTTTTAGCTATTTAACCATTTAGTGCTAGAGTCAAGTGAGCTTCAGTTTTAAATACGTGGCTCTGCACACGTGCATTGTAATTGTCAACAACATCAACTACAACCTTCGTGGAGGCGTTATGTGTGCAAGGATGGGAATTTTCTTTTGCAGCGGCAGCAGCAGCAAGATCAACACATTGTTTTTAAACAAGAGTATTGATACTTGTACATTTAGATTATAAAGAGTTAGAGGGAGAAGGTGTAAGAGGGGGAGTAATTGAGGGAGAAGGTGTAAGAGGGGGAAAGGATAGAGGGGGAAAGTGTTAGAGGGAGAAGGTGCTAGAGGAGGAAAGAGTTAGAGGGGGATAGTGTAAGAAGGATACTGTGTGCAAGAAAGTGTTAGAGGGTGGAAGACTTAGAGACAAGTTTGTGCATGCTTGATTGTGCTTTTTTGAAGTACGATGGTCAAAGGGCAGTACATTCGTAGGCCACATTGTTATGATCAAAAGCAACACCAACAGCAACAACAACTACAACCTTCGTGGGGCTCTTTGAACAAGGGATGGAACTTTTCTTACGCAGCAGCAGCAGCAGCAATGTCAATACGTTGAGCCTTATGGTTGTGATAATGACAGGATCAGTTTTTGCTTTTCAACCAATTAGTGTTACAGTCAAGTTTGCTACTGTTTTAAATATATTGCTCTGCACACGTACATTGTTATTGTCAACAGCAACAACAACATCCTTTGTGGGGGGTTATGGGTGCAAGGATAGAAATTTTCTTTCGCAGCAGCAGCAAGATCAACACATTGTTTTTAAACAAGAGTATTGATACTTGTACATATAGATTATATGTTTTTAAACAATAGTATTGATACTTGTACATATAGATTATAAAGAGTTAGAGGGAGAAGGTTTAAGAGGGGGAGTGCTAGAGGGAGAAGGTGTAAGAGGGGGAAAGGATAGAGTGGGAAAGTGTTAGAGGGAGAAGGTGTTAGATACGAATAAGTAGATAAGAGAGAGTTGAGAGGGCGGCTGTTTGACGTGCGTTGCCTTGCACACCTGCAGGCAAAACATAAACAATGAATGTTTGTGAAAACCTGTGATCAAAGAATGAAAGGATTGAGACAAGATTGTGCTTGTTTGAAGTACGCTAGTCAAAGGGCAGTACATTCGTAGGCCGCATTGTTATGATCAAAAGCAAAACCAACAACAACAACAACATTCGTGAGTGTTATGTAAGCAAGGGATGGGAATTTTTTCGCAGCAGCAGCAGCAAGATCAACACAAGAGTATTGAGACTTGCAGATTTAGTTTGAAATATTATAGGGTGAAGTTGTAAGAGGAGGAAAGTGTTAGAGGGAGAAAGAGAGAGTTAGTATTAGAGAGAGTAGGTGTTAGAGGGGGAAAGTGTTATAGGGGAAAGTGATCCTGCTTGTATTATTATATTAAAACACGCTCCCTTATGCGATTCTATACACGAGCGTCTATGAAATCCAGGTGGTATGTTAATTGATTGTCCCTCCTTCTAACGCACACCCAACTTATTCGCTACTTACGTTTCTAACCTTTATTTGCATATATCTGTTTTGATTATTGCACTGACTTCTGTTACTTTTATATAGCTAATTAGTATAACTTTTTAATAAACCAATGAACATTCTTTAAATTGGTGTACTTTGTTAAGAAACTATCAAATTATGTTTTTCTTATGGGTATGTTTTAATTTTATTTCATATATATATATTTTTATTTTTTTTATAGATTTTTGTAGTATGTTAAATTTAAGATTTATATTAAGCTTGTTCCGTTGAGGGATTTACCAAACACAAACACCGAACATTAAGATTAATGACAAGCCGGTAAAACACACAAGTCATACTCCATGATTTGTTTCGGCTTTATAAAAAGCTTTTTTAACTCAATATTATAAGCCTTAGTTCTAGTACTCACTTGAAAGCTTAACGAAGTTCGTGTAGCTGGTATAATAAATCATGTTTCAACAAACTAATTTTGATCTTAATATTTATACTTCATCGTTTATTGAGATTACTGTTATTATTATTTTTTTAATCCCCATATATTGGATTCCGTTCTATCTCAGTAATAATTTATTTTGCTTATACATTCTTTAAATTCCTTAAGGTAATCTTTTAGGCTTATCAAATAATCATTTCCTTAACTTTCCCTCTGCTCGCTTTAAGATTTTCATGAAATGACACTTTTCATATTTAAGATATCCGTCAAACTATTTCTTATACTCAACTAAAATTATTTCATCAAACTCACATATCAAATCAATTTCTAAAATAAAGAAAATGAAAACACTAAGATTTTCTTAGCAGCTTGATTTTTTTTTTATAAACGGGGTTTACCAACTCTTTCTCAGTATGCTACCTACGATAAAAATGTATAAGGAATGTGTTTTGTACTAATTTACTGACTTCAAAAATTCTTCTATTGACGTTGTATGATACCCTATCTTAATTTGTGTTATATTTAATCGTTTTCTTCAACTTAGTATTCTACAGATTTTTAAACGTTTTATGTTATGTAGTTAGCTATTTTGACTAGGCTTTACGCTTAAAACGAGATAGATTGTATTATTGTCCTTACCAAGTTAACTTAATTTTAACAGGGAAATCGATCGGACATTGATTTTTTCACTTAATAATTGATTGCTTTAATATATTTTAACTGTCAACCTATGGACATTTCTACTTTTTTAGTGATTATGTTAGATTTTTATATTTCCAAACTCATTGCTTGAACTTACAAAATTTCGTTACTAATTTCTTATAATTGATGGATGGTAATATTTTATTTCATTATTCTCCCCATTTTTCTTGCATTTAATAAGGAAGTGCATTGAACTAGCTTATCAGTTCGAGATATGAGTCTTACACTGTTTCGAAAAGTATGAATACGTTAAGTGTTTTAATTTAAGGGTTCAGTATCTATTAGATGCCATGTTATAAGGGCGTATTTATTCATATAATTATTATAATTATTTCTTAAGGAGACTTATTTTGCTCAAAACTTATTGTCGCTAAAGGATTTATTTTTTCATGATCTGAGTTATTTATTTAATTCGAGAAACCATTGTATTGTGTTTTATTATTCTTGAACCTTTGCATTAATCTTGAATTTCGATGGCAAAATACGGTTGTGATGTTCTAAAGCTCGAGATGACTTGAGAGTCGGTATTTTGCAAAACGGGCGGTAGAGTACTTAAAATTTTTAATTGTAGTGTGTTTTTAAAATAATGTACTTTAACTATCACCGGATTGGTTTATACCCACTAAATATTGGTATTTTCGGTTTTTTCTTCCTTTGTATTAGTCGTTTTATACACCCTAGCTCTTGATCCTGTTTTTTGATTTTAGATTAGGGTTTGATTTTATTGCATACTGTTTGTGGAGGAGGCTCCAAATAATAAGATTTGGTTTAATAACTGTATGGTAAGATTTATTCTTCTTTTTATACTCGATACCGAAGGTAAAGAGTATATTGGTTTTGTGCAATGTCCGTCATGGTGTCTGTCCGTCTGCCCGTCCGTATGTGTGCAAGTTTTTTCCACACCCTTCAAGCTAGGGACTTGAAACTTTCCAATTCTCTTTATCTATGGGATAGTAAATTAAAGTGTCAAGATTGGGGTTCTACGATAACTGGGGGGCTGGCAAATCGATAAATTCGATAACTCAAAAACGATAAATCCGCATATTTCACACAACCTTGCAGCTAGAACTACCAAATTTGGTAAGAAGATAGCTACTAGCAACCCCCAAAAACTGCATCAAAAATTTTGGAGCCACGCCCCCAATTCCGCCCCCAGCCCCCCCGCATTTTAAAGTCAAAAAAGCCTATATCTCCCACAGTTTTTGAGCTAGAGCCACCAAATTTGGTGCCAATTTAGCTGATGATGACCCCCCAAAAACTGCAGCAAAAGTTTGGATGCCACGCCCACCAATACCGCCCTAGCCGCCCCCAGATGCCCCAACGCTTCGTCAAAAACGGGAATGCGTGTATATTTCAGAGTAGTGGAGCTAGAGCCACCAAATTTGGTAGGAAGATAGCTGGCAACGACCCCCAACAATCTGCATCAAAGTTTTGGAGCCTAGCCCATCCATTCCGCCCCCCTTTCCCCACCTTATACAAACTTTGAGCTAGAGTCACCAAATTTGGTATGAAGGTAGCATTTGACATTCCACAAGGATCTGCAGCAAAAATTTGGATGCCACGCCCAACCATACCGCCCCCAGCCCCCCTTTCCCCACTTTATACAAACTTCGAGCTAGAGTCACCAAATTTGGTATGAAGAGAGCAATTGACATCCCACATGGATCGGCAGCAGAAATTTGAATGCCACGCCCAACAATACCGCCCCAAGCCCCATAGCCCCCCTTTCACCACCTTTTACTTGCTTCGAGCTAGAGTCACCAAATTTGGTATGAAGGTAGCATTTGACATTCCACAATTATCTGCAGCAAAAATTTGGATGCCACGCTCACCCATACCGCCCCCAGCCCCATAGCCCCCCTCTCCCCACCTTATACAAACTTTGAGCTAGAGTCACCAAATTTGGTATGAAGGTAGCATTTGACATTCCACAAGGATCTGCAGCAAAAATTTGGATGCAATTCCACCCATACCGCCCCCAGCCCCGCTTTCCACACTTTATACAAACTTCGAGCTAGAGTCACCAAATTTGGTATGAAGATAGCAATTGACATCAAAATTTTTAATACTGGTATCGAGTATACCGCAGTCGGTTGCGTCCGACTGCAACGTTTCCACTTGTTTGTTTCCCCAGCAGGCCTTATCCACTTATTGAATTTAATTTGCAATTATTTACAACTTTTAAGAGCTTCTTAATAAACGATATTGGTTGTTTTTCCGTCAGGTGCTAATACAACTAAACTTTTTGGTGAACTGACTCTTGAGCAGGCTTCATAAAATTGGCCATGAGAAAAACAATCGTGTCTTAAGTCTTGTCCGACTAATTTCCCTGTAATTTATTAATTGTTAGGGCAAAGCAAACTTTTTAAGGAATTTGCAATCTTTTAAATTGAATTGGCAATTCAGAATCAGAAGGTATTAATGGAATTCTCGGTATAAAAACCGTTTCCCCTATACCATTGCCAGTAAAGATAATTGCTTCGACAACATTCTTATGAAGGACTTTAACTTGCAATCTTGTACCATTGCACAGTTTTGGCGGCTTCAAGTTGCGAATCAACATTACAGGTGAACCAATCTTTAAAGTTAATTTATGATGTGGCAGGCCAGCCGGATTTAATGAATTAAGAAACTCGACGGGGTAATGAACTGCATCTTCGACTTCAGTCACAGAATCAATAGAGTTATATGTCATTTCTTCACTTTGAAATGATTTTAATAAAAACTCGTTTATTTCCAATGTATTGTCATTTCTCGCAGTCAAAATAGCACGTTCTGAAAACCATTCGAGTGATTTTTCAGAGATATTTGTAATATCCGAAAATATTTGTAGAGTTAGCTCTTCAATAGTTTTCACAACATCACGAAAAAGTTGATGGTAAAGTTATTTTGCCATCATGAGTTGGAAATAATCCATTTCCTATTTTAAGAAGCATTTCTGCAAACTCACCAGATATGCTATCACCTTTTAAGTGCACTCGCATATTTTTCGTTAATGCAAGTTTCTGAATTTTGGGCCACAAAATTGAAGACTTTAAGCACGCATTTATTTCATCTGCTCTTGTTCCCCTGGGGATCACTGGAAGAGTTTGTCGAAAATCACCAGCTAAGAGAACAGTTATGCCACCCATTAAGTATTCACTATTTCGAATGTCTTTCAAAGATCGATCTACAGCTTCAAAAGCACCTTTATGAGCCATAGTACACTCATCCCAAACAATAAGCTTGCAATCTCTGAGCACAGCAGCAATATTAGATTGCTTTGAAATTGAGCATTGTGGTGTTTCTAAATGAATCAAATTAAATGGAATCTTAAGTGTAGAATGCGCTGTGCGACCACCATTTAGTAAAGTGGCTGCAATACCGGAAGAGGCAACGGCCAATGCAATGTTTTTACTTTGCCGTACCTTTGCCAATAATAAATTTAAAAGATACGTTTTACCTGTTCCACCAGGTGCATCTAAAAAATAGATTTCTCCTTTTTCTGCTTCAACGCTATTTAGTATCTTTTCGTATACTTGTTTTTGCTCAGCAGTGAGGAGTAGCTCATTATTAACAAAAAAATTATCGCAATTATCGTAATTTGTTTCTCTATGATATTCAATATTTTGAACAATTTCCTCGGTTCTGATTGGTAATGGAAGTCCATAATAAGTCAAGTTTTGACCACCAATAGACAGTACTATATCTTCAATGTAAATAAGACATTTATTTAAAACATTATTCACAATACTTTCATCAATATATCTGTCTTGTGAAAAATTAAAGGCTTTTGAAATATCTTCTGAGAAACTGTCTATATAAGTATTCCAAAGTTTAAGAGCATCTGAAATTTGACAAAATACTAACATTATTGCAAAAAGTTCTCTAAGTTTGTAGGATTTTGACATATGACAGCTTCGGCTATAGTTGAATCCCAGTGCTTATCATCTTCTAGTAATCCTAGAGCGTTACACGCCAATTGAAATGATGAGTATGCTACACCATTAACGGTTTTTAAACTTAAAAATGAAGTTGGGCCCCTTACAAAATTTAATAAAAGTCTTAAATAAAAACATTCAGTATTATTGGGATGAATAGTGTAAACTCTTCCCAAAGCTGAATCTCTTTTAACTCCAGGAAAATTTGCACATCATGCCCTCGTTTTCTTCTTTGAAATTCTTTATTGTTCCATGTAAAATACGATGGAACTTCACAATATAGAAGCGTTCTTGCAAACTCATCACGTGTGCAGAGCTCAAAGAAGGCTAGCAAAGTGGTTTTGGGTGTAGTGCTTAATCTGTCAAGTAATTGTTGCGGATTATTGGGGTTAAAATATATCCGTTGACCATTTTCTAAATGAACAGCTAAGTATGTAAAAGCCGGAAAACGTTCATGTATGGGAAATGCAAAGATTCTCCATACCGCTTCTGAGCTACTTATATAACGGCCACTTTCGTACATATTAATTTCATTACGTTGGTCTTCAAGAGTAAATGATGCTTGATCACTGCCCTTGTTAACATATTTACAAATGTATTTAATAGACTTTACAGAACTACAATGCTCAACATTTATATGAGCTTCAAATGTTCTCAATAGTACACAATTGTAAGGCACAACCCAACGATTATCTATGCAATTACCATTTATATTAATTGCATTACCACCATCTTCTATCGCTCTTCTACGATATAGAGGGTAACTATCTTTTCCAGTCACAGTTTCTTTAAGAAATTGTCGAGGAAACCTTTTGGTACACTTTCCATTTTTCATGCATGGCGATTTATTATTAAATGCACCGCAAGGACCATGAATCATATTTGACTTAACAATGTTAAATAACAAAGGATCCTCATCTGCGTTTGGTATTTCGGCACAGATAATCTTATCGATTTTATCTGGTCTTATTTTATTTTCTAACCAAAGTAATATATGAATATGTGGTAAGCCCCGCTTTTGCCATTCCACAGAGTACATGAAACATTGCACGCTTCCAAACAAAGAACCTTTTATCAATAGTGACATTAAAGCATATGGTCGCCCATAATGGCGAACATATGTCATAGCATCTTGAGTCTTTTCATGCATATATCGTGCAGAGCTTGTAAAAGAAGATGGTAAAATTACCATCTGACCAAGTTGAGCTGCTTCAACATCTTGTTGGCCTATTGCATCTTGTAGATGTATATAGCTATCTGCTCTGAGTTTCGCTTGATTGTAGCGAATATAATTTAACCTTTCTGTTTCAATTTTAGCATACATATCAACCAAAAGTTCACTAAAAAGGGAACGACAGTAAATTAAATGGTTTATGTCAGATTGACGAATCATTATTTTATAGCTGTAAAAGCTTAACGCATATATCATTTGTTTTGGTTCCTCTTTTTTTAATAATAGATTCCATTGTGGTAAATCCACTGAATAGCCATCTTCGCCATACGGAAATAGCAAAGGGTACTGTAAGGCATCGTATGATCGATGCACCTCACCTATACGATGTAATTTATTATTATGGCTTTCAATAATAATATCGCGCTTTGCAAATTGCTGACCAACAATAACTATAGCTACTTCGCTTAATAGAGGTGCATTGTAAAGCCCTTTGTGAGCACCAGCGGGTGTTCGATCAGCATGTATAATCAATTTATAGTCTTTAGTACTTCTTGGTATTTTATTGAGAGCCATTTTTAGATCTTTTACATAACGATTATGCTGATGAAACATACATTGAAGATCCTTTACTACGCTACAATCAACATTTGAAATATTTTTGCAACGTAGTTGAGCTTCCTTTTCATCATCACCGACAAAATAAATTTTAAGAAACTGCATTTCTTCATTTGGCAAAGGTTGGACACTACCAATTAAGTGATACACTTGTCCTTGGACTTTAAAGGTTGACCAACTTTCATTTATAGTTTTTGTACTTCCAAAAGAAGTCATTTGAAAGCAGCTGTTATACTTTCTTATACGATCAATGAAATGATCATGCTTGGGATGTCCACCAATTATTAAGCTCTTAAGTGGATCAGGCAAACTTTCATTTTGTGAAAGTTTAACTTTTCCTGCCTTGCAACAAATACCCAAAGGCTCATTTTTCCATTTTAAAGCATTACAATGTTTTCATATCAAATTCATACTACCAAGTTGAGTTATTTTATCTGACTTGTAAGCTATTTCAAAATCATAGTTTAAGCCAGACATGGCTTTAACACTCCATACACGCAAACGCCTTTCTTGACGTGCATCAGGATTATTAGCCTGATGTCGTCTCACTGCATCTCTATTAGCTTGAGGATTATCAGCCTGATGTCTTCTCTTTGCAGCTTTATGAGCTTCTGGATTATTAACCTGATATCTTTTTGATGCTTCTATGTGCTTACCCTTATTTTTTTAAAGATATTTTTCAACTATATGTTTTCGTACCGTTTGTGTTGTTTTGTCGGTGAACCGACTACGTCTATTAACGGGATTTTTAACATTTTCAGTTATACATTCACTTGACGCATCGGTATCTTGAGTTAATACCTCCTCTAAAGGAATATAAACATCAAAATGTCCATTCATTAATTCGCCGGTAAAACGCAATTTTTTCACAGGATGCATATCATTTCCTAATGATAGATATAAGTTTCCATTTAGAAAAACTTGAAAATTTACAGCATAAATTTCTGCTGCTGCTTGAAGCTCACATGCAGTACCATAAGTATATGAATTTGACATAGTGCACTCATATTGTTCAGAAGAGCTATGACACTCTCCATTTAAGTTTATGCTGAAGCAAGCAAAAGTTTGCCAGTTGGTTACAACATGTTCAACAATATTTTGGCGTTTGGTGCCATGGAAGCCTTGCCTACCATATAAAAGGTAGGAAATAGATCTAAAAAGGCAGGCTCCATCACCGAATATGCGAACAACTGAATGCGGCACCAAAACTCCACTTATATCTAAAGTTTCAATAGACATCTTTTAATTTGGCTGTGAGACAATTGACTTCACTGTAAAACGATTGTTACAACGTTACAGTGTCTATAGGTAAGTATAAAATTCAATAAAATTGAATATGCCAACTTATATTATTTTAATAGAATATTCAGACTGCTTAGTTTTATTTGATTTTTAAATGCACTAAAGCAGCGTCTTTATAACTATTATATAATATGCAAAATAGAAGACAACTATATATAATGTTGCTTCAATTATTAAGTCTAAAATCGACTTATTATTTTTGTTTAAAAAAAAAAACAACAAAACAAAATAACAACTTAATTTAAAGTAAGTATTATAAATAAATAAATACTTCAAAATAAGTCAAAAATTGACTTCACTGTACAACGTTACAGCGTCTATACAAAGTATAGAATTCAATAAAGTTTAATATACCAACTTATATTATTTTAAAAGAATATTCAGACTGCTTAGTTTTATTTGATTTTTAAATGCACTAAAGCAGCGTCTATATAACTATTATATAATATGCAAAATAGAAAACAACTATATATAATGTTGCTTCAATTGCTTCAATTATTGAGTCGAAAAACGACTTATTAATTTTGTTTAAAAAAATAACAACAAAACAAATTAACAACTTAATTTAAAGTAAGTATTATAAATAAATAAATACTTCAAAATAAGTCAAAAATTGACTTCACTGTACAACGTTACAGCGTCTATAAAAAGTATAGAATTCAATAAAGTTGAATATACCAACTTATATTATTTTAATAGAATATTCAGACTGCTTAGTTTTATTTGATTTTTAAATGCACTTAAGCAGCGTCTATATAACTATTATATAATATGCAAAATAGAAGACAACTATATATAATGTTGCTTCAATTATTAAGTCGAAAATCAACTTAATTTTCTTGTGTGCAAAAAACAACTAAAGAAATTAAAATACGTTGATTGTTATTTAAATATTTAAATAATAGCAATTAAATTTTTGTTTAACTTATCATAAAATACGTATTTTAAATTAACTTATATATATATACGTATTTTAAAGGAATGTTTAAATATATATATAGATATAGATATACGAAAATCAGAATATTGAAAAACTTACTGATCCAAAAAGTAACTTTCGATGTTATTATTATCCTTAATATAAACAATATAATTATTAAAAAATTCACTGAAACGAAAATTAACTTTCTTTGTTCACATTAAATATGAACTAAAATGCATAACCAATTCTCTTACCATCGTATGTAAAAACATAATGTTGGAAAGAGCATTACAGTTATTCATCTAAGCAACAGACACCGAGCTCTAACATACAACGCTTGCACTTAAGAGCTAGGTATAGTTGGTGCAAATTAGGCAATGCCATTCCATTAACTGCAGCCTCTTAGTTATGGCAAGCTTAGCTTAGTGAGTGCGGAGGAGATAGGGATATTAAGATTTATGTTTGACATGCAGAGCGCGCGCATAAACAAAAGAGTGAGCGTAAATAACAACAAAGACGCATGATTGCATTCAAATTATTTTATATGTAGCGGCAGTCATAAGAGCGACGCACGCGCTGATCAAGCTTTAAGCCGCTCTTTGTGATGCAGACATGCATATATTCACTCAGCTGAGCATGCTGCTTGCAGTGAGTACCATTAACAGTTATATTTCTTCTTCTTTGTTCTTCTCTCTGTTATCTTACTGTGGCTACAAAATATTAGAAAGCAATCGATGCGTAAAATATAAAAAATTTTTATACCCTAAACCATGAAATGGGTATATTTGTTTTGTGTAAAAGTGTGTAAAAGGCAAAAAGAAGCATCTCCAACCCCATATATAAAGTATATATATTCTTGATCAGCATAAACAGCCGAGTCGATATAGCCATGACCGTATGTCCTTCTGTCAGTCTGTCCGTCCGTATGTATAAACGCGTCAATCTCAAAGACTTAAAAATGCTAGAAACTTCCAATTTGGATCATAACTTCTCCTAATCCACAGGCAGATCAAGTTTATTTCAAACTATCGATAACTATTCTCGTTTCCGATATACATATGGAATCGATTACGAAAAAATCGTGAATTTAGAAAATGTAAAAATAGGAGTTGAAACTATGGATAACTTTATAACTTCCATGAAAATTTGATCCAAATCGGTTAAGAAACACTGGAGACATTTTAAATTAAAGTTAAGGTCAAGAAAAACTCACTTCTGCAAGTCATTTAATACACGGGTTCAGTGTATCTTTTAGTCGGGATTTCTCGACTAAAACCTTCTTACTTGTTTTCAGATTCGCTCGCGCATCGCTCTTCATGTTCGGCGCTACATGACAAATTATTTTTAAATCGCGCCTTCGTTGTTGGCTATTTCGGCTAATTCTCTTATCTACGCGCGCGCTCTGCAAGTCAAACAAAGAGCGTAGTATCGCTACCTTCTTCACACGCACTGAATCAATGCAAAACATATCTAAGAGGCTGCAGTTAAGTGAATTGTATATTGCCTTTAGCTTTAATTTAGTGTGTGTGCGGAGGAGCTAGGGTTATTAAACTTTATGATTGACACGCAAAGCGCGCACATAAAATAGAGAGTGAACGTAAATGAGCAACAACAAAGGAGCATGATCGGAGCGAGATTTCAAATTATCTGATTATCATAAGAGCAACACACGCGCTTATGTGAACGCCCAAGGCATGCTTAACTATAACTATAACTATAAGTATGCCTTGTGAACGCCCTTTGCTTATTCAAAATTGTATATCAATAATATATCAATAAATGTTAGTGTGTTACGTTTTGTCTAAGTTATATAAGCAGCAAGTAGGCGAATCCACCCCCAAAACATATTCTGGTGTGGGAAATTTTTCTAGACGCACCAAGTTTTGTTATGTTGTTGTTTTTTTAAAATCAATGACACCAACAAAAAGTAGCAGTGCGGGCCCAACAACAACAACAACAACAACAAACGCTTCTTGCAAGTGTACGAACCTTTTTTTTATGACACTTTGCTTGCGGGACTCAAAGGCGTCATTGCCCATTGTTTTGTTTTTGTATTCTCGCTCGCGATCGAGCTCTCAGCTTGTCCGACAATCTGGCGACAGTAGTGGAATGGGTACTTGTTGTAATTGTAATTTGATTTTTAAAATGGGTAAAAAGTGCTCCAAATCGTATGGGAGGTACTTGAAGGAGTTGTCCAAATAAAAATTCCTTTGTTAGTGCTCACTTTCAACCTGCATAAAATATTGTGTGAAAATTTCAGCCTTGTAGCTCTTTTCGTTTAGGCTGTGGCAATGTCAACAATCACTTAGGACAAACTCTTTTATATATAGAGATTATGATTCTTGTGGGTTATAAATTATGACATATATATAACATATATATTGAATGACGATGAGGGTACCGAACTTAAGGACATTTCTAGAAAGAGAAAATTGAAAAAACAGGTACGCACTTACTTGGTTGAAAAAATAATAATAAGAAAAAACGGATAAATTGATAGGGGTTTTAGATGGGAACAACTCATGGAAAAATGTGAAGTACGTAGTAGACACGACTATGACTTCACGATTTAATGTAAACCATAATAAATATTTTGGGTGTTACATTGTTCGATCAAATTTCCTCCGAATACTTTATAAATTTTTTTAATAGCTCTTGGTGCTTGATGTCGTTGTCTAAAGTTTTTATATCCAAATTATATGTTTTGTGGGCTGGTGTGTTAAAAGTTAAAGGTGTGAGCCTTGGAAAGTAGCTGGAAATAATATAAATCAGGGGATCCAAAATCGGTACAGAGTAGAACAATGAAATACTATTCAAATAAGGCGCCTACATGCAAACCGTACATTATATAGGTAAAAGTTAATTATGTGTGTACGATTGATGGTCCAGGTGAGGATCGCTTCGTCGTATGGGAGGGTGGGGTGTCAAGTGATGATGGTGAGCGATTGAGTCTCTTTAGGATGCCAGGCTGCCGTAAACAGTGACAGTACTTTTAATTTAATATAAGTAAATATTTTGTGTACCCGTATAACAGCCTATTTCTAAAATAAAAATAATCACAACTATTCCCTTCCATCAGTTTGATAGATTAATTGGCTTCCGTTTTTAACAGCCCAGTTTTTGTCAAATAAAGGGCGATTGAATATAAATTGTAGGAAACATCGAAAATTATTAAAGTAAGTATAGAAGTGGAGCGCAATAAAAAAGAAACATAAGGGAAAAATACCATATGAGATGCAAAAGAAATAAATAAACAAAATAATAATTAACAACAATAATCAGCAAACAATTAGGAACATAGAGCACATTCCATTAAGTAATATAATAATCTCAAAGTGCGTGATAAAATGCGAAACGGAAAGAACCAACTAATAATGTTGAAGAATTTCTATAAGACAGTTCCGTCTTTCAATACCTAAAGCTATACCTAAAAGCTGATAAAATGTAGTGACAGACATATAGTACTTGAAAGCCTACGGTGTTGATCTAAATATTGATTAAGAATAAACACATCTGGGATCAAGCATGCTTTCGTTTATGCAGCACAGAAAAAAAACAAGTGGAAACGTTGCAGTCGGACGCAACCGACTGCGGTTTACTCGATACCAGTATTAAAAATTTTGATGCCCATCCATGTGGGATGTCAATTGCTATCTTCATACCAAATTTGGTGACTCTAGCTCGAAGTTTGTATAAAGTGGGGAAAGGGGGGCTGGGGGCGGTATGGGTGGAATTGCATCCAAATGTTTGATGCAGATCTTTGTGGAATGTCAATTGCTATCTTCATAACAAATTTGGTGACTCTAGCTCAAAGTTTGTATAAAGTGGGGAAAGGGGGGCTGGGGGCGGTATGGTTGGGCGTGGCATTCAAATTTTTGGTGCAGATCTATGTGGGATGTCAATTGCTATCTTCATAACAAATTTGGCGACTCTAGCTCGAAGTTTGTATAATGTGGGGAAAGGGAGGCTGGGGGCGGTATGGTTGGGCGTGGCATCCAAATTTTTGCTGCAGATCCTTGTGGAATGTCAAATGCTACCTTCATACCAAATTTGGTGACTCTAGCTCAAAGTTTGTATAAAGTGGGGAAAGGGGGGCTGGGGGCGGTATGGTTGGGCGTGGCATCCAAATTTTTGCTGCAGATCCTTGTGGAATGTCAAATGCTACCTTCATACCAAATTTGGTGACTCTAGCTCAAAGTTTGTATAAGGTGGGGAAAGGGGGGCTGGGAGCAGTATGGGTGGGCGTGGCATCCAAATATTTGCTGCAGATCCTTGTGGAATGTCAAATTCTACCTTCATACCAAATTTGGTGACTCTAGCTCGAAGTATGTAAAAGGTGGTGAAAGGGGGGCTATGGGGCTTGGGGCGGTATGGGTGGGCGTGGCATTCAAATTTTTGCTGCCGATTCATGTGGGATGTCAATTGCTCTCTTCATAACAAATTTGGTGACTCTAGCTCGAAGTTTGTATGAAGTGGGGAAAGGGGGGCTGGGGGCGGTATGGTTGGGCGTGGCATCCAAATTTTTGCTGCAGATCCTTGTGGAATGTCAAATGCTACCTTCATACCAAATTTGGTGACTCTAGCTCAAAGTTTGTATAAGGTGGGGAAAGGGGGGCGGAATGGATGGGCTAGGCTCCAAAACTTTGATGCAGATTGTTGGGGGTCGTTGCCAGGTATCTTCCTACCAAATTTGGTGGCTCTAGCTCCACTACTCTGGAATGTACACGCATTCCCGTTTCCGAAGAAGCGTTGGGGCAGATGGGGGTGGCTAGGGCGTTATTGGTGGGCGTGGCATCCAAACTTTTGATGCAGTTTTTGGGGGGTCATCATCATCTATTTTGGCACCAAATTTGGTGACTCTAGCTCAAAAAACTGTGGGAGATATAGGCTTTTCTGATTTCTAAATGCGGAGGGCTGGGGGCGGGATGGGTGGGCGTGGCTCCAAAACTTTCTTTCAGTTCTTTTGGGGCGTTACCAGCTATCTTCCTACCAAATTTGGTGGCTCTAGCTCCACTACTCTGGAAGATACACGCATTCCCGTTTTTTACGAAGTGTTGGGGCATCTGGGGGCGGCTAGGGCGGTATTGGTGGGCGTGGCATCCAAACTTTTGGTGCAGTTTTTGGGGGGTCATCATCAGCTAAATTGGCACCAAATTTGGTGGCTCTAGCTCAAAAACTGTGGGAGATATAGGCTTTTTTGACTTTTAAATGCGGGGGGTCTGGGGGCGGAATGGGGGGCGTGGCTCCAAAATTGTTGATGTAGTTTTTTGGAGGTTGCTAGTAGCTATCTTCTTTCCAAATTTGGTAGTTCTAGCTGTAAGGGTGTGTGAAATATGCGGATTTATCGTTTTTGAGTTATCGAATTTATCGATTTGCCAGCCCCCCAGTTATCGTAGAACCCCCATCTTGACACTTTACTATCCCATTGATAAAGAGAATTGGAAAGTTTCAAGTCCCTAGCTTGAAGGGTGTGGAAAAAACTTGCACACATACGGACGGACAGACGGACAGACACCATGACGGACATTGCACAAAACCAATATACTCTTTACCTTCGGTATCGAGTATAAAAATACTATGTCTCGGTTCAAAAACTGAGAGGCAAAACCCTTAAATTTAAAGGCAATATATAAAGTCAAATAACATAAAAGAATAAAATAAAAATTAAATAGCAAAATAATAAAAACAATAAACAAATATTACTAGAATGGAATGACATACTACTTTTAAATCTTACTCCCTGCCGTATTATATGTAAAGGAAAATGGACCAAAAAAATAGATTGTGGACCTAAACAAGAACAGCTTTATCTCGCTCTTTCAATCTACGAATTATAACCCACAAGAATCATAATTTAATATAGTCTAGCAAAACTACTTACGATGAAGTCTAAACGGTCTTAAGACCATGAATCCTAAGTTAGTGAAAATTATTGTAAATGACTTCTTTGCGCTCTTTTTATAAGTTTAACATAAACACAACTAGTGCTTTACCAACATAAACAAGTGGAAACGTTGCAGTCGGACGCAACCGACTGCGGTATACTCGATACCAGTATTAAAAATTTTGATGCCCATCCATGTGGGATGTCAATTGCTATCTTCATACCAAATTTGGTGACAT
>JARNME010000043.1:0-129771 GCA_030179655.1 Scaptomyza flava | reverse complement strand
TTAGCTCGAAGTTTGTATAAAGTGGGGAAAGGGGGGCTGGGGGCGGTATGGGTGGAATTGCATCCAAATTTTTGATGCAGATCTTTGTGGAATGTCAATTGCTATCTTCATAACAAATTTGGTGACTCTAGCTCAAAGTTGTAAAAGTGGGGAAAGGGGGGCTGGGGGCGGTATGGTTGGGCGTGGCATCCAAATTTTTGCTGCAGATCCTTGTGGAATGTCAAATGCTACCTTCATACCAAATTTGGTGACTCTAGCTCAAAGTTTGTATAAAGTGGGGAAAGGGGGGCTGGGGGCGGTATGGTTGGGCGTGGCATCCAAATTTTTGCTGCAGATCCTTGTGGAATGTCAAATGCTACCTTCATACCAAATTTGGTGACTCTAGCTCAAAGTTTGTATAAAGTGGGGAGAGGGGGGCTATGGGGCTGGGGGCAGTATGATTGGGCGTGGCATCCAAATTTTTGCGGCAGATCCTCGTGGAATGTCAAATGCTACCTTCATACCAAATTTGGTGACTCTAGCTCGAAGCATGTAAAAGGTGGTGAAAGGGGGGCTATGGGGCTTGGGGCGGTATGGGTGGGCGTGGCATTCAAATTTCTGCTTCCGATCCATGTGGGATGTCAATTGCTCTCTTCATACCAAATTTGGTGACTCTAGCTCGAAGTTTGTATAAAGTGGGGAAAGGGGGGCTGGGGGCGGTATGGTTGGGCGTGGCATCCAAATATTTGCTGCAGGTCCTTGTGGAATGTCAAATGCTACATTCATACCAAATTTGGTGACTCTAGCTCAAAGTTTGTATAAGGTGGGGAAAGGGGGGCGGAATGGATGGGCTAGGCTCCAAAACTTTGATGCAGATTGTTGGGGGTCGTTGCCAGCTATCTTCCTACCAAATTTGGTGGCTCTAGCTCCACTACTCTGGAAGATACACGCATTCCCGTTTTTTACGAAGCGTTGGGGCATCTGGGGGCGGCTAGGGCGGTATTGGTGGGCGTGGCATCCAAACTTTTGGTGCAGTTTTTGGGGGGTCATCATCAGCTAAATTGGCACCAAATTTGGTGGCTCTAGCTCAAAAACTGTGGGAGATATAGGCTTTTTTGACTTTAAAATGCGGGGGGGCTGGGGGCGGGATGGGTGAGCGTGGCTCCAAAACTTTGATGCAGTTCTTTTGGGGTCGTTACCAGCTATCTTCCTACCAAATTTGGTGGCTCTAGCTCCACTACTCTGGAAGATACACGCATTCCCGTTTTTTACGAAGCGTTGGGGCATCTGGGGGCGGCTAGGGCGGTATTGGTGGGCGTGGCATCCAAACTTTTGGTTCAGTTTTTGGGGGGTCATCATCAGCTAAATTGGCACCAAATTTGGTGGCTCTAGCTCAAAAACTGTGGGAGATATAGGCTTTTTTGATTTTAAAATGCGGTGGGTCTGGGGGCGGAAAGGGCGGGCGTGGCTCCAAAATTTTTGATGCAGTTTTTTGGGGGTTGCTAGTAGCTATCTTCTTACCAAATTTGGTAGTTCTAGCTGTAAGGGTGTGTGAAATATGCGGATTTATCGTTTTTGAGTTATCGAATTTATCGATTTGCCAGCCCCCCAGTTATCGTAGAGCCCCAATCTTGACACATTAATTTACTATCCCATAGATAAAGAGAATTGGAAATGTCAAGTCCCTAGCTTGAAGGGTGTGGAAAAAACTTGCACACATACGGACGGGCAGACGGACAGACACCATGACGGACATTGCACAAAACCAATATACTCTTTACCTTCGGTATCGAGTATAAAAAGAAGAATAAATCTTACCATACAATTATTAAACCAAATCTTATTATTTGGAGCCTCCTCCACAAACAGTATACAATAAAATCAAACCCTAATCTAAAATCAAAAAACAGGATTAAGAGCTAGGGTGTATAAAACGACTAATACAAAGGAAGAAAGAACCGAAAATACCAATATTTAGTGGGTATAAACCAATCCGGTGATAGTTAAAGTACATTATTTTAAAAACACACTACAATTAAAAATTTTAAGTACTCTACCGCCCGTTTTGCAAAATACCGACTCTCAAGTCATCTCGAGCTTTAGAACATCACAACCGTATTTTGCCATCGAAATTCAAGATTAATGCAAAGGTTCAAGAATAATAAAACACAATACAATGGTTTCTCGAATTAAATAAATAACTCAGATCATGAAAAAATAAATCCTTTAGCGACAATAAGTTTTGAGCAAAATAAGTCTCCTTAAGAAATAATTATAATAATTATATGAATAAATTCGCCCTTATAACATGGCATCTAATAGATACTGAACCCTTAAATTAGAACACTTAACGTATTCATACTTTTCGAAACAGTGTAAGACTCATATCTCGAACTGATAAGCTAGTTCAATGCACTTCCTTATTAAATGCAAGAAAAATGGGGAGAATAATGAAATAAAATATTACCATCCATCAATTATAAGAAATTAGTAACGAAATTTTGTAAGTTCAAGCAATGAGTTTGGAAATATAAAAATCTAACATAATCACTAAAAAAGTAGAAATGTCCATAGGTTGACAGTTAAAATATATTAAAGCAATCAATTATTAAGTGAAAAAATCAATGTCCGATCGATTTCCCTGTTAAAATTAAGTTAACTTGGTAAGGACAATAATACAATCTATCTCGTTTTAAGCGTAAAGCCTAGTCAAAATAGCTAACTACATAACATAAAATGTTTAAAAATCTGTAGAATACTAAGTTGAAGAAAACGATTAAATATAACACAAATTAAGATAGGGTATCATACAACGTCAATAGAAGAATTTTTGAAGTCAGTAAATTAGTACAAAACACATTCCTTATACATTTTTATCGTAGGTAGCATACTGAAAAAGAGTTGGTAAACCCCGTTTATAAAAAAAAAATCAAGCTGCTAAGAAAATCTTAGTGTTTTCATTTTCTTTATTTTAGAAATTGAATTGATATGTGAGTTTGATGAAATAATTTTAGTTGAGTATAAGAAATAGTTTGACGGATATCTTAAATATGAAAAGTGTCATTTCATGAAAATCTTAAAGCGAGCAGAGGGAAAGTTAAGGAAATGATTATTTGATAAGCCTAAAAGATTACCTTAAGGAATTTAAAGAATGTATAAGCAAAATAAATTATTACTGAGATAGAACGGAATCCAATATATGGGGATTAAAAAAATAATAATAACAGTAATCTCAATAAACGATGAAGTATAAATATTAAGATCAAAATTAGTTTGTTGAAACATGATTTACTATACCAGCTACACGAACTTCGTTAAGCTTTCAAGTGAGTACTAGAACTAAGGCTTATAATATTGAGTTAAAAAAGCTTTTTATAAAGCCGAAACAAAATCATGGAGTATGACTTGTGTGTTTTACCGGCTTGTCATTAATCTTAATGTTCGGTGTTTGTGTTTGGTAAATCCCTCAACGGAACAAGCTTAATATAAATCTTAAATTTAAAATACTACAAAAATCTATAAAAAAAAAAATAAAAATATATATATATGAAATAAAATTAAAACATACCCATAAGAAAAACATAATTTGATAGTTTCTTAACAAAGTACACCAATTTAAAAAATGTTCATTGGTTTATTAAAAAGTTATACTAATTAGCTATATAAAAGTAACAGAAGTCAGTGCAATAATCAAAACAGATATATGCAAATAAAGGTTAGAAACGTAAGTAGCGAATAAGTTGGGTGTGCGTTAGAAGGAGGGACAATCAATTAACATACCACCTGGATTTCATAGACGCTCGTGTATAGAATCGCATAAGGGAGCGTGTTTTAATATAATAATACAAGCAGGATCACTTTTCCCTATAACACTTTCCCCCTCTAACACCTACTCTCTCTAATACTAACTCTCTCTTTCTCCCTCTAACACTTTCCTCCTCTTACAACTTCCCCCTATAATATTTCAAACTAAATCTGCAAGTCTCAATACTCTTGTGTTGATCTTGCTGCTGCTGCTGCGAAAAATTCCCATCCCTTGCTTACATAACACTCACGAATGTTGTTGTTCTTGTTGTTGTTGCTGATGCTTTTGATCATAACAATGCGGCCTACGAATGTACTGCCCTTTGACTAGCGTACTTCAAACAAGCACAATCTTGTCTCAATCCTTTTATTCTTTGATCACAGGTTTTCAAAAACATTCATTGTTTATGTTTTGCCTGCAGGTGTGCAAGGCAACGCACGTCAAACAGCCGCCCTCTCGACTCTCTCTTATCTACTTATTCGTATCTAACACCTTCTCCCTCTAACACTTTCCCCCTCTATCCTTTCCCCCTCTATCCTTTCCCCCTCTGACACCTTCTCCCTCTAACACTCCCCCTCATACACCTTCTCCCTCTAACTCTTTATAATCTAAATGTACAAGTATCAATACTCTTGTTTAAAAACAATGTGTTGATCTTGCTGCTGCTGCCGCTGCAAAAGAAAATTCCCATCCTTGCACACATAACGCCCCCACGAAGGTTGTAGTTGATGTTGTTGAAAATTACAATGCACGTGTGCAGAGCAACGTATTTAAAACTGAAGCACACTTGACTCTAGCACTAAGTGGTTAAATAGCTAAAACTGATCCTCTCATTCACACAGTCATAAAGATCAACGTATTGATCCTGCCGCTGCTGCTGCTGCTGCGTAGCAAAATTTGCATCCCTTGTTCACAGAACCCCACGAATCTGTATGTTCTTATTGTTGTTGTTGTTGCTGTTGACCATAATAATGCAACGTACATCGAACAAGCGTTCGCTTTTCTCTATTTTCTATCCTTCCTTCCTTTGCACACTGCTACTCATGACCATAAACAGGTTTACAATGCCACTCACGTCAAAGAGGCGCCCTCTCGATTCCAGATCCTTTGATCACTACTACTCATGAACATAAACATTCATTCATGATTGCTTGCTTTCAGGTTAACAATGCAACGCACGTCAAACAGGCGCACTCTCGACTCTCTCTTATCTATCCTTTCTTCCTGTGCACACTGCACCTCATGACCATAAACAGGTTTACAATGCCACGCACGTCAAAGAGGCGCATAATTGACTCTAACACTAGTTAGGTAAATAGCCAAATCTGTTCCTCTGATCACCTGCTTGCAGGTGTATAATGCAACGCAGGTTTAACAGGCACGCACTTGACTCCAAATCCTTTGATCACTAATTCTCACAGATGCTTCTGGTAAAGTGGTGGCCTAGGAATGTTAATCCTTTGTTCTCCACCCTAGTCTTATCAAAGGAGGGATACGATCATGGGAAAAAAAGGGTCATAAATTATAATATGGTAGGGGGTCAAAAATCAAGGGGTCAAAAAACAAGGGTCAAAAAACAAGGGGGCGATAAAAGAGTCATAAAATTTAATGGGGTCATAAATTATGATTGGGGGTAATTAAAGTGACAGCTACTTCCTGTCACAGAACCGCCAATTCCCTACTACTCATAGCTCATTTGTTTCAGCCAAAATCCCAACAAAAATCAGTGAAATAAAGAAATTAAACAATTGAAAGGAAAAATAGCCAAGTATCATAAAACAAACCGTAGGGTCCACATTGTTGCGATCCTTTGACCAATTAAAAAACTATTTTCATGTAGCGCGCACCAGTTTAGAAATATGTTGATTTTGGTAGTTTGGAGACTGTCTAGATACGGAGCATATGTTCAACTTAACTCTAATATATGTAAAGTTCTTAACTTTAAAGCTCTAGCTCGTCGCTACGCCGGATGTGCAACTGCTGATATTGCGCCTCGTGCAAGGTATCGCGTTGCGATTCGGTCAACGGCGGAGTCGCTCCACCGTTAATTACTCTCCTCTTCAAGTCGGGTCCGTCCTCGGTCACGAACCAGTGAAAGTATTAGGACTGCCGCGGCGCTCAAAATAAGACCAGCTTCACAGAGAAAAAAATCCGTTCTCGCTAGTACAAAATCAAGAACATCCGTTGACAAAAACTGCCTAAGCACGGATTTTCTTCATATGAGAACGGTTTTCTTAGATTGAGAACGGAAAATTTAAGACCGAAAAGAACGACTTGTTCTTGAAACCGTTCTTAATATGATAACATTGGTTCTTAAAGAACAATATGTGCTTGAATTAAGACAAGCATTAGTTGTTGTTTTTAAAAAAAATTAAATTTTTATAACATATTGACACTAAATGGTGGGTAATTCATGTAAACTACTATAAACTACTATAATATTGTTATTAAACTTATTGTTGCTGTGGGGAGACATTTTAAGTATTTTACTGAATATAGCTTTGTTTATAATAGTTAATTTTTTTAGCAAATACTCTTATATGCTAGAGAAATATTTTAAACATAAATTAAATTCATATGTTTATTCTTACCTGTAACGAAACTTCAATGCCTTTGCCGAGATTCGAACTTGAGACCTCTCACGTATTCCACGCTGAAGCCTTAGCTATTGCGCTATTACTGAACTTATTTCCTTCGAAGTTAAGTTTAATGTTAGCCAATCAGATTTCGCCTTAGCTTCGAGGAGTCAATCTGTTCATATTGTATGAACAGTGTTCTTAATTTGGTACAAATAGAACCAATTTCGTTCTATGTGTACCAAATTAAGAAACAATGTTCTTATAATGGACCAATATCAACATACGGCTCTTAAACCAAGAACGTATGTTCATAATTTAAGAACAAAATCAAAATTAAGAACATGTTTTAAGAACGCCGTTCGTATTTTAATACCAAAAAAATAAGAACGAAAAGTCTGAAAAACTAAGAACATTTGTTCTTATTATTTTTTTCTCAGTGTACAGACGCTACTGCGGATCTGATTTTCACCTGCGACCGTTATTTGCTAATGTGCCTTAGGCTGTCGATGCTCATCTGGTGGAGTAATGCTCAGTAGCTTTTGGTGCCCAATTGGTGCGATGGCGAGGCTGCTGAAGTGGGTACTTTTTTGGGGGTGCCGTTGTAGTTGGTAAACTTCCTTCCGTTTATGTGCGCCACTTCGTTATATAAAGCTTATGATAAACAAGTGTAAACGTTGCAGTCGGACGCAACCGACTGCGGTATACTCGATACCAGTATTAAAAATTTTGATGCCCATCCATGTGGGATGTTAATTGCTTTCTTCATACCAAATTTGGTGACTCTAGCTCGAAGTTTGTATAAAGTGGGGAAAGGGGGGCTGGGGGCGGTATGGGTGGAATTGCATCCAAATTTTTGATGCAGATCTTTGTGGAATGTCAATTGCTATCTTCATAACAAATTTGGTGACTCTAGCTCAAAGTTTGTAAAAGGGGGAAAGAGGGGCTGGGGGCGGTATGGTTGGGCGTGGCATTCAAATTTTTGGTGCAGATCCTTGTGGAATGTCAAATGCTACCTTCATACCAAATTTGGTGACTCTAGCTCAAAGTTTGTATAAAGTGGGGAAAGGGGGCTGGGGGCGGTATGGGTGGAATTGCATCCAAATTTTTGATGCAGATCTTTGTGGAATGTCAATTGCTATCTTCATAACAAATTTGGTGACTCTAGCTCAAAGTTTGTAAAAGTGGGGAAAGGGGGGCTGGGGGCGGTATGGTTGGGCGTGGCATTCAAATTTTTGCTGCAGATCCTTGTGGAATGTCAAATGCTACCTTCATACCAAATTTGGTGACTCTAGCTCAAAGTTTGTATAAGGTGGGGAGAGGGGGGCTATGGGGCTGGGGGCGGTATGGTTGGGCGTGGCATCCAAATTTTTGCTGCAGATCCTTGTGGAATGTCAAATGCTACCTTCATACCAAATTTGGTGACTCTAGCTCGAAGCATGTAAAAGGTGGTGAAAGGGGGGCTATGGGGCTTGGGGCGGTATGGGTGGGCGTGGCATTCAAATTTTTGCTGCCGATCCATGTGGGATGTCAATTGCTATCTTCATACCAAATTTGGTGACTCTAGCTCGAAGTTTGTATAAAGTGGGGAAAGGGGGGCTGGGGGCGGTATGGGTGGGCGTGGCATCCAAATTTTTGATGCAGATCTATGTGGAATGTCAATTGCTATCTTCATACAAAATTTGGTGACTCTAGCTCAAAGTTTGTAAAAGGTGGGGAAAGGGGGGTGGAAGGGGTGCGCGTAGCTCCAAAACTTTGATGCAGTTTTTTGGGGGTCGTTGCAAGCTATCTTCCTGCCAAATTTGGTGGCTCTAGCTCCACAACTTTGGAAGATACACGCATTCCCGTTTTTGACGAAGCGTTGGGGTGGATGGGGGCGGCTAGGGTGGTATTGGTGGGCGTGGCATCCAAACTTTTGATGCAGTTTTTGGGGGGTCATCATCACCTATCTTGGCACCAAATTTGGTGGCTCTAGCTCAAAAACTGTGGGAGATATACGCTTTTTTGACTTTAAATTGCGGTGGGGCTGGGGCGGAATGGGTGGGCGTGGCTCCAAAATTTTGATGCAGTTTTTTGGGGGTTGCTAGTAGCTATCTGCCCACCAAATTTGGTAGTTCTAGCTGTAAGGATGTGCGAAATATGAGGACTTATCGTTTTTGATTTATCGAATTTATCGATTTGCCAGCCCCCCAGTTATCGTAGAACCCCCATCTTGACACTTTAATTTACTATCCCATTGATAAAGAGAATTGGAAAGTTTCAAGTCTCTAGCTTGAAGGGTGTGGAAAAAAGTTGAGAACATACAGACGGACAGACGGACGGACACCATGACGGACATTGCACAAACCCAATATACTCTTTACCTTCGGTATCGAGTATAAAAATAAATAATCAACGGCTGTAATATTAACAGTAGAAGTAAAGCTATAATACTTTTTATAATTTAACTGAATATGTTTATTATACCATAACAGTTTTCTAAGAAACTATTCGAAAATTTTAACTCTTGAAACATCATTTTGACTTGTGGCAATTCTTGTAGCGCTGGGACTGCATATGTTGTCAATCACTCAAATAGTTACAATTTGTAAGCATTCGTTAGAGTTCCCTCTACAAACGCACACCGATAATATTTAAATGCTTTATTAAGCCAGTTTTCTGAGCTGTCTACCTATTTAAGGCCCAGTCTTGCAGCTGGTTGAAGATACTGTCGCTATCTCTCGCTGAATTTTGAGTGGAACACCACACCAAGACTTCTGTCACAAGACTTGACACTTGCCGCATAGAAAGTGAGCTGCTGCTCCACATGGACTGGACAACTTTGGACAGTTGAAGTTCAGATAGTTGCTCCACAAAACAAAATTAAAAAAAAAATATATATATAAATAAATAAATAACTAAAAATAAAAGCGCTGGTGCGCATTTTCAACAAAAAGGAAACACTTGACTTTCCATAACGAAGCCTCCGCCGTAGCAAAGTCAACAACAGCAGTCACAGTCAAACTATAATCACAGTCACGCCTGCGACTCACACTTTGACTTTAGCAAATGAATGCAAGTGCAAACAGGATTTTCAAGTTGTTTGGGAAAGTAACAGTGATGTGCGGCTAACAACGTCAACAGCTGTTGCAACAACAGCAACAACCAGCAGAAGAAGCAACAAAAGCATGCATTTATTGCCGTTTTGGTATTAGTTTCAGTTTAGTTTACCCAGCAAGCAATTGGAAGATTTTTTTGATCAGAAACTCCATTCCGAGTCTAAATCGAGTCATTTTCATGCTTTAAAAACGATTAACCGCTTATGCGATTAAAGCGCGACTCGAAAAGGACTCGCATGTATGCCTTATATATGATGAATCGCGCAAAACTTGAGGCAACCAAAAATTGAGCACGCCAGCGATTGACATATTCTTACTTTGTCATGCACGATTACTTTGAACAGCGACTCGCTTGCATGCTCAAAACATGATTTTGCTAACCACACTTAAAGTAGTCATAACAAGATCATCCACGCGATTGAAATATGCTAGCAGGTGGCCGATGTAAAACTGTTTTGTTATTGTTATTTCTCGGTTAATGCATTCTTATCTCTTTTTATTCTAACTTTGCATTTCAAAACATTGTTTTTGAGCACATTTCGAATGCAGCAAAGCGTTTCATAAACATCAGATTATTGAAAGAGATCAGTTCGGTGAGCAGTTTTCATAGTAATTATAGATAATTATAATTACTAATTATAAACGCGATAATGTCAGCCAAACAAATAAAACGGTTAGCAAAAAGAGAAACCCAAAGATTATTATTTCCAGAAGTTAAAAATGAAAATATTACGAAAATTAATGAGCCGGCTGTAAGCACCCCACCTTACTCCATTCACAATCTTTTAAGCGATTTGTGCAATGAGATAAGAGTGCTGAAGTCAGGTTTGAAAGTTGAGGTGCAGAATTTGAAAGACAATACACGCTCAATTGCAAAATTGACTCAAGAGGTTATTGCTGTCAAGCTTGAAAACCGAAACCTCCACATTGACGCTGACACACCCGAGGAGCTTCCTGAGCTTGAAAATCTTCCTTTCGCCGCTCTAAATAATATAGTGCAGTTCGATGAGGAAATACAGCAGAATGATGGGAAACTAAAAAAATGTGTAAGTATTAATTTGATATACAGTACGACCTCGATTAACGCAACCCTCGTTACACGAAACTCCTCGATTATTGCAACACCCGAATTCTTAACATTGTTGACTCTGTTAACGCAACTTAAAAAAAAAAAATTAACTTATTTAACGCAACTTCCTAAGGAAAAGTATGTTTTAGTTCGTTTTTACCACTTTTCTTTCGTTCTCTTTTCGTTTTTTATACTCGATACCGAAGGTAAAGAGTATATTGGTTTTGTGCAATGTCCGTCATGGTGTCTGTCCGTCTGTCCGTCTGTATGAACGCAAGTTTTTTCCACACCCTTCAAGCTAGAGACTTGAAACTTTCCAATTCTCTTTATCAATGGGATAGTAAATTAAAGTGTCAAGATTGGGGTTCTACGATAACTGGGGGGGCTGGCAAATCGATAAATTCGATAAATCAAAAACGATAAGTCCGCATATTTCACACACCCTTAAAGCTAGAACTACCAAATTTGGTAAGAAGATAGCTACTAGCAACCCCCAAAAAACTGCATCAAAGTTTTGGAGTCACGCCCACCCATTCCGCCCCCAGCCCCCCCCCGCATTTAGAAATCAGAAAAGCTTATATCTCCCACAGTTTTTGAGCTAGAGCCACCAAATTTGGTGCCAAGATAGGTGATGATGACCCCCCAAAAACTGCATCAAAAGTTTGAATGCCACGCCCACCAATACCACCCTAGCCGCCCCCAGATGCCCCAACGCTTCGTCAAAAACGGGAATGCGTGTATCTTCCAGAGTTGTGGAGCTAGAGCCACCAAATTTGGCAGGAAGATAGCTTGCAACGACCCCCAAAAAGCTGCATGAAAGTTTTGGAGCCACGCACACCCCTTCCACCCCCTTTCCCCACCTTTTACAAACTTTGAGCTAGAGTCACCAAATTTTGTATGAAGGTAGCAATTGACATTCCACATAGATCTGCATCAAAAATTTGGATGCCACGCTCACCCATACCGCCCCCAGCCCCCCTCTCCCCACCTCTTTAAACTCTGAGCTATAGTCACCAAATTTTGTATGAAGGTAGCAATTGACATTCCACATAGATCTGCAGCAAAACTTTGGATGCCACGCCCACCCATACCGCCCCCAGCCCCCCTTTCCCCATTTTTTACAAACTTTGAGCTAGAGTCACCAAATTTGGTATGAAGATAGCAATTGACATTCCACACAGATCTGCAGCAAAAATTTGGATGCCACGCCCACCCATACCGCCCCCAGCCCCCCTCTCCCCACTTTTTACAAACTTTGAGCTAGAGTCACCAAATTTGGTATGAAGATAGCAATTGACATTCCACACAGATCTGCATCAAAACTTTGGATGCCACGCCCACCCATACCACCCCCAGCCCCCCTTTCAACAGCTCTTACAAACTTTCGGCTAGAGTCACCAAATTTGGAAGGAAGATAGTTGGTGGCATCCCTATCTGCATCGGAGAATCTTTAAGGATCTTTGCAATCAGGCCTCTTTTTACCTGTTTTAATACTGGTATCGAGTATGCCGCAGTCGGTTGCGTCCGACTGCAACGTTTCCACTTGTTATTTTACATGCTTGCGAAAATGATAATATGGAGAAATCATTGTACGCGTGGTTTCTAAAACAAAGAGAGCGTAATTTTCCTATTTCTAAAGAAATTGTAAAAAAGTACAGACCCCAATTTCTCAATTTTTTAAAAAATAAGTTAAACAATGTGAAATTCTTGCTTTAAACAAGGACTTATTCGAAAAAATTTAATTTTAAAGGTAAGCGAAGGCATCTTTTATTTAAAAAGGTCTCATGGTAACCAGAAAATTTCACATCAGTTTTCGCAACCAGCTCAGTTTTCGCAACTGGCCAAATTTTAATAGGTTGCGTTAACCGAGGTCGTACTTTATCTATGTTTTAAAATTTGGAAATTAATTAGGGAAATTTTCTGAAAAAATGTGTAGCGCAAACTGGGGGAGATGGCCATTCGCAATTTTTGCGAGCAGCCATACGAAAAGTATTTTCCGACAAAGCGGCTTCCGGATACAGCTGAAAAGGTACAGCCCATAAGCCAAGTGCTGAAAAATGCATTCTTGTTGCAATAATTAAAAGTAAGTATACACTTCCATTATTAGGAAAAAAGTCATATTTAAAAAAAATTAACATTCATATTTTTATACCCTTAACCCATAAAATGGGTTAATAAGGGTATAATGGTTTTGTGCAAAAGTTTGTAACAGGCAGAAGGAAGCATCTCCGACCCCATAAAGTATATATATTCTTGATCAGCATCAACAGCCGAGACGATATAGCCATGTCCGTCTGTCCGTCCGTCTGTCCGTCTGAATGAACGCGTGGATCTCAGAGACTACAAGAGCTAGAGACTTCTGATTCAGATTATCGATAACTATTCTGGTTTCCGATATACACATAATATCGATAGCAAAAAATATCGAATTTTGAAAATGTAAAAATTAGGATTAAAGTAATGGGTAACGATAGAACTTTTCTGAAAATTTCGTCCAAATCGGTTAAGAAACACCGGAGACATCGAATTTTATCGCTTGAAGCTAAGTCAGTATACCAAAGTCAATTATAAATTTAATTTATTTATTGCAACTGCATTTTGTTCACCCCAAGGATAGGCTCAAAAAAAAAAAAAAAAAAAAAAACACATTTAATTTAAGTACAATTAATAACTTGTTATTATGTAAATAGTTAATGCAGGGAGCTATATTAATATTTTTGTAATTTTATGAGAGATATTAATATTATTTAAATACAGTACGACCTCGGTTAACGCAACCTAATAAAATTTGGCCTGTTGCGAAAACGGACGTGGTTGCGAAAACTGAGGCGAAATTTTCCGGTGGCCTCGAGCTCTTTTTTAAAATACAGATGCCTTCGCTTACCTTTAAAATTAAATAAAATCGAATAAGACTGCGTTTAAAGCAAGGATTTACTATTATTTTTATTTAGTTTTTGAAAAATTATGAAATTTTTGTCTGAACTTTTTACAATTTATGCTTTTCTGAACTGCTGTTTCGCGAAGATCTTGAAGCTTCAAAATGTCATTTATTGGAAGTTCCGTCTGTTCAGCCCATTTAATGAAAGTGTTCAAAGAGTTAATAGCAGTTTGCAGTTTAATTTTTGGTGAAGCCACAACAACATCAATGGTGATTTCGTCTGCACTTTCGATTTCATCCACTTCGCCTGCAGCTGGAATATCATCGCTTTCATTTTCGTAAATCCAGTCAATTATTTCATTATTAGAAATTGAATTTTCGGCTGTAACTTCACGAAGATGATTGGAAACAGTGCTAATCATTGCTTGTTCATGAAGTAGTTCATCTCTAATTACTTTTAACGGCAAATCATCTTCATCAGTCCATTGATCATTAGAACAAGCCAACAAAATCCAGCAATTTTTTATAGCATTAGATGACACTTTACCCCATGCATTAGAAAGCAAACAAACTGCATGCCACAAGTTAAATGCTTTGATTTTGCTCTGCATATTTTGGCCTTCACTTCCGATTAAATGAGCCAAGAGACATTTTTTGTAATTGAGTTTTGTTAAGTTTATAACATTTTGGTCCATTGGCTGAAGAATAGCAGTGCAGTTGGGTGGAAAGCACATTATGGAGATCATTCCGTCGTCACTTCTTAAGTTTCCATCTTTCGGATGACAAAGTGCGTTATCTAAAAGCAACAGCGCTCTTTGTGGAAGATTTTTAGAAGAAAGGAATAATCTAACCTGAAAAAATAAATAAAATAAGGATCAAAAGGTCAGTCCATATTTGATTATCTGCATTTAGTTTTTTTTTTTACTTACCTCAGGAACAAACACATCGTGAAACCATTCTTCAAAAAATCTTAATGTCATCCATGCATTTTTGTTTGCTTTGTACACGACCGGTAAGCTCCCATAGTTTGGGAATGCTCTGGGGTTCAATGATTTCCCGATAACGAGCGGTTTAACTTTGTGCTCACCAGAAGCATTTGTGCAAGCCAGAAATGTTATGCGCTCCTTGCTTACTTTGCGACCAGGTGCACTTGCTTCATTGGCTCTAACAAGAGTTTTATTTGGCAGCACTTTATAAAATAATCCAGACTCATCAGCATTATAAATCTGATCTGCACTTAAATCGAGCTCTTTGACTTTCTCTCGAAACTCCTTTAGAAACGGCTCGACAAGGATTGGCTTATTCGACAATTTCTCACCGCAAACTATTAGCATGCGAATGCCGTGTCGTTTTTTAAAATTAGAAAACCATCCGTTACTCGCGTGGAATTTACTAGATTTATCTTCAAGTCTGCCATGCAACTGACGCGCCTTTGCTTTTACAATTTCTATTCATATAGGCAAATTGCGATCTCTTTGCTTCAAAAACCACGCCTACAATGATTTTTCCATTTTAGCATATTCGCAAGTTCTAATTGAAACACGCTTTCCTGGCCCGGATTCCGCATTTGTAATAAACTTTTTTAGAGCAACGTCATTCCGTTTAATCCTACTTATTGTGGATTTATGGACATGATACTCCTGGCATATCGACTGTCCAGTTTTTCTAAAATTCCACATTTTTGTGATAAGTATTGTAAGTTTATTTAAATGTTTTGTTACTGGCATATTGAAAGCAGCAGCAGAGTGAACCAACCGATCGCAAAATAAATTCCATGAAAGTGAGTGAGCGCAGGCACCAGCCATACATACATACACGCATAATGCGTGTGATTCCCCAGTTTATATTTTTTAGCAGAGACGAATGAACAAATGAACAAAAGAGAATGAAAAAGAGTGGTAAAAACGAACTAAAACATACGATTTCCTTAGGAAGTTGCGTTAAATGAGGTAATTTTTTTTTAAAAGTTGCGTTAACTGAGTCAACAATGTTAAAAATTCGGGTGTTGCAATAATCGAGGAGTTGCGTGTTTCGAGGGTTGCGTTAACCGAGGTCGTACTGTAGTTAATGCAAGGATTATTAATAATTTTGTAATTTTCAGCGGAATATAAGTAATATAGTGTATAGCATGCACGATATATGCGCGACTCGCTTGCATGCTCAAAAATGATTCCATGCACGAAATGTAAGGAAGTCAAAAAATGAACATGCAGGTAATTGAAATATGCTTTGTATCATTAATAGAACTTATGGGCAATTATACCATGCTGCTTTTGATTCGAAATACGAATCGAAAATTAGTCGAAACTGCGGTGACAAGCGACCCCTCAAGAAGAGTCGCGTTCGGGAACTGTTTTCTCCCGAAGAGAGTATATTTTTCGATCAGAAAAAGAGCTCATAAATGTTTTCTTTTAATCATATGGCGACTCGAAAATAACTCGCTTGTGATTCAAAATGCTTTCTGGGTAAGTGTAATGGATGGCAACAGCGACAGCAACGAACGTGGCATGCCAGTGGCACACCAGTAGCACCAGCAATACCAAAAACAACAACAATAGAGTCATCAATTTACAGGCCTTACAGTATTTTGTATTTTTTTCCTACTACTACTACAACAACTACAACACTTGGCATTTTTTTTACTGCAAACTGTTAATGCCAAAACAATTGTTGCGTCCAAATAAATTGCCGGGCATTAAACACTAAAATTCAATTGCAGCGGAAAATTGAGTTGAATTACGACCAAGCAATCACCAAGGGCATTGTGTGACACATTTTATTGGACATTGTTTTATTGCCCAAAAAAAAAAAAAAAAAGATCAAAAAAATCAAGCCAAACTTGCACCTCTCTTTTTGAAAATGACGCTACCAATTGCTGTTGTTAGTGTTTCGTTGTTGTAGTTGCAAGCAATTTCTAATTGACTTATTGGCAGTCACAGTTGCTCATCCATTTGTGGCACGCAGCTGTGCGTGCATGCGGATGAGCTGGCTCTTATATTAATCTCCAGCTGCAATGAAACAAAAATAGCAACAATTAAAACCCACATTGAATATTTATTGTTTTTTAATAATCTCATCTATTTGATGATATCGACAAAGTAAACAGGCATCTGTTACTATCATCATAATCTTTATACATCTATCGCGATTCTTCTGGCTTTCAACCGTTCTATTTATCTTTCCTTCCACACGGTTATCTTAAGAGCTTTCGAACTCTCTCTCTCTCTCTCTCTCTCTCCCTCTCTCTCCCTCTCTGCGCATAAATCTAACTCGAGATTTCTAAGTATGAAATGTTCATATGTTATGCTGTAGTGTACACTATACTATAAAGTTTGACAAACTTTTCACACAGTTTGACAGCCATGTTAAGGCAATTAAATAAAACAAGTAAAAAAAATCAATAAACTTTTAACAATTGCTTCTGTGATAGTTGCCGGCATTACTTGAGAATATTGGTCCCATTATTTTTACTTGCAAACTTCAGCTTGTTATTCAAGAAACGGAAATAATGAAATGAGCTTATTGACTTTTTAAAGAACGTATAAATATATGATGAGATAAATAATGTCAAACTTGACCCATTTTCTGTTACGCTGCAATCAATTTTTAGCAAAGTTTTTTTAAAAAGTGATTTTTCTAGGGTAATGAGGGCCCGCTGAACTGAAATCTTTCACCAGAATTTGACTATATCTTGGTCTAAATGTAAGAATTTTTGCAACACCTCCCAAAGAGGCTCAAAAGAGGTTCGGCAGAACTTGTCCACGCCAGACTAGCATTATTGCATGTTATTGCTTCGGATATGCTTCCCCATGCCTTTATACTCTTTTACCCATAATACACTGTATAAAACACATAAAATTTAATAGATCATTCAGTTGGGTGGTGGATATTGGTAAGTCGAAGGTGAAAAACCAACTGGTCGTCTGAGCCAGGCATTTATAAGGCTAAAGTTGTGCTTGTGTTAAACATCAAATGTACATTTTTTACCCTTAACCCATAAAATGGGTAAATAAGGGTATAATGGTTTTGTGCAAAAGTATGTAACAGGAAGCATCTCTGACCCCATAAAGTATATATATTCTTGATCAGCATCAACAGCCGAGACGATATAGCCATGTCCGTCTGTCCGTCTGTATGAACGCGTGGATCTCAGAGACTACAAGAGCTAGAGACTTCAGATTTTGTATATAAGTTCTCCTATACCATGAGAAGAACAAGTTTGCTTCAAATCATCGATAACTATTCTGGTTTTCGATATACACATAATATCGATAACAATAAAATATCGAATTCGGAAAATGTAAAAATGAGGGTTGAAATAATGGATAACGATAGAACTTTTCTGAAAAATTCGTCCAAATCGGTTAAGAAACACCGGAGATATCTAATATTATCGATTGAAGTTAAGTCAGTATACCAAAGTCAATTATAAATTTAATTTACATATTTATTGCAACTGGGTGCAGGGTATCTTCTAGTCGGGCTCTCCCGACTAGAGCCTTGTTACTTGTTTATTACTGCTCTTCTGTTTCGCTTGCATAAATGTATTTACATAGTATAATGCAGTCGACGAATTAATATTATTGATAGCTTTGGGCTTGTAAGCCAGCGCGGAGAGCTTAACGCCGATAAAATCTGGAAAGCTTTTCATGCTTACTAATTAGATGCACCCATACACAACAGAAAACATGAAAACAAGCATATAAATACCCTGTAATTGGTTTCAAAGTGTCAGAGAAAAACTTTAAAATTAATTTTGTCAACCATTTATTTACATATTGATGCTTATAGTATACGAAACCAATATAGTATGTCTGTTGGTAGTAAAAATTGCACAAGGGAAATTTTTTAATAACGTTTAATACACTCCAATCTCGCTAATCCGGCTACCCCTTTATCCGGCACCTCTACAATCCGACATTTTTTTAGATTTTTGGCTAATCCGGCAACCGCTCTACAATCCGACAATTTTTTCAGACTACTGGCTGATCCGGGAACCGCTCTACAGTCCGACATTATCACCGCTTTTTAATTCATTCATTTTCTCATTCTATGTCTGTTCTTATTTTTCGAACAACCTATTTTTTCAATTTTACGCGACCAGTAGTCGCCAATGAATAATAGAATACCGTTATCAATAGTGCGTCGTTAAAATAATTTTCGCTGCAACTGGCTGATTCGGCAACCGCTCTATAGTCCGACATTTTTCACCGCTTTTTTATTCATTCATTTTCTCATTTATTATTTATTTTTTATTACGCATTTTCTTTTTCTTTTTCTATTTTCTTTTACGCAACCAGTAAGCGCCAATTTATAATGAAAAATGCGTCGCTAAAATAATTTTGGGTGGCTTGTGTACTATAATCTGTTTCAGTGCGAATGCATCGTTCTTTGGCGAATGGTGTTTTAATACTCGATACCGAAGGTAAAGAGTATATTGGTTTTGTGCAATGTCCGTCATGGTGTCTGTCCGTCTGTCCGTCCGTCCGTCTGTCCGTCTGTCCGTCCGTATGTGTGCAAGTTTTTTCCACACCCTTCAAGCTAGGGACTTGAAACTTTCCAATTCTCTTTTTCTATGGGATAGTAAATTAAAGTGTCACGATTGGGGTTCTACGATAACTGGGGGGCTGGCAAATCGATAAATTCGATAACTCAAAAACGATAAATCCGCATATTTCACACACCCTTACAGCTAGAACTACCAAATTTGGTAAGAAGATAGCTACTAGCAACCCCCAAAAAACTGCATCAAAAATTTTGGAGCCACGCCCCCCCATTCCACCCCCAGATCCCCCGAATTTTAAAGTCAAAAAAGCCTATATCTCCCACAGTTTTTGAGCTAGAGCCACCAACTTTGGTGCCAATTTAGCTGATGATGACCCCCCAAAAACTGCACCAAAAGTTTGGATGCTACGCCCAACAATACCGCCCTAGCCGCCCCCAGATGCCCCAACGCTTCGTAAAAAACGGGAATGCGTGTATCTTCCAGAGTAGTGGAGCTAGAGCCACCAAATTTGGTAGGAAGATAGCTGGTAACGACCCCAAAAGAACTGCATCAAAGTTTTGGAGCCACGCCCACCCATCCCGCCTCCAGCCCCCCCGCATTTTGAAATCAGAAAAGCCTATATCTCCCACAGTTTTTTGAGCTAGAGTCACCAAATTTGGTGCCAAAATAGATGATGATGACCCCCCAAAAACTGCATCAAAAGTTTGGATGCCACGCCCACCAATAACGCCCTAGCCACCCCCATCTGCCCCAACGCTTCTTCGGAAACGGGAATGCGTGTACATTCCAGAGTAGTGGAGCTAGAGCCACCAAATTTGGTAGGAAGATACCTGGCAACGACCCCCAACAATCTGCATCAAAGTTTTGGAGCCTAGCCCATCCATTCCGCCCCCCTTTCCCCACCTTATACAAACTTTGAGCTAGAGTCACCAAATTTGGTATGAAGGTAGCATTTGACATTCCACAAGGACCTGCAGCAAAAATTTGGATGCCACGCCCAACCATGCCGCCCCCAGCCCCCCTTTCCCCACTTTATACAAACTTCGAGCTAGAGTCACCAAATTTGGTATGAAGAGAGCAATTGACATCCCACATGGATCGGCAGCAAAAATTTGAAAGCCACGCCCACCCATACCGCCCCAAGCCCCATAGCCCCCCTTTCACCACCTTTTACATGCTTCGAGCTAGAGTTACCAAATTTGGTATGAAGGTAGCATTTGACATTCCACAAGGATCTGCAGCAAAAATTTGGATGCCACGCCCAACCATACCGCCCGCAGTCCCCCTTTCCCCACTTTATACAAAATTTGAGCTAGAGTCACCAAATTTGGTATGAAGGTAGCATTTGACGTTCCACAAGGATCTGCAGCAAAAATTTGGATGCCACGCCCAACCATACCGCCCGGAGCCCCCCTCTCCACACTTTATACAAACTTTGAGCTAGAGTCACCAAATTTAGTATGAAGATAGCAATTGACATCCCACATAGATCGGCACCAAAAATTTGAATACCACGCCCAACCATACCGCCCCCAGTCCCCCTTTCCCCACTTTTACAAACTTTGAGCTAGAGTCACCAAATTTGGTATGAAGATAGCAATTGACATCCCACATGGATGGGCATCAAAATTTTTAATACTGGTATCGAGTATACCGCAGTCGGTTGCGTCCGACTGCAACGTTTCCACTTGTTATAGTTGGCTTGTAAAATGTCAGCAAAAAGAAAGCACATAACCCTTACATTGAAAGAAAAAAATGATATTATTGAAAGTTGCAATAAAGGAGTATCTGTACAGTTATTAGCTGAGAAGTATGGAGTTGGCAGAGAGACAATATACGACATTCAGAAAAAAAAAGAACAAATACAGCAATTTATTTCTAATGTTGATACATCACCTGGTAATCGGAAAACAGTAAAAAGTGCGCATAATTCCGAATTAGAAACAGCTTTGTACACCTGGTTTTTGCAAGAACGGCGAAGAAACACTCCCATATCTGGGCCCTTACCGGCAGAGAAGGCGAAATTTTATTATGAAAAGATCACCGGAAAAACGGATTTCACAGCCAGCAGCGGCTGGTTGGAAGGTTTTAAAAAACGACATGGTGTGCGGTTTTTAAAAATAAAAGGAGAAAAACTTTCATGTGATGGCACACATATCGAAGAGTTCAAACAGCAGTTTTTGCGAAAAATTGCAGATTTAAATTTGTTACCATCTCAAATTTATAACGCGGACGAATCTGGATTATTTTGGCGTGTTCTTCCTAATAAAACTTTTGTAAGTTCAGATGAAACCGAGGCTTTGGGTCGAAAGATTAGTAAAGAAAGGGTGACATTTTTACCTTGCGCAAATGCTTCTGGCCAACATCGTTTAAAACTGCTCGTTATTGGCAAAGCCCAAAAACCAAGGGCCTTTAAAAACATAGACCTCCCAGTTTATTATTTTGGACAGAAAAGGGCTTGGATGACAAGAGATTTGTTCCAAAAATGGTTTTTTCAATGCTTCGTTCCAGAAGTGCGATAATGGTTGAAAGAACATAACTTGCCTCCAAAAGCTCTCCTGTTGCTCGATAACGCTCCAAGCCATCCTCCAGCAGATGCACTAACAAGTGATGATGAATTAATAACGGTTATGTTCATGCCTCCTAACTGCACACCTATACTACAACCTATGGATCACTGTGTAATTCAATGCATAAAAGAAAATTATAAAAAGAAACTTTTATTCGATGCTGTCTCTAAAGATGAAGGTGTTGAGTTATCATTGAAAACATTAAATATAAAAGATATGGTGTTTTTATTAACTTTCGCATGGAACTCAGTACGACCATGGACAATCATTTCATCTTGGAAACCTATGTGGCCAACTCTGCTTTCAATTTTAAATTCTCCAGTGCCTCTTATAACAGAAGTGGTTGACATTCATATGCCAGCCGTACTCCAGAATGTTTCTAATGAAACTGGAATTAATTGTGGCGAAATACTAAAGTGGTATGACAGCAGTAATGAAAACAATATTGCATCAGAATTCCTATTAGATGAAGACATCGTGGAAAACGCTATTGCTGCAGAAGAAGAAGATGACGATGACGATGACGATGAGCTACCCACTTCAACCTACACAATAAGTGCATCGGATGGAGTAAGAAATTTTGAATCATGCATTAAATTTGCGGAAGAACGAGGTTTTACTTACGCAGAAATTTTATTGCTAAAGCGAATGCAAGATAAAGCACTGAAAATGAAAAATGAAGCAATGGTACAAAAAAAAGTATATGATTATCTTTTATGAATAAATAAATTTTCGTATTTTTTTTTTGTCGGATTACAGGTGGTTTTTTTTTCAAATTGTCGGACTGTAGAGGTCATTAATTTCGCCTCTATAATCCGGAAAACTGGTCAATCCGACAAGCTTGTGCAAAACAATTGTCGGATTAGCGAGATCGGAGTGTACTTACAATGCGCAGTGGGCAAGGTAAAGTGCTCGTCACTGCATAAAATTGCATATATAAAAGTGAAACGAGGTTTGTTTATTAAATTTGCACAACATCCGCTGCTGTTGTTAACCATTTCCGTGTCCACGCCAACTGCGAATGGTAAACACTCACACTCGCACACACACGAACACTCCAAAATGGCCAAGGCTCCAGCACATGGACGCTCAAAAGGGGTGGAGCAGTGCACTCTTCGATATTGTAAAAACCGAAGTATGCGAGCAATAAATTCATGTTGAAACAAGTAAGAAGGCTCTAGTCGGGAGAGCCCGACTAGAAGATACCCTGAACCCAGTTGCAATAAATATATTTAATTTATATAAGACTTTGGTATACTGGCTTAGCTTCCATCGATTAAGTTCAATATCTCCGGTGTTTCTCAACCGATTTGGACGAAATTTTCAGAAAAGTTCTATCATTATCCATTACTTCAACGCTCATTTTTTCATTTTCCAAATTCGATATTTTATTGTTATCGATATTAGGTGTATATCGGAAACCAGAATAGTTATCGATAATTTGAAGCAAACTTGTTCTGCTCATGGTATAGGAGAACTTAAGTACAAAATCAGAAGTCTCTAGCTCTTGTAGTCTCTGAGATCCACGCGTTCATACAGACGGACAGACAGACGGACATGGCTATATCGTCTCGGCTGTTGATGCTGATCAAGAATATATACACTTTATAGGGTCGGAGATGCTTCCTTCTGCCTGTTACATACTTTTGCACAAAACCATTATACCCTTATTTACCCATTTTATGGGTTAAGGGTATAAAAAGCAAGCGACGCATTAACAAAAACAAATATAACATAAGAAAAGCAAAAACAAAAAACAAAACTTTAAATGTAGGCGTGGCAAAATAAAATCAAATAAAACGCAAACGCAAAGTAAGGGGAAGGAATTGGAGGAGAGGTGGTGAATGAATGCATTGGGCATTCATAAAGTGCAAACAACTGCAAAAACCATATCAATGGTGACGATGATGATGTTCAGGCATGCAGCAGGCATAGGTGAGTCACCAAAGTACATAGGTGGAGAGGAACGGTGTGGGAGTGGTAGTGGGGTGGCTGACCATGTTCACAATATATGTATGTTGCTACAAAAACAACAACAAGTGCATGGTTATGTTTAAAGTGCTACGGTTTCAGTTGATGTTTCTCTTTATTGTTGTTATTGTTGTTTATTGCCGGTTATACACATATTTCAATTAAGCGCCAAAGATAAGACATGGGAATTGGCAAAATACAAAACATTAAAATAAAACAAGTAAGAAGGCTCTAGTCGGGAGAGCCCGACTAGAAGATACCCTGAACCCAGTTGCAATAAATAAATTTAATTTATATAAGACTTTGGTATACTGGCTTAGCTTCCATCGATTAAGTTCAATATCTCCGGTGTTTCTCAACCGATTTGGACGAAATTTTCAGAAAAGTTCTATCATTATCCATTACTTCAACGCTCATTTTTACATTTTCCAAATTCGATATATTATTGTTATCGATATTATGTGTATATCGGAAACCAGAATAGTAATCGACAATTTGAAGCAAACTTGTTCTGCTCATGGTATAGGAGAACTTAAATACAAAATCAGAAGTCTCTAGCTCTTGTAGTCTCTGAGATCCACGCGTTCATACAGACGGACAGACGGTCAGACGGACAGACAGACGGACAGACGGACATGGCTATATCGTCTCGGCTGTTGATGCTGATCAAGAATATATATACTTTATAGGGTCGGAGATGCTTCCGTCTGCCTGTTACATACTTTTGCACAAAACCATTATACCCTTATTTACCCATTTTATGGGTTAAGGGTATAAAAAGTAAGAAGGCTCTAGTCGGGAGAGCCCGACTTTAAGATACCCTGAACCCAGTTGCAATAAATATGTAAATTAAATTTAGAATTGACTTTGGTATAAGGACTTAGCTTCAAACGATTAAATTCGATATCTCCGGTGTTTCTTAACCGATTTGGACGAAGTTTTCAGAAAAGTTCTATCGTTACCCATTATTTCAACCCTCATTTTTACATTTTCCAAGTTCGATATTTTATTGTTATCGATATTATGTATATATCGGAAACCAGAATAGTTATCGATAATTTGAAGCAAACTTGTTCTGCTCATGGTATAGGAGAACTTAAATACAAAATCAGAAGTCTCTAGCTCTTGTAGTCTCTGAGATCCACGCGTTCATACAGACAGACAGACGGACAGACGGACATGGCTATATCGTCTCGGCTGTTGATGCTGATCAAGAATATATATACTTTATGGGGTCGGAGATGCTTCCTTTTGCCTGTTACATACTTTTGCACAAAACCATTATACCCTTATTTACCCATTTTATGGGTTAAGGGTATAAAAAAACACAAGCAAAGAGTTCTCTAGTTGAATTGAACAAGTTTGTTAAAAAAAATATAAAGCCTTATACGGTCTTTATAAATTGAATTTGAAACAAGTAATAACGTTGCAGTCGGACGCAACCGGCTGCGGCATACTCGATACCAGTATTAAAACCGCTTAAAAAGAGGCCTGATTGCAAAGGGGTACGAATGGGGCAGGGGTTACGCTGCCTTAAAGATTCTCCGATGAAGATGGGGATGCCACCAACTATCTTCCTTCCAAATTTGGTGACTCTAGCTGAAAGTTTGTAAGAGCTGTTGAATAGGGGGGCTGGGGGCGGTATGGATGGACTTAGCAACCAAATTTTTGCTCCTGATCTATGTGGAATGTCAATTGCTAAAAGGTGGGAAAAGGGGGGTGGAATGGGTGGGCGTGGCTCCAAATCTCCGATGCAGTTCTTTGGGGGTCGTTACCAGCTATCTTAATACCAAATTTGGAGGCTCTAGCTCCACAACTCTGGAAGATACACGCTTTCCCGTTTTTGACGAAGCGTTGGGGTGGATGGGGGCGGCTAGGGCGGTTTTTAAGGGCGTAGCATCCAAACTTTTGATGCAGTTTTTGGGGGGTCATCATCGCCTATCTTGGCACTAAATTTGGTGGCTATAGCTAAAAACTGTGGGGTATATAAGCTTTTTTCACTTTAAAATGCGGGGGGATGGGGGCGGAATGGGTAGGCGTGGCTCCAAAATTTTTGATGCAGTTTTTTGGGGGTTGATAGTAGCTATCTTCTTACCAAATTTGGTAGTTCTAGCTGTAAGAATGTGCGAAATATGAAGATTTATCGGTTTTGAGTTATCGCATTTATCGATTTGCCAGCCTCCCAGTTATCGTAGAACCCCAATTTTGACACTTTAATTTACTATCCCATAGATAAAGAGAATTGGAAAGTTTCAAGTCTCTAGCTTGAAGGGTGTGGAAAAAAGTTGCGAACATACAGACGGACAGACGGACGGACACCATGACGGACATTGCACAAACCCAATATACTCTTTACCTTCGGTATCGAGTATAAAAAAAACATTAACTATCCAATTTGATTGTTGTTAGAAGCGATATTGTATAGATGGTAAGTTGCATCTATGCATCTTTATGAAAATCAAAAATAATACACCTTTTCGGTTAGTGTTTGAGATTCGAAGATTTGACATTTTACAAAAAAATTTGCAGATAATTCTCGACACATAACACGATTATGTAAGAAAAATTTTCAATTCGAATGGACAAATGAATGTCAGAAAGCATTCGACTAATTAAAACACGCTCTAATGAAACCAAAACTATTAATGTATCCTGGTTTTAGCAAAGAATTTTTCATAATCACAGATGCAAGTAAACAAGCGTGTGGATCGGTCTTAGCTCAAAACCACAATGGACTCCAACTCCCAGTTGCATATGAATCAAGAGCATCCACTATAGGTTAAAGTCACAAAAGTACAACAGAGCACGACCATAAACTATAGTATATGGCCGATCCAAGACCATTAACATATTTTTTTAAAAGAATTTAAAAATATATTAACAAACGTACTAAAAGTCACTGCAGGTAAACAAAGTAAACAGAATAAATCCTGCGCAAAATTAACAATGAAATCAGAGTTTTTATTATAAAAACAAAATAATAAGTTCATTTTAAATAAATTAAATAAATATAATAAAATTATTTTAATGTATTAATAAACATTGTGACAGGTAGGGTTCGGTAACAGTTGGACAAGATTAGGCCATGCCTTCATTTGAATGCTAGGCCACATAAGAGAGAAATGAGAGAAAACAAACGACTCTGAGGACAACGAAAAGCAAACTGGGCAGCCGACAAATGTCAACTATGGATTGTAGTTGCAGGGTACTTCGTGGCAGCGTTCGAATGTCAAAATGTCGACGCCCCTTTTTTTTTCCTTAAGTAACTCGATAGCTCGACGAAAAAAGAATGCCAAGTAAGAATATAAATGACAGGTATGAATACTAGCGAGTACACGTCTTAATCGATACCTATTTAGTCTACTTTGCAGTATATCTTAGATCAGGGTTCTTATATGAAACTAGTGAACGGAAGGTATACAAAAATTCTAAATTTGGATCTGGTGGACTCTGTTTGTTTGCATTTATAATGACATAAAGCTGTTGTTTTTTTACCATCTTTCCGGATGGTATTTAAAAGATTTTCTTTTGTAAAAATCCTTTTGTACAAATACTTATAACGGAAAAAAATTTGAGCCAAATCGACCCAGTCGTCCTCAATTAATTAATATCTTAACATTTTTATACTCGATACCGCAGGTAAAGATAACTCAAAACCGATAAATCCACATATTTCGCACATCCTAACAGCTAGAACCACCAAATTTGGTAAGAAGATAGCTACTAGCAACCCCCCAAAAACTGCATCAATAGTTTGAATGCCACGCCCACCAATACTGCCCTAGCGGCCCCCATCCGCCCCAAAGCTTCGTCAAAAACGGGAATGCGTGTATCTTCCAAAGTAGTGGGGCTAGAGCCCCAAATTTGGTATTAAGATAGCTGGTAACGACCACCAAAAAACTGCATCGAAGATTTGGAGTCACGCCCACCCATTCCACCCCCCTTTTCCGACCTTTTACAAACTTTGAGCTAGAGTCACCAAATTTTGTATGAAGGTAGCAATTGACATTCCATATAGATCTGCATCAAAACTTTGGATGCCACGCCCACCCATACCACTCCCAGCCGCCCATTCTCCACTTTTTACAAACTTCGAACTAGAGTCACCAAATTTGCTATGAAGATAGCAATTGACATTCCACATAGATCTGCATCAAAAATTTGGATGCCACGCCCACCCATACCGCCCCAGCCCCCCTTTCCCCACCTTTTACAAACTTTGAGCTAGAGTCACCAAATTTGGTATGAAGATAGCAATTGACATTTCACAAAGATCTGCATCAAAAATTTGGATGCCACGCCCACCCAATCCACCCCCAGCCCCCCTTTCCACAGCTTTTACTAACTTTGAGCTAGAGTCACCAAATTTGGAAGGAAGATAGCTGGTGTCATCCCCATCTGCATCGGAGAATCTTTCAGGCAGCGTACACCCCTGCTCAGTCCGTACCCCTTTGCAATCAGGCCTCTTTTTACCGGTTTTAATACTGGTATCGAGTATGCCGCATTTTGTTGCGTCCGACTGCAACGTTTCCATTTGTTACATCAGTTTTATATACCAAAAAGATAGTATTGAACAAAGCATATCTTATTTTAAGCTTGAAAGATAAGACGGTATAATCATGGAATGAAAAATCTTAGTATTACTCCTTTTTGTCAAACAAAAAAAAAATATATTTATAATTTTTTTCTGGCACTCGCATTGGGCATTTCCCAATGCAAAGCATAAACCATTATTCATATAAAGAAAATATTTTTCAAATCGGCTTACAATATTAAAAAATGGAAAAAAGTTGGGAAAATTGAGAAAAATGGTAAGCCGAAAGTGAAAATTTGTAATACATGAAAAGTGATAGCATTCTGTCATAATACAAATTTTCATTTTTGGCTTAACATTTTTCTCCATATTCTCAACTTTTTACAGGACATCAAAAATGTATATGAAAATATAATACACGGCTCATGGATGCTTTCGACATTATTATGCGAATTTTTTTTTGCAACGAGAAGAGAGAAAAAACAAAATGTTGAGCGGCGGTGGTGTCTTTTTTTTTTGAAAAAGGGTAAAGTGCGCTTCGTGTGACCTAAGGTTAATGCGAGGAGTGCAATTGGGTCATAGGGTGAACGGGAGGAGGAAGAGGAGAGTAGGATGTTTGATCGCAAACATGGACCACGGCAGTCAACCGCTTGCGATTATCGTTAAAGGATTTTGCACGCGTCGGGGGATTGCGATTGAATGACAAAATGCACACAAATTGTGCAAATGCCGTTGCATACTTTCGGGCAAGAAGTGCGCAATCACAAAGAAGGGGGAATGGGGAATACTGGATCACGCTCTGGAGCGTCTGTTTTGCTGTGGAGCTTTTTTTTTTTGCTTTTGCTTTTAAGTTTTTCCATGTGCCGTTTAAGTGCTTTATGCGCGTCTCAGTGCCACGGTGCTGGCTGCCACACTCCACAGCGCCTCACAGCAAACCTTTTGCCAAATGCAATTTACTTTTGTGTGCTTTTATTGCAGAGGCGCCACTAAGCGGCTCACTCTCCTCCTCGCCGTCGCCACCTTACGCAGTTGAAGCGGCAGCTGCCTTTTTCGGTTTTGGCTAATTAAATTTTATGCTTGGTAATTTTAGAAAAAGGCCTTTCACGTTCTCTTATATTTCTCTATTTTTTTTGTTTAGTGAAAGTTGGGGACGTTGCAAGAGGCCTAAGTACTTCTCACGATGTTTTTGGCTTTGCCTTGGTGCAATTTGCAAAAATCGCGCAAGTTGCGCATAAAAGAGGCGACCGGCAAATTGCAGGCAATAAATAAAACATCCACGAAAAATCGCTGCATACTCTCAGGCGCAGCAGCAGTGGCATATTTAAGGGTGCGGAACGGAGTGGCACAACGCGACGCGTGCTTCTCTACCAAAAATGGCCGCCGTTTTGTGCAGCCAACAAATACAAGTACACTGAACTTAACTTAAACGGTCCTAGTCTTCAAAACAACGATCCATATTTCCATTTTGTGAGCCAAGGATTAAAATTAAACCTCATTTGTCTTTCTCTAGGTCTTTTAGTACATGTATATATGCTTTATGGAGTCGGAGATGCTACCGTTTAGCTGTTACACATATTTGCATAATTCAATCAAACTAATTTCTAGGTTAAAGGGTAAAATAAATTCAACAAGTAAGAAGGCTCTAGTCGGGAGAGCCCGACTAGAAGATACCCTGAACCCAGTTGCAATAAATATATTTAATTTATATAAGACTTTGGTATACTGGCTTAGCTTCCATCAATTAAGTTCAATATCTCCGGTGTTTCTCAACCGATTTGGACGAAACTTTCAGAAAAGTTCTATCATTATCCATTACTTCAACCCTCATTTTTAGATTTTCCAAATTCGATATTTTATTGTTATCGATATTAGGTGTATATCGGAAACCAGAATAGTTATCGATAATTTGATGCAAACTTGTTCTGCTCATGGTATAGGAGAACTTAAATACAACACCAGAAGTCTCTAGCTCTTGTGGTCTCTGAGATCCACGCGTTCATACAGACAGACAGACGGACAGACAGACGGACAGACGGACATGGCTATATCGTCTCGGCTGTTGATGCGGATCAACTTTATAGGGTCGGAGATGCTTCCTTCTGCCTGTAACATACTTTTGCACAAAACCATTATACCCTTATTTACCCATTTTATGGGTTAAGGGTATAAAAATGTAGAAAGCATAAGCTTTATAAAACGTACCAAGTGTATAAAGTGAAAAGTCAATTTAAATTATCCTTCCATTTACTCGATATTTAACAAAGCAAATAGATTATTACTCTATTAAAGTACATTGTTCTATAAGTTACTTTGTATTAAAAAATTTTGTCAGAGTTTAAGCAAGACAAAATTTTAAAAAATCTATACACTTTGAAAAGGCCTTTCACAAACTAAATCCATGTGCAGAACTTTGCTTTTCTTTCAGTGTAGATCAGCAGCTGCTGCAATAGCTAGACCGCAACAACTTTAATTAAAAAGTAAAATAGAAAAATTATAAGCTAACTGAAAAAAAAAACTTTAAACAAAAGTATACAGATACATATTAGAGGTCTGCATGGCTGCATTCACAACATACGCCAAGTTGAATGAATTAGAATGGAATTGAGTTGAGTGAGTGCGAAGCACAAAACGAAACGAGTAAATATGAACATCGATGCGTTTTGCTTCATTCCATACGGCACTCAGTAAAAATGAATTAGAATAAATGTCGCGTAAAACGGAATGAACAATTTGGCAAAGCCGAAGACATTCGAGTTACTCGAGTTACTCGAGTTGTAATATTGTGAAGCACGCGATCATCAAAAATGGACGGGGGTAAAAAAGCGGACGAAATTATATGTTGTTTGTGTTTCGCTGTTGTTTTTATGCATATAATATATGTATTTTGGTTTATATCTCTACATTGACTTTCGTTTTTTCCATTCTTTCATTTTCTTACGCACGAAAACAAAACAACCCCACAAGCCGGCGTGGCATTCGAATGCATTCGAAACGCAAACTCTTATTCTCACGCATACCCACTCATTCAATTCGTCTTTTTTCGTTTGAATGTTGTGCGACCGAGTCTGACGCGAGCACACTCATTCACTCAAATTTGTTCGGTCTTGCATTTAAATTCACTCAACTCATTTTGCGCATTGCTCGTTCGAACATGTTACTTGTGCCATTCATGCAGACCTCTAATACATATACATCTCTATATATAAAAGAGTTTGTCCTAAGTGATTGTTGACATTGCCACAGCCTAAACGAAAAGAGCTACAAGGCTGAAATTTTCACACAATATTTTATGCAGGTTGAAAGTGAGCACTAAGAAAGGAATTTTTATTTGGACAACTCCTTCAAGTACCTCCCATACGATTTGGAGCACTTTTTACCCATTTTAAAAATCAAATTACAATTACAACAATTACCCATTCCACTACTGTCGCCTGATTGTCGGACAAGCTGAGATCTCGATCGCGAGCGAGAATACAAAAACAAAACAATGGGCAATGACGCCTTTGAGTCCCGCAAGCAAAGTATCATAAAAAAAAGGTTCGTAGACTTGCAAGAAGCGTTTGTTGTTGTTGTTTATGTTGGGCGCGCACTGCTACTTTTTGTTGGTGTGATTGATTTAAAAAAAAACAAAAACAACAAAACAAAACTTGGTGCGTCTAAAAAAATTACCCACACCAGAATATTTTATGGGGGTGGATTTGCCTACTTGCTGCTTATATAACTTAGACAAAACTAACTAACATTATTAATATGTTATTGATATGCAATTGCGAACAAGCATAGGGCGTTGACATAAGTGCGCGTGTTGCTCTTAAGATAATCAGCTAATTACAAATCTCGCTCCGATCATGTTCCTTTGTTGTTGCTCATTTACGTTCACTCTCTATTTTATGTGCGCGCTTTGCATGTCAATCATAAAGTTTAATAACCCTAACTCCTCCGCACACACTAAATTAAAGCTAAAGGCAATATGCAATTCACTTAGCTGCAGCCTCTTAGATATGTTTTGCGTTAATTCAGTGCGTGCGAAGAAGGTAGCGTTACTACGCTCTTTGTTAGACTTGCAGAGCGCGCGCATACATTGTAAATGCATGCATACATTGTTGACTTCTGAAGCAAGCTAAAAGAAAGCAAAAAAATGTTCACCAAACATATACCGTGCAAAAACAAACACACTAACAAATAGAAACTTAAGAAAATGTAATCTACATCAGCAGCAGTAGCATGCATTGCAAATAAAATCTTACAAAATTGATGGACTGAACTTCCCGCATATACATATAATACATACATACATATAATTGGGTCAGAAATACTTCCATCTACCTGTTACATACATTTGCACAAAAGCAATATACCCTCTGGTCTGTAGATCAAATGGTCATTCGCCAAGCAATAGCGTTCTGTGTACACATCGAGAATAGGCAAATGCAAAGAAAATACAAGCTAAACACTTGCAAGTTGCTTCGAAATACAAAGCACAAAATTTTAACACCCTATGTTTTAAAATTTCATAAACAGCCATTGCTAACAATTTGTTTTCGGTATTTAATTAACAAAATAATTTTATTTTTATACAGATTGTTTTTATCAATTATTTAATGCCAATAAGAAAGGTAATATGTATTATGAATAATACATTTTTATATATTGCATTTATTAATTAATAAGTCAATTAAGTCTATACCACCCTTTTTTACTAAGCAGCCGCAGCAACAGCAGGAGCAAAAGCATCATAAACGGCAGCAAGCGAATGCAATGCAAAGTGCGGTACAACTAATCTTTGTCTCGCACTTCGCACACTTTGCGAAAAAAAAAAAAATTCGCGACTCCGTTATTTCGTAATTTCTCTATCAGCTGTTTGTTTTTAAATGCTCTTTGTGCGCACGCTCTGCATGTCAAACATAAATCCTAATATCCCTTCCTCCTCCGCACTCTCTAAGCTAAGTTAAGCATAACTAAGAGTTTGCATTTAAGGGAATGACATTGCCTAATTTCTACCACCAACACCTAGCTCTTAAGTACAAGCGTTGTATGTAAGATCTCGGTGTGTGTTGTGTAGAGAAATAACAGTAATACTCTTTCCCACTTTATGTTTTTACATACAATGGTTAGGGAATTGGTTATGCATTTTAGTTTATAATTATTTTGAAGATAGAAAGTTACGTTTCGTTTCAGTTCATATTTAAATATAGTTTGTATTAAAGGATAACATCGAAAGTTACTTTTTGAATCAGTGAGTTATTTATTTTTCTGATTTTCGTATTATTTATATACAATTCATATAAAATACGTATTTTAATGATAAGTTATAAAAAATATTTAATTTAAAACATTAACGATCAACGTATTTTAATTTCTTTTGTGGTTTTTTAAACACAAGAAAAATAAGTCGATTTTAGACTTAATAATTGAAGCAACATTATATATAGTTGTCTTCTATTTTGCATATTATATAATAGTTATATAGACGCTGCTTAAGTGCATTTAAAAATCAAATAAAACTAAGCAGTCTGAATATTCTTTTATAATAATATAAGTTGGCATATTCAATTTTATTGAACTCTATACTTTGTATAGACGCTGTAACGTTGTACAGTGAAGCCAATTTTGACTTATTTTGAAGTATTTATTTATAATACTTACTTTAAATTAAGTTGTTAATTTGTTTTGTTGTTTTTTTTTTTAAACAAAAATAATAAGTCGATTTTAGACTTAATAATTGAAGCAACATTATATATAGTTGTCTTCTATTTTGCATATTATATAATAGTTAAATAGACGCTGCTTAAGTGCATTTAAAAATCAAATAAAACTAAGCAGTCTGAATATTCTATTAAAATAATATAAGTTGGCATATTCAATTTTATTGAATTTTATACTTACCTATAGACACTGTAACGTTGTAACAATCGTTTTACAGTGAAGTCAATTGTCTCACAGCCAAATTAAAAGATGTTTATTGAAACTTTAGAAATAAGTGGTGTTTTGGTGCCGCATTCAGTTGTTCGCATATTTGGTGATGGAGCCTGCCTTTTTAGATCTATTTCCTACCTTTTATATGGTAGGCAAGGCTTCCATGGCACCATACGCCAACATATTGTAACCCATGTCGTTACCAACTGGGAAACTTTTGCTTGCTTCAGCATGAACATAAATGGAGAGTGTTATAGCTCTTCTGAACAATATGAGTGCACTATGTCGATTTCATATACTTATGGTACTGCATGTGAGCTTCAAGCAGCAGCAGAAATTTATGCTGTAAATTTTCAAGTTTTTCTAAATGGACACTTTTATCTATCATTAGGAAATGATATGCATCCTGTGAAAAAATTGCGTTTTACCGGCGAATTAATGAATGGACATTTTGATGTTTATATTCCTTTAGAGGAGGTATTAACTCAAGATACCGATACGTCAAGTGAATGCATAACTGAAAATGTTAAAAATCCCGTTAAAAGACGTAGTCGGTTCACCGACAAAACAACACAAACGGTACGAAAACATATAGTTGAAAAATATCTTGAAAAAATAAGGGTAAGCACATAGAAGCATCAAAAAGATATCAGGTTAATAATCCAGAAGCTCATAAAGCTGCAAAGAGAAGACATCAGGCTGATAATCCTCAAGCTAATAGAGATGCAGTGAGAAGACATCAGGCTAATAATCCTAATGCACGTCAAGAAAGGCGTTTGCGTGCATGGAGTGTTAAAGCCATGTCTGGCCTAAACTATTATTTTGAAATAGCTTATTAGTCAGATAAAATTACTCAACTTGGTAGTATGAATTTGATATGCAAACATTGTAATGCTTTAAGTGGAAAAATTAGCCTCTGGGTATCTGTTGCAAGGCAGGAAAAGTTAAGCTTTCACGAAATGAAAGTTTGCCTGATCCACTTAAGAGCTTAATAATTGGTGGACATCCCAAGCATGATCATTTCATTGATCGTATAAGAAAGTATAACAGCTGCTTTCAAATGACTTCTTTTGGTAGTACAAAAATTATAAATGAAAGTTGGTCAACCTTTAAAGTCCAAGGACAAGTGTATCACCTTTGCCAAATGAAGAAATGCAGTTTCTTCAAATTTATTTTGTTGGTGATGATGAAAAGGAAGCTCAACTACGTTGCAAAAATATTTCAAATGTTGATTGTAGCGTAGTAAAGGATCTTCAATGTATGTTTCATCAGCATAATCGTTATGTAAAAGATCTAAAAATGGCTCTCAATAAAATACCAACAAGTAATAAAGACTATAAATTGATTATACATGCTGATCGAACACCCGCTGGTGCACACAAAGGGCTTTAAAATACACCTCTATTAAGCGAAGTAGCTATAGTTATTGTTGGTCAGCAATTTGCAAAGCGCGATATTATTATTGAAAGCCATTATAATAAATTACATCGCATTAGTGAGGTGCATCGATCATACGATGCCTTACAGTACCCTTTGCTATTTCCTTATGGCGAAGATGGCTATTCAGTGGATATACCACAATGGAATCCATTATTAAAAAGGGAGGATCCAAAAAAAATGATATCTGCGTTAAGCTTCTTCAGCTATAAAATAATATTTCGTCAATCCGAGATAAATCATTTAATTTATTGTCGTTCCCTTTATAGTCAATTTTTGGTTGATATGTATGCTAAAATTGAAACAGAAAGGTTAAATTATATTCGCTACAATCAAGCGAAACTCAGAGCAGATAGCTATATACATCTACAAGATGCAATAGGCCAACAAGATGTTGAAGCAGCTCAACTTGGTCAGATGGTAATTTTACCATCTTCTTTTACAAGCTCTGCACGATATATGCATGAAAAGACTCAAGATGCTATGACATATGTTCGCCATTATGGGCGACCAGATCTTTTCATAACATTCACCTGCAATCCACAATGGAATGACAGCAAAAGTGTTTTGATACCGGGTCAAAAGCCACATGATCGTCACGATATTATAGCTCGAGTTTTTCATTTAAAAGTTAAAGCTTTAATGTCACTATTGATAAAAGGTTCTTTGTTTGGAAGCGTGCAATGTTTCATGTACTCTGTGGAATGGCAAAAGCGGGGCTTACCACATATTCATATTTTACTTTGGTTAGAAAATAAAATAAGATATCTGTGCCGAAATACCAAACGCAGATGAGGATCCTTTGTTATTTAACATTGTTAAGTCAAATATGATTCATGGTCATGAAAAATGGAAAGTGTACCAAAAGGTTTCCTCGACAACTACTTAAAGAAACTGTGACTGGAAAAGATAGTTACCCTCTATATCGTAGAAGAGCGATAGAAGATGGAGGTAATGCAATTAATATAAATGGTAATTGCATAGATAATCGTTGGGTTGTGCCTTACAACTGTGTACTTTTGAGAACATTTGAAGCTCACATAAATGTTGAGTATTGTAGTTCTGTAAAGTCTATTAAATACATTTGTAAATATGTTAACAAGGGCAGTGATCAAGCATCATTTACTCTTGAAGACCAACGTAATGAAATTAATATGTACGAAAGTGGCCGTTATATAAGTAGCTCAGAAGCGGTATGGAGAATCCTTGCATTTCCCATACATGAACGTTTTCCGGCTATTATTATTATTATATTCCGGCTGTTCATTTAGAAAATGGTCAACGAATATATTTTAACCCCAATAATCCGCAACAATTACTTGACAGATTAAGCACTACACCCAAAACCACTTTGCTAGCCTTCTTTGAGCTATGCACACGTGATGAGTTTGCAAGAACGCTTCTATATTGTGAAAGTCCATCGTATTTTACATGGAACAATAAAGAATTTCAAAGAAGAAAACGAGGGCATGATGTGCCAAATTTTCCTGGAGTTAAAAGAGCTTCAGCTTTGGGAAGAGTTTACACTATTCATCCCAATAATACAGAATGTTTTTATTTAAGACTTTTACTACATTTTGTAAGAGGGCCAACTTCATTTTCAAATTTAACAAGTGGAAACGTTGCAGTCGGACGCAACCGACTGCGGTATACTCGATACCAGTATTAAAAATTTTGATGCCCATCCATGTGGGATGTTAATTGCTTTCTTCATACCAAATTTGGTGACTCTAGCTCGAAGTTTGTATAAAGTGGGGAAAGGGGGGCTGGGGGCGGTATGGGTGGAATTGCATCCAAATTTTTGATGCAGATCTTTGTGGAATGTCAATTGCTATCTTCATAACAAATTTGGTGACTCTAGCTCAAAGTTTGTAAAAGTGGGGAAAGAGGGGCTGGGGGCGGTATGGTTGGGCGTGGCATTCAAATTTTTGCTGCAGATCCTTGTGGAATGTCAAATGCTGCCTTCATACCAAATTTGGTGACTCTAGCTCAAAGTTTGTTTTAAGTGGGGAAAGGGGGGCTGGGGGCGGTATGGGTGGAATTGCATCCAAATTTTTGATGCAGATCTTTGTGGAATGTCAATTGCTATCTTCATAACAAATTTGGTGACTCTAGCTCAAAGTTTGTAAAAGTGGGGAAAGGGGGGCTGGGGGCGGTATGGTTGGGCGTGGCATTCAAATTTAGTTGCTGCAGATCCTTGTGGAATGTCAAATGCTACCTTCATACCAAATTTGGTGATTCTAGCTCAAAGTTTGTATAAGGTGGGGAGAGGGGGGCTATGGGGCTGGGGCGGTATGGTTGGGCGTGGCATCCAAATTTTTGCTGCAGATCCTTGTGGAATGTCAAATGCTACCTTCATACCAAATTTGGTGACTCTAGCTCGAAGCATGTAAAAGGTGGTGAAAGGGGGGCTATGGGGCTTGGGGCGGTATGGGTGGGCGTGGCATTCAAATTTTTGCAGCCGATCCATGTGGGATGTCTATTGCTATCTTCATACCAAATTTGGTGACTCTAGCTCGAAGTTTGTATAAAGTGGGGAAAGGTTGGCTGGGGGCGGTATGTTTGGGCGTGGCATCCAAATTTTTGGTGCAGATCTTTGTGGGATGTCAATTGTTATCTTCATACCAAATTTGGTGACTCTAGCTCAAAGTTTGTATAAAGTGGGGAAAGGGGGGCTGGGGGCGGTATGGGTGGAATTGCATCCAAATTTTTGGTGCAGATCTTTGTGGAATGTCAATTGCTACCTTCATACCAAATTTGGTGACTCTAGCTCAAAGTTTGTATATAGTGGGGAAATGGGGGCTGGGGGCGGTATGTTTGGGCGTGGAATCCAAATTTTTGGTGCAGATCTATGTGGGATGTCAATTGCTATCTTCATACCAAATTTGGTGACTCTAGCTCGAAGTTTGTATAAAGTGGGGAAATAGGGGCTGGGGGCGGTATGGTTGGGCGTGGCACCCAAATTTTTGCTGCAGATCCTTGTGGAATGTCAAATGCTACCTTCATACCAAATTTGGTGACTCTAGCTCGAAGCATGTAAAAGGAGGTGAAAGGGGGGCTATGGGGCTTGGGGCGGTATGGGTGGGCGTGGCATTCAAATTTTTGCTGCCGATCCATGTGGGATGTCAATTGCTATCTTCATACCAAATTTGGTGACTCTAGCTCGAAGTTTGTATAAAGTGGGGAAAGGGGGGCTGGGGGCGGTATGGGTGGGCGTGGCATCCAAATTTTTGATGCAGATCTATGTGGAATGTCAATTGCTATCTTCATACAAAATTTGGTGACTCTAGCTCAAAGTTTGTAAAAGGTGGGGAAAGGGGGGTGGAAGGGGTGCGCGTGGCTCCAAAACTTTGATGCAGTTTTTCGGGGGTCGTTGCAAGCTATCTTCCTGCCAAATTTGGTGGCTCTAGCTCCACAACTCTGGAAGATACACGCATTCCCGTTTTTGACGAAGCGTTGGGGTGGATGGGGGCGGCTAGGGTGGTATTGGTGGGCGTGGCATCCAAACTTTTGATGCAGTTTTTGGGGGGTCATCATCACCTATCTTGGCACCAAATTTGGTGGCTCTAGCTCAAGAACTGTGGGAGATATAGCCATTTCTGATTTCAAAATGCGGGGGGGCTGGGGGCGGGATGGGTGGGCGTGGCTCCAAAATTTTGATGCAGTTTTTTGGGGGTCGTTACCAGCTAGCTTTCTACCAAATTTGGAGGCTCTAGCTCCACAACTCTGATAGATACACGCATTCCCGTTTTTGACAAAGCGTTGGGGTGGATGGGGGCGGCTAGAGCAGTATCGGTGGGCGTGGCATCCAAACTTTTGATGCAGTTTTTGGAGGGTCATCATCACCTATCTTGGCACAAAATTTGGTGGCTCTTAATAAATGTCTTTTGTACATTGAAGATATAGTACTGTCTATTGGTGGTCAAAACTTGACTAACTATGGACTTCCACTACCAATCAGATCCGAGGAAATTGTTCAAAATAATGAATATCATAGAGAAACAATTATGAAAATTGCGATAATTTTGTTGTTAATAATGAGCTACTCCTTACTGCTGAGCAAAAACAAGTATACGAAAAGTTACTGCATAGCGTTGAAGCAGAAAAAGGAGAAATCTATTTTTTAGATGCACCTGGTGGAACAGGTAAAACGTTTCTTTTAAATTTATTATTGGCAAAGGTACGGCAAAGTAAAAACATTGCATTGGCCGTTGCTTCTTCCGGTATCGCAGCCACTTTACTAAATGGTGGTCGCACAGCGCATTCTACTCTAAAGATTCCATTTAATTTGTTTCATTTAGAAACACCACATTGATCAGTTTCAAAGCAATCTAATATGGCTGCTGTGCTCAAAGATTGCAAGCTTATTGTTTGGGATGAGTGTACTATGGGCCATAAAGGTGCTTTTGAAGCTATAGATCGATCTTTGAAAAAAAAATCTTTGGGTGGCATAACTGTTCTCTTAGCTGGTGATTTTCGACAAACTCTTCCAGTGATCCCCAGAGGAACAAGAGCAGATGAAATAAATGCGTGCTTAAAGTCTTCAATTTTGTGGCCCAAAATTCGGAAACTTGCATTAACGAAAAATATGCGAGTGCACTTAAAAGGTGATAGCATAGCTGGTGAATTTGCAGAAATGCTTCTTAAAATAGGAAATGGATTATTTCCAACCCATGATGGCAAAATAACTTTACCATCAACTTTGTGTCATGTTGTGAAAAGTATTGAAGAGCTAACTCTAAAAATATTTCCGGATATTACAAATATCTCTCAAAAATCACTCGAATGGTTTTCAGAACGTGCTATTTTGACTGCGAGAAATGACAATGCATTGGAAATAAACGAGTTTTTATTAAAATCATTTCAAAGTGAAGAAATGACATATAACTCTATTGATTCTGTGACTGAAGTCGAAGATGCAGTTCATTACCCCGTCGAGTTTCTTAATTCATTAAATCCGGCTGGCCTGCCTCAACATAAATTAACTTTAAAGATTGGTTCACCTGTAATGTTGATTCGCAACTTGAAGCCGCCAAAACTGTGCAATGGTACAAGATTGCAAGTTTAAGCCCTTCATAAGAATGTTGTCGAAGCAATGGTCTTTACTGGCAGTGGTATAGGGGAAACGGTTTTTATACCGAGAATTCCATTAATACCTTCTGACTCTGAATTGCCATTTCAATTTAAAAGATTGCAAATTCCTTTAAAAGTTTGCTTTGCCCTAACAATCAATAAATCCCAGGGACAAACTCTCAAATTAGCCGGACTAGATTTAAGACACGATTGCTTCTCTCATGGCCAATTTTATGTAGCCTGCTCAGTCAGTTCACCAAAAAGTTTAGTTGTATTAGCACCTGACGGAAAAACAACCAATGTCGTTTATCAAGAAGCTCTTAACAGTTGTTAATAATTGCAAATTAAATTCAACAAGTGGATAAGGCCTACTGGGGAAACCACAATAAAAAATTACGCACCTGATTCTCTACTTCAATGGTGGCGTGGAAAAGAGAATATTAAATACTTTGCTTTAATTTGTTGTTAAATATTTTCTAATTTATTTATTTTACATCTATCTTTTATTGCTAAAATAATATAAACTATCTGCGCAGCGAAGTAAGCGGGGCACTTACTATGTCGTATAAACGGAAATGTAGGATTTCATCAGATGTGCAAGTGAATACACAGGGGCTTCAACACACGGTTATTTTCAAACGTTATAATTGCTTGCATTCGAAAATCGAGCGCGCAGCGCGAGGGGGGTTGGCGAGCGAAGCGAGCAGGGGGGGACCCCTAGTATGTACATATATGCTTATATCATAGATAGCTGAATGAACGGGGCATTAGAACCTTTGCCTCGCCCTGCGACGCTTTAATGTACATATGCAACATTAGTCAATGGCAGCATTATCCTTTATTTTCGGCTACTAAAAAGCAAAAAAAAATAAAAAATCCGCCAAGGAAAACCCCGCGCATCATAACAATACATAATAAATAGCAGCTGATGCGACAAGCCAACAATGAAATCGATTTGCAAGCGACAGCGAAATGCAACAAAGCTGCCGTACAGCATAAAAAATCGTTTGTAACCAGCAAGAATGGGAGAAGAGCGAACTTAATGATTAGCAACCAAAAAATACTCTGCAAATAGATGATTTGTGAAATTTTAAATAAAAAAAATTCTTATGACCTTAAGTTAGTACAGATTAAGATTTAGATTTTTAAATATGACTTTCATAATACTCAGATAAATAAATTATACAATAAAACATATTTGGTAAGCAAACGGCGAGAGGTTAGTAGGTTTTTTATTTTTAGTATTTATTTTTTTACCTTCGAAATTTATAGAAGAGTATTAAAGTATATTTATTCCACTCTTTTCGTAAAGATTATTCGATTATTACGAAAAATGCACAGCTGACGGGTGGACATTTATCACATGGCGCAGCGGGTGGCACACGGGCCAACACACACAGACAGGCAACATTGAGGCAACTGAGGCTAACGGAAGCAAATGGAAGCAACAAAGTTTCAACTGCCAAGAAGCTGACGGCTGCACTGCAGCATCCTGGCTGAATGCCTGTCTGAGTGCCAGCCTGCCAGCCAACAGGCAATTAAAATGAATTTTTGAAGTTGATTAAAATGTTGATCGCTTAATTTTGATCAAATTATGCATGAATATTGTATGTATGTACATATATGCTTTTCTCGTTTGAAAGACAACAAAAACAAAAACAACAAAACGAGCAAAAAATAAATGCAGCAAATTAAATTTGCACCCGAAAAATAAATCCAAGTTATGTGTATGTGTGTGTGTGAATTTCATGTTTAAATTTGATACCATTAAACTTAATTGTACACACAAATCAAATCAAAATTGCCACACACACTCACACGAGACTGAAACGCAGCTACTGCATGAAAGGAAAGAGAGCGAGCGAAATGTGAATTGAAAAGAAGCAACAAACATTTTAATAAAGCTTGACTTTCTTAATAAACAAATTATGCCACGACGAGGTGTTCAAAGTCAAACACAAATATTTTCAAAAGCATCAGCAAACTTAGAGTGCGAGTGTATGTGTGGGCGTGTGTGTGTCAGACAGGAAGCGGATATTAAAGCACAAAAGTATAGCAAAAAGGAAAACGAAATTCTAACAGAACAGTTCAGAATAAAGACTCCATAACTTAACTTTCTTATGATTGATGTATAAACGCACGCATAAATCTAAAAATAAAAAAAAATGAAAAAAATTTATGCATTTTCTTATGACAATTAGTTCTCGTAAAGTGTGTTTGTAGATGGCGATAAGGTATTTAATCCTGTCTGCCTGTTAAGCTGCGGGTTTCTTATTTCAGCTTTTTTTTTGTATTTTTTCTCGTAGTAATTAAAATGCAAACTTGGCCAACTAATAACCAGACTATGCCATTTTTGAAATGGTCGAATTCACAGCCTTTTCCCACACTTCGCACAACTTCTAAATTTCTCAGCAGCAAGGTCTTAGGGATGAATCACGAGGCAATTTAAATGCTTGAAATTTTGCTCATGTTATAAAAAAAAAGTGTAAGGTTAAATGAATAATAATATGAAGGAAAGGTAAAATAATTCAAGGGAAAATAATAAAAAGCATTAAAATAATTATTATAAATCACGTTGACTATGCCAAACATAGTGATTAGACTAGCCCACATGGGCTACTACTAGCCCACGCCTATGCCATTTCAATGTATTTCTCCTATTCCATTTAACACGGGGATGTCATTGGATCAAACAGTTTAGGAAAATTGCATAATTGATTTGGCTCATATGAACTAGAGTGTTTTTGGCTTAATTGGCTGCCAGTCAAATACTTGAAAGGAGTCTGTAGTGAACAGGTTTTTTTTTATTCACTCTCTCTCTCTCTCGCTCTGCAGTTTGTTATAAATGCAGATTAAAGCACACACAAATATTATAGTCAACGAGCAGTAAAGTTTTCCCAAATGACAAAATATACAAAAATCATTTAAGAAGGCTCTCTTCGAGGAAGCTCCACTAGGAGAAACCTAGATATTACACGTACATTAATTGTTTGTATGTTTGTGTGTGTGTGTGTGTGTGTGCACAAGTTTACAGAAAGTCCATTCAATACTGCGCTTTAATCATCGATATCTCCGGTTTTTTCTCAACCGATTTCAATCAATTTTTCGCAGATTGTCACTATTTTTGCTATAGTTTTTGGATCAAATTATTTTTTTTTCATTCAAAATTTTGTTGCTATCGATATCGTGTGTGTATCGGACACTGTAAGTGTTATCGATGATTTGAATTGAACTTGTTATGCTTTTGGGATGGGATGTTACAAATATGAAATCTCTAGCTTTCATATACCCCGATTCCACTAGAGCAAGATGCAGGTATGTAATTGGTATTCGAAGATGCCGCATCTTTTAGTATTAGAATCCCATTTGTACAATGGGAATCTTATTCAAATTTTCCCCGTTGGTCGGCTGCATTCCCAGTTGGTTCGAAACCGACCAACTGGGAATGTTAGAAGTTAACATTACAGAGCACTGAACAGAGCTTTGACATAGCCGATAGTATGAAATTTGTAATCGATACTTGATTTTAACAGTGCCAATTTGAGTAAAACAGCTTGTCATCAAGTTCCTGTCCAAACAAACTGGGATATTCGTTAAACCATGTTTGCATTTTGCGCAAAAATTAAAGCAATAATTTTTACTTTTTTAGCTTCACTAATTTTATTTGTGTTCGAACTCATATTTGCTTCCAATTAAATATAAACGTATCATACACAAACAGCTGTCTGCTGTCTTTTTACAGACCCTGTTAAATCAAGATGCAACTATGCAATTGGATTTATAGTGGAATCACCTACATCTTTCACTCGCTGTTAATGAAAGATGCAGCCTAATGGAATCGGGGTAATAGTCTCTGAGTTCGATGGGCTCATACAAACGGACAGCCAGAAGGACAGACAGATAGACCGTAAATGGGGATGCCACCAGCTATCTTCCTTCCAAATTTGGTGAAGGGGGGCTGGGGCGGTGTGGGTGGGCGTGGCATCCAAATTTGGTGGCTCCAGCTCAAACACTATGAAACATACACGAATTCTCGTTTTTAACGAAGCGTTGCACAGTGGTTCCTGTTGTATGGGGAGGGCGGCCAAAAATACTTCTAGTTGAGGTAGAGGTTTGAAACTTAACACAAAATTTTTATAAATTTATGGTAAGATGATGTGTAAAAATCACCCGGATGGGACCACCATATCATATAGCTGTCATATGAACGATCGGTCTGAAATCAAGTCGATTGTATTGCAAAACAACCTTATAATTCTTCATTAAATAAATATAGTTTAAAAAACTAAAAAACACGCTTATATAATACACCGAACTAAAAAGTGAAAAATAAATATAGTTTAAAAAACTAAAAAACACGCTTTTAGAGCATATCAAACTAAAAAGTTAAAAATAATTTTTCAAATAAGCTTAAAACAATAATAAATGATAATTAGCATTATTGTAAAAAAAGCGTTGGGCGCTCGATGTACGAGAAATATGGACAAAGCGCCCCACGCTTTTTTTTACAATAATACTATTTATCATTTATTATTGTTTTAAGCTTATTTGAAAAATTATTTTTAACTTTTTAGTTTGATATGCTCTAAAAGCGTGTTTTTTTGTTTTTTTAACTATATTTATTTTTCACTTTTTAGTTCGATGTATTATATAAGCGTGTTTTTTAGTTTTTTTAAACCATATTTATTTTTTCATTTTTAGTTCTATTAATTATTGAAAAAAATTATTTGTAAGTTCTAGTGAACATGATGCAGATTTAAAAAAAAAAAATTATTTTTCAGCCGTGGACGGGATTAGAACCCACGATCGGTGAGTCCGGGAGCGAAGACCCGCGCCTTAGACCGCTCGGCCAACGAACGAACTTGAGGTAGTGGGATATACTGACAGTAATAAGCCACTTGCTTTTAGTCCAAAGGAGAGTTACATACATACAAACAAACAAACATACAAGTGAAGCTAATATAAGCGTGTTAAAAACTACTTTATTTAGCAGGGCGAGCTTAGTCAAAATCTGACTGAATATTTATACCCTTCACAGGGTATATTGACTTTGTTATTAATCTGTTACGCCTTAAAGGAATGATGGGAGACCCCATAAACTATGTATCAAAATGATCAGGACGAGCTCAGGAATTTCCGTCTGTCCGTCTGTCTGTTTCAACACGATTTCCGGCCAAACTGCTGAACCGATCTTGATGAAACTTTCACAGATTGCTTAGATCATCTCGGGTTTGTTCACTATGAAATTTCATCCCGATCGGAGCATTCTACGATACAGCCACAATATAAATTTACCATATCAACACGATTTCCGGCCAAACTGCTGAGCCGATCTTGATGAAACTTTCACAGATTGCTTAGATCATGTTGGGTTTGTTCACTATGAAATTTCATCCCGTTCGGAGCATTCTACGATATAGCCACCACATAAATTTACCATATCAACACGATTTCCGGCCAAACTGCTCAACCGATCTTGATGAAACTTTCACAGATTGCTTAGATCATGTCGGGTTTGTTCACTATGAAATTTCATCCCGATCGGAGCATTCTACGATATAGCCACCATATAAATTTACCATATCAACACGATTTCCGGCCAAACTGCTGAACCGATCTTGATGAAACTTTCACAGATTGCTTAGATCATGTCGGGTTTGTTCACTATGAAATTTCATTTCGATCGGAGCATTCTACGACATAGCCACCATACAAATTTACCATATCGTACTATCAATTGTTGTCTCTGTCGTGCACTTTTAAGTACCTACATGTCAATATGTTGTTTTTGTCGAAAACGAACAAGTAAATGACGCTCAAGAGTAAAAATATTAGCGAAAAATTACCAACAACTGCACAGAAACATAAGAGGGGGGGAGTATTGATTTGGCTGTTTTGTTTGGTTTTTTTTTCGAATACAAAATTTCTCTTTAGCTGTTTCAGAGCGTATTTGCAAAATTTTGTGGTCTAATCTATAAGATATAAGGAGCAAATACTCAAAAAATCGTATTTAAGAATGTAATGGTGACAGTCCAAACTCATATCGTTCCTCATGAACCCTGAACATGTGCTTTTTTAAAGTTGAGGTTAGGTTACCTTTTTGAATAAAACAAGAGCCTGGGCACCTACGGGCACTTGAAATATACACCACATAATCTTAAAATGTTAATAAATAATATACAAAAAAAAATAATTGTGACGTGAGATGACGGTAATAACTAAAACTCTAACGAAACACAGCAAAGATAAACACAGAACGTCCACAATAACGTACTTAACAAAATAAACACAGCGGGAAGTTTATATCTTTTTTGTTGTACAAATATTGTTAATACCTTTATTTATAATAATAATCCCTTCCATCGCACAATAACTTTGTTTTAAATGTTTATTTTACTTTTTTAGTGAGAGCTCTACTTGCAAGTTGCTCACGCTGCAATACCAAAACAAGTAAGAAGGCTCTAGTCGGGAGAGCCCGACTAGAAGATACCCTGAACCCAGTTGTAATAAATATGTTACATTTATAAAAGACTTTGGTTTTGGTTATTATGCATCAATTTATTTTCTTAAATGGTTTTATTTCTTGGTTACCTTTTAATATTAAGAAATAATCGCTACGTTTATTTTACATTCAGAACATTCAATCTATTTGAATATGTATATGCAAGCATTAACTCTAATCTTAGAAAATATGTACCATTTTAATTTTCACCATCCTGAATACTTAGAGAAATTCCATTGTGGTAACTGTAAACGGTTTCATAGGTCGTAGCACTAATATCCTCAGTTGAAATATTTGAAAAGGCCCAATCAATGTGACAGTTACAATTGTGGTAGTGTACGTTTCGTAGTGGACGTTTTTAAATCGAGCAAGCACCTAAATCCTTTCCTGAGAAGTTCGTTATAAATAGGTTCACATCTGTCGAATTTACTCAAGCATAAATTAAAATCACCCAATTTTATACAATTGTTACTCAAAAACGTATACTGCCGAAATAAATCTTCAAATTCAGTTTTAAATGTTGGCAAAGGATAGGTCGGACTTTTATAAATAACAACAAACCCAACAGATTTATATTGGAAAATACCATACTCAAAAACGGATGACCTAGATATGTTTCTGCCGCTTAAACAATGTGAAACATTGTGAATTATTTCATTCCTTACGTAAATGACGATTCCCCTCATAGAACGCACTGCATTAGGCACTATTTCACAATCCAGACGGACAACAATAGTAAACCCAGGAATATCGATATTTTCGTTTGCGTACGATGAGGCTTCAACGAAACAAAGAACGGACGACTGCAGCATTAAGCCATCTGCTCGAACATCTTCAATGTGGCAATGCAGGCTTTCTGTATTATGGAAAAAAATATTTAAGGCGGAACTGTTGACTAAATGATTGAAATGTGTTTTAAGAATTTTTTCAGTCCGCAATAACTGCAATTGATTTTGAACCTTGTCGTCATTTTTGGGAGGTTTGGGAGATGCAAAGTCTCCAATAATAAATAAGCCCGATGCAGTTGTTGCCCTACTACAAGCTACGTATATTGCAGCACGCTGCATTCGGGGGCAAGTGTGAACCACCACTTTGCTGTACGTAAAACCCTGGCTTTTATGTATAGTTATACCTTCTGCTGGTACAACTGGAAACTGCTTACGGTCAATTTTAACTTGCTCGTTTCTTTTATATTGAAAGCTTTTAACTATTTTTTGGATTGGACTCCAAGAAGGTTCTGTGCGGTGCGCACATTTTGATCGAGCATGTACTCCTACACTTTCCTCTAAAAATTTCATCCATAAAGTACTTGGAGAACTCGGAGTGGAATTATCGAAATCTATTTGCATTAAAATGCCTGTTGCCCCATTAACGAGCCCATCCCCAGTATCTATATTGACCGTTATCATATATTTGGCAGTGGTTTTTAAAAGAAGCGACATGCACAACCCCTGTGTCTCGGAAGGTCTGAAGCTACGGACTGCTTCTATTATTCTGTCCCTACTCGCAGAATTTAAACGAGTAGCTTTTATGTACTCACTTGCGGTAGAAAAAAATTGGTCAGTCGGTATAGAATTTAGTCTTGTAATATTAAAGGAATCTGTTGCCGCATTTGTACCGAAAAGATGAATTGCATCATCGGGCACGTCCGATGGATGACAAATGCGGGAGCGGATAAGGCTTATATCATCGGCTGTCATAAGACCCGATGCCATGTTGTTCAAAGCAAAAGCAAATAATTGGTCCTCCCTTTGTCGCATTATTTCTGTGAGCTCAAAATGCTTAAAAAGGTCCCACAGAGTAGAACCAAATATTGCACTGTAGGGATCATTTGAGTTAGATTCAAAGATCCAACGATCACCTACTGGTGATAGCTGTCGTAAATCTCCAAAAACTATGACAGAAATACCACCAAACGGAGATGAATTTTTGAAAATTTGCTTAAGGCGGTAGTCTAACTGGGAAAACATTTTGAAACCTACCATAGATATTTTATCTATAATTATAAGTTTAAGGTCAATTAACCTTGAATGCAAAGTATTAACTAAATCATGGCCATAAGGCCCTCAAGTCTGAACCAGATTGGTTAACTGGTAGTGAGAACATGGAATGCAGTGTTGAACCACTAATTCCGAAAGCTGCTTTTCCTGTGGGTGCACATAAAAGTACTTTAACGGAAGTTGGATCTGTTCCTGGCTTGCTATTGTATATAGCGGACAATGACTGATAAATTGCTAGTATAAGTCGGCTCTTTCCAACGCCAGCACCACCACCAACAAACTCGTGAAACACAGATTTGATGTTGGCATTGTGCAATACGTGAGTAAAATATTGTTTCTGCTTTAAATTAAGGGACCTGACAATTTCTGCTAAGCTCTTAGCGGAAATTAATGCTGGTAGCTTAATCAGTCGGACGTTATTATCCCCGAGCTTTCATTTACATTATTGTCATCAACATTTAAAACATTTAACTGAGGATCAATTTCAGGCAATCCAAAACCCGGAAATTATTGTCAACAACTTCCTCTACTGTCTCTTTGATTTCGTCCTGTACAGCATTATTAAGTGCGTCCTGAAGTTCGTTGTCGTCCAAAGTATTGTATTTTCTACGGCTATTTTCAATTAAATTTGCAGTTCCGATTCACAAGCTCTGAATTTTCATCCCTCCACGGTACATAAAGCATAACCAGCTCCCGAAAATAATTGCTTCAATCTGTGTTTATATTAAATTTTCTATATCGGATAATACACGGACTTAGCCGCTTTCTAATAAACCCACTACGATCGCGAAGTATTAATAAATACTTCAGCGTTACTGCTTTCAGACAGACGCATTCCTAAACAGCAGTAAACTGCTTCTTGGGCGGATATTTCCGTACCCGAAATAAATTTGTGTCCTATATGTTGTAACTTTTGCTTGATTGTTACGTTGCCCCCACTAATTTCATTAACTGCATCACGCATTAATTTTGAAATACCTCTCTGAGACTTGTTAATGTCATAAACGACGTAACTGCAGCAAGCATAGGGATCTAAAATGAACTGAATGTCTTTGTTGGCTCGCTGCAGTTGAAGAAGATGAGTATTGTAAGCATTTAGCCTAATAGCCGCAAGCGTTCGCTTTAAAAATATTTTGGGCTTCTTAATACTCGACCTAAGTGCTGTAATATAGCAATCATAACTGAGGTTAAGTTGATCATGGGACAAAAAATTATGGAAATCGCTAAGACGCTCTATACTTTCACGATCAAACTGAAATTCTAACAGGGTTTGAATTTTTTCATAGTTCTTGCGATGCGTTTCTAAGTTTTCAGCATCGTCTTCTAACGGAAAGAGGATCTCTGTTTGGGGCATGGGAGGGTATGGAATACCAAATCTACAAATTACTTTTCTATTTACTTCTCTCCTACATGAATGCCCGAGATTGTGGGTTTGATACTCCACAAAAGGAGCCACATCCGGGCTACTTGTATCTGTTGTGATAAACTGATCAATAAAAGACTTTACTGGGGGTATGCTTGATACATCATTGATGTCAAACTTGGGGGCATCTTTCAGCCAAAGCATGCCATGAATATGTGGTGAGCCTCTTTGCTGAAACTCGACACGCCAATAGTATTTAATGACCCTATGACTACCGAATACACCACCTTCTTTTTTCATTAGTTTTAGAAGTTGCCTAAATCGGAAATCAAAATACCTTGCACAAGTGACTGGATCGGTCCTAATAAAACGAGCTTTGTCGTTAAAATTAAAATTAGATGCTAATTCTTCAGAAATTTCTTTTTTATCCACGTTTTTGGAAAGTATAACCAATAGTTCCGGCCATCTAGTCTCAGCTGCCGAAAAAGTTATAAAAAATGTCGGAAGACCAAACTGCCTAATCATAGCCATGACCTTTTTCTTTTCTGATTCCTAATGAGAAGGCGACGTGCGAATACCTTTCAAAACTCTGTAGCCATGGCGAATTAAATTATCTATATTTTCTTCATTAGGGGCGTTTGCCGCGGAAATGCCTTGGTTGGCGCTGTGCTTGCGTAAGCAAATGGAAGTATTGTTCCTAATATTAATCATTTCCAACTTTTTAAAGTTAAGAAATAATTTATCAGTCCTACAACCTCTCCTATCAAAATTCCTAAGCTCGGACCTAGCAATGGTTGTAAAGCTTTCTGTGCATTTTCTCTTAATGCCAGCGAATATTGTTGGGAAGGCCAGCTCCTCGGAATCGCTGTCTTGAATCATGTCCAAAGGACGCTGACCTTCTCCAGGTGCCATAACAATTCTTGGGGCCTCTAAATTTTCTGTGGGCACGTTTTCTAATAAAGTTTCTTGACCCCCGGGATTAATTTCTTCTTCTTCTACATTTTCCTGAACGTTAATTGTTGGTTGGGCAGATCTTTCTATTAGCTCTGTAACTAAATCCCTATCGTCAGCTGATGCAACAAAGGGAACGGTGTCAGATGAAAACGAAGACATCCATGATTCGTTTATAACAATCTGGTGTTTTCTATAGAGTTCTGTATCGACTAAAAATCTGATTGCATCAGCTATTTTTGAGGGCCTAATGGATTCGGCCATGAAATCATGGCTATATTCCATCCTACGCTTGAGGTGTATCTGAACAACCTCGGCTTCATTAAACGCCCTTGGAAGTGACGTTACAACATTGGCAACGGGAATTGGGACATTGACCACTGCTCCCTTAATGGCGTTTTGACGGCCATATCCTAAAGATTTAATAATCATGAACGGAAGGCGTGGGGAAATTAGACGTTCCTCAAGAGGCGTTAAGCCTTTCAAGCATTCGGGAAGATCCGGAAAATCTAAGCCATTTGTAATTGAAGCTTTTGGTTTCTTGCCTAATTTTATGCTCCTGCTGCATGTCTTGCAAAAACTATTCCTATCGTTGCAGGAAGGGAAAAGTGTTGAAAGACTTAAAATGTCTCTACTATCTGCCTCACTGCATTTTCTTTCTACAACTTCTCTGGAAATTTTTTCCACTTCATGTGGAAACCACAAACCTTTGCAAGAAATACAAACCTGATCAGGGCCCTGTTTTACTATTCTATTGAATGCGACTATTAAGGCATCTAAATTAATGCCTATCGCCTGACGCCTATCCTCTGAGAAGGTGGAAGCCCTAGGAGAACGTCTAGAGCCGTGGCGGGGCAGGTGCGCATTGCGCCCGAGATGCACGAGCATGCAAGCCTCTGGAGTTTACCCAGTTGCTTTCTCGCACCTTCCCGGTCCATGCGTCTAGCCCAGACCACTGCTCCGTAGCACACCATGGGCCTCACCATAGCAGTATACATCCACATCAGAATCTTAGGTGAAAGCCCCCAGTTTTTCCCCGCAAGATTTCTGCAGCTCATCAGGGCTAAAGTGCCCTTCCGAACAGCGTGCTCCACCTGCTGTTTCCAGAGGAGTCTTTTATCTAGTATAACCCCCAGATATTTGACCTCCGTGGACACTGGTATAATTGTACCTCCAATGACTATGGGTCTCATAGACTTAAGCTTGTACCGATTTGTGAAGGCGACTATCGTGGTCTTTGCTGGGTTGATGTTCAGCCCCACGTCCCTACACCAGTCCAGGTTTAGTCGAAGGCCCAGGGTGACTCTATCACATAATGTGCTCTCAAAATTCTCCTTGCAGATTATGGTTATGTCATCGGCATAGCCTAGACATCGAAAGCCATTATCCGTAAGCTTAGCTAAGAGATCATCTACCACCAGACTCCAAAGGAGAGATGATAGGACACCTCCTTGAGGACAGCCTCTGGTGGTTTGTGCTCTAATCGTCGAGTTGCTGACGGTTACTTCTGCTATGCGAGAGTCCAGGAGTTTGCCTAACCAGGACGTGAGTCCTGATTCAACTCCTCTTCTCTCAAGAGGTCTGACCCCCACGTCATGCGCCGTGTTGTTAAAAGCACCTTCTATGTCCATAAAGGCGCAGAGTGCGACCTCTTTTGCTTTCACAGACTTCTGGAGAGTGTTCACTAGGTCAAGCAGAGCTGACTCCGTTGACATCCCTGCCTTATACGCATGCTTATGTGCATGTAGTGGCTTGGCCACTAGGTGCACAGATCTAATGTGATTGTCTACTATCTTTTAGAGGGTTTTTAGCAGGAATGAGATAAGGCTGATTGGCCTGAAGGATTTGGGAAGAAACGGGTCTTTCTTTCCTACCATTGGGATGAAAATCACCCTCGCCGTCCTCCACTCCCTAGGTATGTACCCCAGGGCAATGCTCCCACGGAAGATTCTGATTAGAAATACTAAGAGAGGGTCTATACCCTTCTGTAAGAGGATGGGAAGGATGCCATCCACCCCCGGGGCCTTATAGGGACTGAGTGATCCGATGGCCCACCTGATCCTATGCTCAGTTACAATTTCTGCAGCTAATCTCCACTCGGGTCTCCTCCCAGAGGTTTGTACGTAGCTGCCAACACTATCTGAAATGGTCCTACAAAGCGGGAAATGAGTTTGTAAGAGAAGTTCAGCCTTCTCTACCTCATTGTCCGTGAAAGTCCCATCCTGTCTCTTAAGGCAAAGTTCCAAGAGCACTTTCCCTTTTGAGATGGCTTTGAACACCCTTGCAGCGGGTGTGGCCTGCTCTAGAGTGGAACAAAACTTCCTGAAATGATCCCGTTTGCTATTGCGTATCTCCTTATTATACTCAGTAAGCTTCCTGGTATAACAATCCCATTCGTCATTACTCTTTTTAGCTGCGTTAAACAGTTTCCTGACCTCCACTCGAAGTAGTCCTAGCTTCTTAGTCCACCATGGATTATCCCTGCTGGATTTAATGCTCTTAAAAATTTGCTCAACTTGCTGCCGCCTGCTTTTGTTTTGTTTTTGTGTTTTTACGCTCACTCTCTCTCTCTCTCTTTTTCAAGCGCTTCGCTCCCAGTGCATTAAACCGTTTCTTGATCGTTTACTCTAACGCGCTCTTTTGTGTTGGTGTTGGTCGCGGTCAAACTCTTCTCCGTTGCTTGTTGCTTTCGGTGGTCGCGCTCGCGCCGTTTTTGTTTGTGAAGCTGTGAAGTAAGTTTTGTTTGTAGCTTTACTATTTGCACTTTAGGGTGGACCTGTATTTAATCATAACAATTTTCTGCAGCGATATTTTTTTATTTTATTTTTTATTTGTACTTTTCTTCCCTTTTAATAAATTAAATAAAAATGTCTGTCTGCTGCTATGCGAATTGTCAAGTCCGCGCAAACTCAAAAATGGGTTTTGTCTGCTGCTGGATGTGCACAAATGTTGCTCATGAGCAATGTGCCGGCATTACTGGCCGTGTCTCAGACCTCATGAAGGATACTAATTTAGAGTGGCCGTGTTGGTCATGTTTGGAGAAAAAAAAGACATTGTAAGCTTTATAAATACTCAACTTGGCTTAGACGGCATTTTCTGCCAGTTGAATAAACTGTGTGAAAAGTTCTCATCGGTTCAAAGAAACCTTAACGAGAAAAATCTCGTAATGGATTCTCCAAAGCGTAAAAAGGCCAACGTTGGGCAGTTATCGGGCTCTGTGATGTCGGAAAATACTCCAAACGCTCCGATACCGCAGGGTAAAGTAAATAAAGTAAATAAAAATCTTCATGTCCCTCCAACTAAAATTATCGAGAACTTAGATGATATACCAATAACTCCCATGGATATTGTGTTATCTGATCCCGATCCTTCGGTTTCTTTGGTGGTTAGTAGTGTTGATGTTAATCAACAAAAAAACTCTATCAAACTTAAAGAGCCAAATATTCAGTTATCCGAGACTGAGTCTTCCAAACCAGCCTCAGTGGAGGATATAATTAAAAATTTGTTGCTGTTCCACCTAAAAAACAAATATTTGTTTCAAGGCTTCCCCCTGATTTAACATCAGATGATGTCAAGGTCTATATCAAGGCCAAATCGAATGCCAATTTCACGGTGGAGAAATTCAAATTTGCTTATGATCGGAACATTTCGTCTTTTAAAATCAGTGTTCCGAATCAAGATTTTTGCACTATATGCTGCAAAGAATTTTGGCCAGAACACATAATTGTGAAAGAGTATACTGCAAGGAAAAAAAATCGGCCCCCGATTGTATCTACCCTTCCGGTGGTTGGTTCTAAGGTAACTCTCCCAATAACTGATAGTTCAAAAAACTAACATCCTCCTTCTTACTTGGCTATCAGAATGTAAGAGGTCTTTGTAGTAAACTCACTAGTTTATACCTTAATAGTCTTTCTTTCCCCTTCCATGTCATTGCCTTTACTGAAACGTGGTTAAGGCAAGACATTCTCAATTCCGAAATTCTATGTAGTACATATTCTATTTACAGAGAGGACCGTACTCTTCGGCGTGGTGGTGGAGTGCTTATTGCTGTGAATGTAGACTTTCCTTCTGAAACAGTCGTATTAGATAGTTCTTTTGATATAGAGTTTATTGCTGTAAAGCTAAACATTTGCGGTATTAACATTTTTATCACTTGTTCGTATATACCTCCTTCTTCTGATCTCTATATCTATGAGACACATCTATCTGCTATTCATTCTGTCTCTGCCTTGCTTTCTGATCGTGATTTTCTTGTAGTTCTTGGTGATTTCAACATTGCTGAAGCTACTTGGATTTCTTGTCCTGACTCTGGTGCCCTGACTCCCACGGCCCCGAATGAATTTTTAATCGACCTACTTGGGATGTCATTGAGTCAAATTAATGCTATCCCAAATTCTCTTAACAAAATGCTTGATCTGATTTTTGTTTTGGATTCATCATCTTCATCCGTTTCCCGTTCCCAGCCTATATCTTATCCCGAAGACTTATACCATCCTACGTTGGAGCTGTTGATTAATTTACCTTCCCGAACGCGTTGCAATTTCAGGATGCCTTTGAGTCGAGTTCGTCATTTTCGAAAAACTGATTTTGAGGGACTCGCTCTGCTTTTATCCCAAACTGACTGGTCTCCCCTCTACGAGTCTGACGACTTGGACGTGGCAATCAGTATTTTTTATAATACCTTATATTCTTTATTTGATTTATGTGTCCCGGTTGGTGAGCTAAACAGGTCTAACAAACCTGTGTGGTTTACCCGAGAGTTGACAATTCTCAAAAATCGAAAATCTAAACTCTACAAGAGATTTAGAAAAAACGGCTCATCGGTGGCCTATTCTGCATACTTGATTGCTCGTGCCAGTTTTGATATCTTAAATAACCTATGTTATAAGAATTACCTGACTCGGTGTAGATTACAGTTTCAGCAGGATCCAAAGCGATTTTTTGATTTTGTTAATGCGAAGCGTAGGTCATCAACACTCCCAACGGAGGTATTCTTTGAGGAAACGAAGGCCAATTCTGATCAGGAGATTGCAAATATATTTGCCCAATTTTTTCAAACGACTTATAGCTCATGTCAATCTCAAGTCGGTTTGCCTTACCCTTATCGGGTTAATGGCTCGAATCGCATCTTTGGACTGAAAATCACTGAGAACTCACTTTTAAATAATCTTCATGTTTTGAAACCTATATTTTCCCCAGGACCTGACGGAGTGCCAAGCTGTGTGCTTAGACACTGCGCTCATGGTCTTTTAAAGCCGTTGATTAAAGTGTTTAACTTGTCCCTGGAGTTAGGCTCCTTTCCAAAAATTTGGAAAGAGTCATTTATAATTCCTCTCCATAAAAAAGGAAACAAATCTAATGTTCAAAATTATAGGGGTATTTCCAAGTTGTCTGCTATTCCTAAGATTTTTGAAAAATTAATAACCTCCCATCTTCAACACCTTTGTAAATCTATTATTTCACCGTGCCAGCACGGATTTATGAAACAAAGATCTACTACCACTAACTTGTTAGAATTTACTTCGTTTGTTATCAAGGGTTTTCAGGACAAATTGCAGACTGATGTTATTTATACTGATTTTAGTAAGGCTTTCGACTCTGTAGATCATCATCTCCTAATACATAAACTTGAACTCTTGGGCTTTTCAAATATTCTAGTTCTTTGGATTAAAGACTACCTAACTCTTAGAACTCAGAGGGTTTTATTCAAAGGGTCCGTTTCCAAGACGGTTCAGGTCACTTCAGGCGTTCCTCAGGGTAGTCATCTTGGTCCTTTATTATTTATTTTGTTTATAAACGATCTTCCATCGGTTATAAAGTTCTCTCGGGTTTTGATGTACGCTGATGATGTAAAGTTATGCACGTCAGCTGCAACTCCCCTAGCTGCTCAACAGCTTCAAAGAGATTTAGACAACTTTCAAATGTGGTGTAAGGTAAATTTTTTAAATCTTAATTACAGTAAATGTAAAGTAATGTCATTTTTTAGATGTTTGCCCTTTTTTAATATTTATTTTCTTGACAACAAACCACTAGATAGAATTGAATGGGTTGACGATTTGGGCATCCTTATGGACCCAAAGCTTAAGTTTGACAAGCATATTTCTTCAATTTCCAATCGAGCATCTGGTGTCTTGGGGTTCATTAAGCGCTGGTCGAAGGAGTTTAACGATCCCTACTTAACAAAAACTCTGTATACTTCTCTTGTACGACCGATTCTGGAATATGGATCTTGTATATGGTTTCCGAAATACGAAATTCATCAGAATAAAATAGAATCGGTACAAAAACAATTTCTGCTCTTCGCACTTAGAGGTCTTAACTGGGACACTAACAATAATTTGCCGTCTTATCGTAGTAGACTTTTACTAATAGATCTTCCTTCTCTGAGTGATCGTAGAATAATGCTTTCATTTTCCTTTTTTCACAAATTAATTAATGGTGAAATTGATTCTTCTGAATTAATTAACCAAATTAACTTTGCTGTTCCTATTAGAAATACTAGAAATTTTGTACCTATAGCTCTTCAAACTTGTAATTCTAATTATGCTCTTCATAACCCTTTTCGTATTCTGTGTTCTATTTATAACGATCTTTCCCACTTAATACACAGTGCCACTCCTACTTGCTCTTTTAAAAAGTTAGTTTTGTGTCATTTGTCTACATGTTCGCGATCATCGTAACCGCACGATAAGCGGAGCGCCCCTCGGTCGGATGGGCGGGAGGTGGGTCGCTTTGTGCGTGGGTCCGCGCGTTAACAAGCCGGTGCTTGGTATCGTTGGGCCACTTGACTGTACTGTTCGTTAGTACATCTACGTCCAATATATAATAAAAAAAATATATAATAGGACGGCTTGAATGATAAGCATCCAAGATAGTCTTGCCCACGTCTATAGATAGCTGCTCAATCTCTTCCTGTGAGGAAGCTCTTTTACTGTAGTTTAGTCTGCTCAGATTTAACCCCAGACAGGACCGACATTGTTGCCAATCAGTCTGTCGAGGATTTCTGATGTCCCTACTAAAACTAAGGTTACTACAAATGTCGAATAGGATAATCCTATGGCCCGACAATGATGGTTCAGTAGAGACTCTCCAGTTGCGAACCAACCTGGAGCCTCCGTCATTGCCAAAGGTGATATCTAACACCTCGGCCCTGCTTTTGGTTACAAACGTAGGTTCTGCCCCCACGTTGAAAACAGTGAGATCCTTAACTAGTAGAAAATCAAGTAAACACTCACCTCTGCTGTTTGTATCTGTGCTGCCCCACGTGATGCTATGTGCGTTGGCATCGCACCCGAGCAGCAATGGCAGCTTCTTCCTGCTGCAGTAGTCCACTAGAGCCTGAACCTCTAATAGAGGAGCCTCCGCCTCATCTCCCGGGAAGTACGCCGACGCCACCACTATACTTCCACGCTCTCCTGTGATCAGCACTGTTACTAAATTTTTGGTGAGAAAGTTAGAAAGGCATAGAAAGTTAGTATTCTTCCGTACCAAGATACAAGCTCTTGGCGATGCCTCTCTTACATCCGCAATTACTCTTGCACTTACGTGGTTAAGGCCGCAGATCCTGCCTCTGACGACCCATGGCTCCTGGATGAGCACCAGCCCCAGGTCCAACCTGGTGACCAACCTGCCGATGACAGCCGAAGCTGCCCTCGCATGATGCAGGTTAATCTGTGCAACGCTTGTGGTCTCCATCCCTAGAGCTCTTCTTCACCCTCCGAGAGCGTCAGATATGCCTCTGACTGCACCCCGGTGGGTGTCCGCTCATCATCGGATGGCCCATCCACACTGGTGATGTCACCATCTCCGCGGACGTTGAGTCTGGACAGGTCCAGAACCTGGAGGGACACCGAGTCTAGCTCGGCCTCCATTACCGCCAACGCCTCTGCTTCCGCTGCTCCATCTGGCGGACACTCATGCGTCGCTTCGGCTGAGGCTGCTGAAGTGCCAGGCACATCGTCAGCTTTCGCCTCCGCATCAGCCGCCGCCGTTTCCTCCTTCTTCCCATGAAGCTTGCATTTGAGCTGCCCAAAGCGGAAGCTCAACAGCATGCCCCGGTTCTTTAGGAGAGCAAGTGCGTCATCCTCCACGCCTAGCGTCAGGATCTTGCCTCCCTCAGCCTCCTTCCACCTGAGCAGCTTCCAGGTATCAGTGCTGAGCCCTCTGTTCTGCTCCGTGAGCAACCCAAAGGACTTTGCCCCCGGCTCGCCAGCCATCCGTGGCAAAAAGACGGTCACGATGTTGGGCCTCGGAATCTCGTCCTTTGGGCAGGTGCAGAGCTGCACGCCCACCGCAGAGCTGATGCTAGGGACCTTAAGCTCTAGCCACTTCTTGGTCTCATCATCCATACATTCCACCAGTACCAGGCCTGTGCGAAAGTGGATGCCGTTGAAATTCAGGCTTGCGGTCCAGCCCTTCCTCATCTCCTCCACGAGGGCTAGTTCCACCGCCGTCAGCTCCTCTTTGGATAGAAGCCTCTTCGGGTGCTCGCTCGCCATTATAGCCAAGATTGTGCCCTTGGCTACGCTGGCGTACGAGGCTGCCTTCGGATGCTTCGTGTCCCTCGAGGTTCCAGAGCCCTCAAGAGCCGCGTTACCCTTGCGCTTTGGTTTCTTATTGGCGTCATTGGGGGCCTCAGCAGGCGATGTTTGTTGCCATTGCCGCTTCTTCCCCACGCCAGCTTCCTCTCCTTCCCTCTCGCCTGGAGACACGGTCGAGGCCCGATGCTCCAGCGCTTTCCTGCGCGCCTCCTCTGGCTTCAAGCCACGACCCAGGTACCGAAGATACCATTTGCGGCCAGCTCCGCTTAGGCCATGCCTTAGCGGGTCACCAGCCCCACCGGGTTGGCCTGGTGCCGGGATGGGCGGCATCTGCTTCCTCTTCTGCGGACCAGAAGAGGGTGTTGCAGTGTCTTTCCCGCTGACATTGCTTGTCTGCGGGACAGCCACTGGGGCAGTGCCGGGCACTGCGCTCCCACCCCCTACGTTCGTCCGTTTGGTGTCCCCACTGTCCACCTCTCGCGGCTTGAAAGCCTCTGCACTTCTGGAGGTGCTTTGCTTCGGGGACGAGCCCTTTGGCTTGGCAACACTCCTCGAGTGGGGGGCCTGGCCCCCGCGCGGTGTCAGCTTGCCAACCAAGTCCAGAGCCGCCTCTTTCATCCGCTCTGCTAGCTGTGTAGCGGTTAAGCCCCGCATATCATTAAAAAGTTTGCTGTTTTCCATATATTAGGTCCCACGAGTATGGGGGAAAGTAGTACCGGCGTGTCATAGCCCCCATTAACACGTCGGGGCCAGGTATACTCACCGAGGCGGCCAGGTATCGGTGAGGCTCCGTTCTATTACAGTCGGTAACCCCTGACTGCAAACCAACCAATGGGCACGGACCACGTAACACCCTGGCTTAGGGGAGTGAAGAGGCACCCTTGCCTAAGGACGTCACCACTGTCCGTGTGAGATGTGGGGGATAGGAAATGGGTAGGATCTTGTGTAGGAATTGGGTGTGTGTGAGACTATGTTTTAGAGACGGTCAGACAAGCGCCTTGTCGGTCCCACTTGCGGTGTGGTACCCGCTGTTGTCCGGGACTGCTTATTACGACAAGTCGCTATTCGCAGCTAACCTCCACTGGAGGCCTTGCGCTATCCGCAACCTGGCTTCAGCTAGCCCACCTCAGAACCATCTCACAAAGTTCGTTGGTACCAGAATCGATATACTATAAAGCTGCAACAAATAATAATGATATATAACTGTAAAAACAAAATTTTTTTAAACAAATTATATGAAGTCTTAAAAAAGACTTAAGGATTTGAAAAAAAAAATCAAAGAAGACTTGCGTTTTTATTCCAAATCCTTTTTGTGAAGGGATAGTTAACACGCGAATCACTGGTAAACAATTACGTAAAAAAACACAGTAAATTACTTAGCACAATCACAAAAATAATCACAGTAAATTTTTTACACAACAGTACGGAACAAAAGTTTGCAGTTAACTAAATCAGCGCCTGTCGTAAGGCCATTCAAGAAGTCTGATTTTCATCCTTTTTTTGCATAATGCCAATTCTTGACCTTTTTATTGAAAACTTTCCCAAAAAAGGTTTTAAGTTAAAAACACCCCCTAGTAGGCAAGTATTATCAGGTAGATTACCTTAGATTTTAGGAAAAAACCCAGGCCCGCACCATTTGCTTAACAAAAGAACCCTTTTACCTTATTGAGCAATAGATCTGCATGTGGGTATAAACCCACTTCGCACGCACCTAACGCTGCACTTTTCGGACACAAAGTGTACGTTTGCCTGCATATCAAGAAAACGCTTGTGCCTCCAGCTATCTGGTTTGGCTTTTGCGATTATACTTTTTGGCATACCATCGGTGTTTTTAAGCCGGAAAATTTTAGAGATGATCAATATAATGTAGGAATCTTTAAAAATTACTTCACTTTTAAAATTGTTCACGATTTTTCTGTAATCAGTTACATGTGTGTTTCGAAAACAGGAAGAGTTCTCGTTAACAATGTTATAAGAGAGTTTAAATTTGAAACAGTTTCCTGAGCTCCACTCGAAGTAGTCCTAGCTTCTTAGTCCACCATGGATTATCCCTGCTGGATTTAATGCTCTTAATAGGACAATAGCATCCAAGATAGTCTTGCCCACGTCTATAGATAGCTGCTCAATCTCTTCCTGTGAGGAAGCTCTTTTACTGTAGTTTAGTCTGCTCAGATTTAACCCCAGACAGGACCGACATTGTTGCCAATCAGTCTGTCGAGGATTTCTGGTGTCCCTACTAAAACTAGGGGTTACTATAAATGTCGAATAGGATAATCCTATGGCCCGACAATGATGGTTCAGTAGAGACTCTCCAGTTGCGAACCAACCTGGAGCCTCCGTCATTGCCAAAGGTGATATCTAACACCTCGGCCCCGCTTTTGGTTACAAACGTAGGTTCTGCCCCCACGTTGAAAACAGTGAGATCCTTAACTAGTAGAAAATCAAGTAAACACTCACCTCTGCTGTTTGTATCTGTGCTGCCCCACGTGATGCTATGTGCGTTGGCATCGCACCCCAGCAGCAATGGCAGCTTCTTCCTGCTGCAGTAGTCTACTAGAGCCTGAACCTCTAATGGAGGAGCCTCCGCCTCATCTCCCGGGAAGTACGCCGACGCCACCACTATACTTCCACGCTCTCCTGTGATCAGCACTGTTACTAAATTTTTGGTGAGAAAGTTAGAAAGGCATAGAAAGTTAGTATTCTTCCGTACCAAGATACAAGCTCTTGGCGATGCCTCTCTTACATCCGCAATTACTCTTGCACTTACGTGGTTAAGGCCGCAGATCCTGCCTCTGACGACCCATGGCTCCTGGATGAGCACCAGCCCCAGGTCCAACCTGGTGACCAACCTGCCGATGACAGCCGAAGCTGCCCTCGCATGATGCAGGTTAATCTGTGCAACGCTTGTGGTCTCCATCCCTAGAGCTCTTCTTCACCCTCCGAGAGCGTCAGATATGCCTCTGACTGCACCCCGGTGGGTGTCCGCTCATCATCGGATGGCCCATCCACACTGGTGATGTCACCATCTCCGCGGACGTTGAGTCTGGACAGGTCCAGAACCTGGAGGGACACCGAGTCTAGCTCGGCCTCCATTACCGCCAACGCCTCTGCTTCCGCTGCTCCATCTGGCGGACACTCATGCGTCGCTTCGGCTGAGGCTGCTGAAGTGCCAGGCACATCGTCAGCTTTCGCCTCCGCATCAGCCGCCGCCGTTTCCTCCTTCTTCCCATGAAGCTTGCATTTGAGCTGCCCAAAGCGGAAGCTCAACAGCATGCCCCGGTTCTTTAGGAGAGCAAGTGCGTCATCCTCCACGCCTAGCGTCAGGATCTTGCCTCCCTCAGCCTCCTTCCACCTGAGCAGCTTCCAGGTATCAGTGCTGAGCCCTCTGTTCTGCTCCGTGAGCAACCCAAAGGACTTTGCCCCCGGCTCGCCAGCCATCCGTGGCAAAAAGACGGTCACGATGTTGGGCCTCGGAATCTCGTCCTTTGGGCAGGTGCAGAGCTGCACGCCCACCGCAGAGCTGATGCTAGGGACCTTAAGCTCTAGCCACTTCTTGGTCTCATCATCCATACATTCCACCAGTACCAGGCCTGTGCGAAAGTGGATGCCGTTGAAATTCAGGCTTGCGGTCCAGCCCTTCCTCATCTCCTCCACGAGGGCCAGTTCCACCGCCGTCAGCTCCTCTTTGGATAGAAGCCTCTTCTACTATGATATATAACTGTAAAAACAAAATTTTTTTAAACAAATTATATGAAGTCTTAAAAAAGACTTAAGGATTTGAAAAAAAAAATCAAAGAAGACTTGCGTTTTTATTCCAAATCCTTTTTGTGAAGGGATAGTTAACACGCGAATCACTGGTAAACAATTACGTAAAAAAACACAGTAAATTACTTAGCACAATCACAAAAATAATCACAGTAAATTTTTTACACAACAGTACGGAACAAAAGTTTGCAGTTAACTAAATCAGCGCCTGTCGTAAGGCCATTCAAGAAGTCTGATTTTCATCCTTTTTTTGCATAATGCCAATTCTTGACCTTTTTATTGAAAACTTTCCCAAAAAAGGTTTTAAGTTAAAAACACCCCCTAGTAGGTAAGTATTATCAGGTAGATTACAAAGTGGAAGTGCTGATGCAAAAGGTTTTTTTTTAGTTCATACGTATTGTGGCTAACACAGGTACTGGTACACAGGTCGTTCAAAGCGGCCAAGTTTCTTATTCATTACCAACCTTAGATTTTAGGAAAAAACCCAGGCCCGCACCATTTGCTTAACAAAAGAACCCTTTTACCTTATTGAGCAATAGATCTGCATGTGGGTATAAACCCACTTCGCACGCACCTAACGCTGCACTTTTCGGACACAAAGTGTACGTTTGCCTGCATATCAAGAAAACGCTTGTGCCTCCAGCTATCTGGTTTGGCTTTTGCGATTATACTTTTTGGCATACCATCGGTGTTTTTAAGCCGGAAAATTTTAGAGATGATCAATATAATGTAGGAATCTTTAAAAATTACTTCACTTTTAAAATTGTTCAAGATTTTTCTGTAATCAGTTACATGTGTGTTTCGAAAACAGGAAGAGTTCTCGTTAACAATGTTATAAGAGAGTTTAAATTTGAAACAGTTTCCTGAGCTCCACTCGAAGTAGTCCTAGCTTCTTAGTCCACCATGGATTATCCCTGCTGGATTTAATGCTCTTAATAGGACAGCTTGAATGATAAGCATCCAAGATAGTCTTGCCCACGTCTATAGATAGCTGCTCAATCTCTTCCTGTGAGGAAGCTCTTTTACTGTAGTTTAGTCTGCTCAGATTTAACCCCAGACAGGACCGACATTGTTGCCAATCAGTCTGTCGAGGATTTCTTGTGTCCCTACTAAAACTAGGGGTTACTATAAATGTCGAATAGGATAATCCTATGGCCCGACAATGATGGTTCAGTAGAGACTCTCCAGTTGCGAACCAACCTGGAGCCTCCGTCATTGCCAAAGGTGATATCTAACACCTCGGCCCTGCTTTTGGTTACAAACGTAGGTTCTGCCCCCACGTTGAAAACAGTGAGATCCTTAACTAGTAGAAAATCAAGTAAACACTCACCTCTGCTGTTTGTATCTGTGCTGCCCCACGTGATGCTATGTGCGTTGGCATCGCACCCCAGCAGCAATGGCAGCTTCTTCCTGCTGCAGTAGTCCACTAGAGCCTGAACCTCTAATGGAGGAGCCTCCGCCTCATCTCCCGGGAAGTACGCCGACGCCACCACGATACTTCCACGCTCTCCTGTGATCAGCACTGTTACTAAATTTTTGGTGAGAAAGTTAGAAAGGCATAGAAAGTTAGTATTCTTCCGTACCAAGATACAAGCTCTTGGCGATGCCTCTCTTACATCCGCAATTACTCTTGCACTTACGTGGTTAAGGCCGCAGATCCTGCCTGATAGCTTGCGCTATCCGCAACCTGGCTTCAGCTAGCCCACCTCAGAACCATCTCACAAAGTTCGTTGGTACCAGAATCGATATACTATAAAGCTGCAACAAATAATAATGATATATAACTGTAAAAACAAAATTTTTTTAACAAATTATATGAAGTCTTAAAAAAGACTTAAGGATTTGAAAAAAAAAAAATCAAAGAAGACTTGCGTTTTTATTCCAAATCCTTTTTGTGAAGGGATAGTTAACACGCGAATCACTGGTAAACAATTACGTAAAAAAACACAGTAAATTACTTAGCACAATCACAAAAATAATCACAGTACATTTTTTACACAACAGTACGGAACAAAAGTTTGCAGTTAACTAAATCAGCGCCTGTCGTAAGGCCATTCAAGAAGTCTGATTTTCATCCTTTTTTTGCATAATGCCAATTCTTGACCTTTTTATTGAAAACTTTCCCAAAAAAGGTTTTAAGTTAAAAACACCCCCTAGTAGGCAAGTATTATCAGGTAGATTACAAAGTGGAAGTGCTGATGCAAAAGGTTTTTTTTTAGTTCATACGTATTGTGGCTAACACAGGTACTGGTACACAGGTCGTTCAAAGCGGCCAAGTTTCTTATTCATTACCAGCCTTAGATTTTAGGAAAAAACCCAGGCCCGCGCCATTTGCTTAACAAAAGAACCCTTTTACCTTATTGAGCAATAGATCTGCATGTGGGTATAAACCCACTTCGCACGCACCTAACGCTGCACTTTTCGGACACAAAGTGTACGTTTGCCTGCATATCAAGAAAACGCTTGTGCCTCCAGCTATCTGGTTTGGCTTTTGCGATTATACTTTTTGGCATACCATCGGTGTTTTTAAGCCGGAAAATTTTAGAGATGATCAATATAATGTAGGAATCTTTAAAAATTACTTCACTTTTAAAATTGTTCACGATTTTTCTGTAATCAGTTACATGTGTGTTTCGAAAACAGGAAGAGTTCTCGTTAACAATGTTATAAGAGAGTTTAAATTTGAAACAGTTTCCTGACCTCCACTCGAAGTAGTCCTAGCTTCTTAGTCCACCATGGATTATCCCTGCTGGGTTTAATGCTCTTAATAGGACAGCTTGAATGATAAGCATCCAAGATAGTCTTGCCCACGTCTATAGATAGCTGCTCAATCTCTTCCTGTGAGGAAGCTCTTTTACTGTAGTTTAGTCTGCTCAGATTTAACCCCAGACAGGACCGACATTGTTGCCAATCAGTCTGTCGAGGATTTCTGGTGTCCCTACTAAAACTAGGGGTTACTATAAATGTCGAATAGGATAATCCTATGGCCCGACAATGATGGTTCAGTAGAGACTCTCCAGTTGCGAACCAACCTGGAGCCTCCGTCATTGCCAAAGGTGATATCTAACACCTCGGCCCTGCTTTTGGTTACAAACGCAGGTTCTGCCCCCACGTTGAAAACAGTGAGATCTTTAACTAGTAGAAAATCAAGTAAACACTCACCTCTGCTGTTTGTATCTGTGCTGCCCCACGTGATGCTATGTGCGTTGGCATCGCACCCCAGCAGCAATGGCAGCTTCTTCCTGCTGCAGTAGTCCACTAGAGCCTGAACCTCTAATGGAGGAGCCTCCGCCTCATCTCCCGGAAGTACGCCGACGCCACCACGATACTTCCACGCTCTCCTGTGATCAGCACTGTTACTAAATTTTTGGTGAGAAAGTTAGAAAGGCATAGAAAGTTAGTATTCTTCCGTACCAAGATACAAGCTCTTGGCGATGCCTCTCTTACATCCGCAATTACTCTTGCACTTACGTGGTTAAGGCCGCAGATCCTGCCTCTGACGACCCATGGCTCCTGGATGAGCACCAGCCCCAGGTCCAACCTGGTGACCAACCTGCCGATGACAGCCGAAGCTGCCCTCGCATGATGCAGGTTAATGTGTGCAACGCTTGTGGTCTCCATCCCTAGAGCTCTTCTTCACCCTCCGAGAGCGTCAGATATGCCTCTGACTGCACCCCGGTGGGTGTCCGCTCATCATCGGATGGCCCATCCACACTGGTGATGTCACCATCTCCGCAGACGTTGAGTCTGGACAGGTCCAGAACCTGGAGGGACACCGAGTCTAGCTCGGCCTCCATTACCGCCTACGCCTCTGCTTCCGCTGCTCCATCTGGCGGACACTCATGCGTCGCTTCGGCTGAGGCTGCTGAAGTGCCAGGCACATCGTCAGCTTTCGCCTCCGCATCAGCCGCCGCCGCTTCCTCCTTCTTCCCTTGAAGCTTGCATTTGAGCTGCCCAAAGCGGAAGCTCAACAGCATGCCCCGGTTCTTTAGGAGAGCAAGTGCGTCATCCTCCACGCCTAGCGTCAGGATCTTGCCTCCCTCAGCCTCCTTCCACCTGAGCAGCTTCCAGGTATCAGTGCTGAGCCCTCTGTTCTGCTCCGTGAGCAACCCAAAGGACTTTGCCCCCGGCTCGCCAGCCATCCGTGGCAAAAAGACGGTCACGATGTTGGGCCTCGGAATCTCGTCCTTTGGGCAGGTGCAGAGCTGCACGCCCACCGCAGAGCTGATGCTAGGGACCTTAAGCTCTAGCCACTTCTTGGTCTCATCATCCATACATTCCACCAGTACCAGGCCTGTGCGAAAGTGGATGCCGTTGAAATTCAGGCTTGCGGTCCAGCCCTTCCTCATCTCCTCCGCGAGGGCCAGTTCCACCGCCGTCAGCTCCTCTTTGGATAGAAGCCTCTTCGGGTGCTCGCTCGCCATTATAGCCAAGATTGTGCCCTTGGCTACGCTGGCGTACGAGGCTGCCTTCGGATGCTTCGTGTCCCTCGAGGTTCCAGAGCCCTCAAGAGCCGCGTTACCCTTGCGCTTTGGTTTCTTATTGGCGTCATTGGGGGCCTCAGCAGGCGATATTTGTTGCCATTGCCGCTTCTTCCCCACGCCAGCTTCCTCTCCTTCCCTCTCGCCTGGAGACACGGTCGGGGCCCGATGCTCCAGCGCTTTCCTGCGCGCCTCCTCCGGCTTCAAGCCACGACCCAGGTACCGAAGATACCATTTGCGGCCAGCTCCGCTTAGGCCATGCCTTAGCGGGTCACCAGCCCCACCGGGTTGGCCTGGTGCCGGGATGGGCGGCATCTGCTTCCTCTTCTGCGGACCAGAAGAGGGTGTTGCAGTGGCTTTCCCGCTGACATTGCTTGTCTGCGGGACAGCCACTGGGGCAGTGCCGGGCACTGCGCTCCCACCCCCTACGTTCGTCCGTTTGGTGTCCCCACTGTCCACCACTCGCGGCTTGAAAGCCTCTGCACTTCTGGAGGTGCTTTGCTTCGGGGACGAGCCCTTTGGCTTGGCAACACTCCTCGAGTGGGGGGCCTGGCCCCCGCGCGGTGTCAGCTTGCCAACCAAGTCCAGAGCCGCCTCTTTCATCCGCTCTGCTAGCTGTGTAGCGGTTAAGCCCCGCATATCATTAAAAAGTTTGCTGTTTTCCATATATTAGGTCCCACGAGTATGGGGGAAAGTAGTACCGGCGTGTCATAGCCCCCATTAACACGTCGGGGCCAGGTATACTCACCGAGGCGGCCAGGTATCGGTGAGGCTCCGTTCTATTACAGTCGGTAACCCCTGACTGCAAACCAACCAATGGGCACGGACCACGTTACACCCTGGCTTAGGGGAGTGAAGAGGCACCCTTGCCTAAGGACGTCACCACTGCCCGTGTGAGATGTGGGGGATAGGAAATGGGTAGGATCTTGTGTAGGAATTGGGTGTGTGTGAGACTATGTTTTAAAGACGGTCAGACAAGCGCCTTGTCGGTCCCACTTGCGGTATGGTACCCGCTGTTGTCCGGGACTGCTTATTACGACAAGTCGCTATTCGCAGCTAACCTCCACTGGAGGCCTTGCGCTATCCGCAACCTGGCTTCAGCCAGCCCACCTCAGAACCATCTCACAAAGTTCGTTGGTACCAGAATCGATATACTATAAAGCTGCAACAAATAATAATGATATATAACTGTAAAAACAAAATTTTTTTAAACAAATTATATGAAGTCTTAAAAAAGACTTAAGGATTTGAAAAAAAAAATCAAAGAAGACTTGCGTTTTTATTCCAAATCCTTTTTGTGAAGGGATAGTTAACACGCGAATCACTGGTAAACAATTACGTAAAAAAACACAGTAAATTACTTAGCACAATCACAAAATAATCACAGTAAATTTTTTACACAACAGTACGGAACAAAAGTTTGCAGTTAACTAAATCAGCGCCTGTCGTAAGGCCATTCAAGAAGTCTGATTTTCATCCTTTTTTTGAATAATGCCAATTCTTGACCTTTTTATTGAAAACTTTCCCAAAAAAGGTTTTAAGTTAAAAACACCCCCTAGTAGGCAAGTATTATCAGGTAGATTACAAAGTGGAAGTGCTGATGCAAAAGGTTTTTTTTTAGTTCATACGTATTGTGGCTAACACAGGTACTGGTACACAGGTCGTTCAAAGCGGCCAAGTTTCTTATTCATTACCAACCTTAGATTTTAGGAAAAAACCCAGGCCCGCACCATTTGCTTAACAAAAGAACCCTTTTACCTTATTGAGCAATAGATCTGCATGTGGGTATAAACCCACTTCGCACGCACCTAACGCTGCACTTTTCGGACACAAAGTGTACGTTTGCCTGCATATCAAGAAAACGCTTGTGCCTCCAGCTATCTGGTTTGGCTTTTGCGATTATACTTTTTGGCATACCATCGGTGTTTTTAAGCCGGAAAATTTTAGAGATGATCAATATAATGTAGGAATCTTTAAAAATTACTTCACTTTTAAAATTGTTCACGATTTTTCTGTAATCAGTTACATGTGTGTTTCGAAAACAGGAAGAGTTCTCGTTAACAATGTTATAAGAGAGTTTAAATTTGAAACAGTTTCCTGAGCTCCACTCGAAGTAGTCCTAGCTTCTTAGTCCACCATGGATTATCCCTGCTGGATTTAATGCTCTTAATAGGACAGCTTGAATGATAAGCATCCAAGATAGTCTTGCCCACGTCTATAGATAGCTGCTCAATCTCTTCCTGTGAGGAAGCTCTTTTACTGTAGTTTAGTCTGCTCAGATTTAACCCCAGACAGGACCGACATTGTTGCCAATCAGTCTGTCGAGGATTTCTGGTGTCCCTACTAAAACTAAGGTTACTATAAATGTCGAATAGGATAATCCTATGGCCCGACAATGATGGTTCAGTAGAGACTCTCCAGTTGCGAACCAACCTGGAGCCTCCGTCATTGCCAAAGGTGATATCTAACACCTCGGCCCTGCTTTTGGTTACAAACGTAGGTTCTGCCCCCACGTTGAAAACAGTGAGATCCTTAACTAGTAGAAAAACAAGTAAACACTCACCTCTGCTGTTTGTATCTGTGCTGCCCCACGTGATGCTATGTGCGTTGGCATCGCACCCCAGCAGCAATGGCAGCTTCTTCCTGCTGCAGTAGTCCACTAGAGCCTGAACCTCTAATGGAGGAGCCTCCGCCTCATCTCCCGGGAAGTACGCCGACGCCACCACGATACTTCCACGCTCTCCTGTGATCAGCACTGTTACTAAATTTTTGGTGAGAAAGTTAGAAAGGCATAGAAAGTTAGTATTCTTCCGTTCCAAGATACAAGCTCTTGGCGATGCCTCTCTTACATCCGCAATTACTCTTGCACTTACGTGGTTAAGGCCGCAGATCCTGCCTCTGACGACCCATGGCTCCTGGATGAGCACCAGCCCCAGGTCCAACCTGGTGACCAACCTGCCGATGACAGCCGAAGCTGCCCTCGCATGATGCAGGTTAATGTGTGCAACGCTTGTGGTCTCCATCCCTAGAGCTCTTCTTCACCCTCCGAGAGCGTCAGATATGCCTCTGACTGCACCCCGGTGGGTGTCCGCTCATCATCGGATGGCCCATCCACACTGGTGATGTCACCATCTCCGCAGACGTTGAGTCTGGACAGGTCCAGAACCTGGAGGGACACCGAGTCTAGCTCGGCCTCCATTACCGCCAACGCCTCTGCTTCCGCTGCTCCATCTGGCGGACACTCATGCGTCGCTTCGGCTGAGGCTGCTGAAGTGCCAGGCACATCGTCAGCTTTCGCCTCCGCATCAGCCGCCGCCGCTTCCTCCTTCTTCCCATGAAGCTTGCATTTGAGCTGCCCAAAGCGGAAGCTCAACAGCATGCCCCGGTTCTTTAGGAGAGCAAGTGCGTCATCCTCCACGCCTAGCGTCAGGATCTTGCCTCCCTCAGCCTCCTTCCACCTGAGCAGCTTCCAGGTATCAGTGCTGAGCCCTCTGTTCTGCTCCGTGAGCAACCCAAAGGACTTTGCCCCCGGCTCGCCAGCCATCCGTGGCAAAAAGACGGTCACGATGTTGAGCCTCGGAATCTCGTCCTTTGGGCAGGTGCAGAGCTGCAAGCCCACCGCAGAGCTGATGCTTGGGACCTTAAGCTCTAGCCACTTCTTGGTCTCATCATCCATACATTCCACCAGTACCAGGCCTGTGCGAAAGTGGATGCCGTTGAAATTCAGGCTTGCGGTCCAGCCCTTCCTCATCTCCTCCACGAGGGCCAGTTCCACCGCCGTCAGCTCTGCTTTGGATAGAAGCCTCTTCGGGTGCTCGCTCGCCATTATAGCCAAGATTGTGCCCTTGGCTACGCTGGCGTACGAGGCTGCCTTCGGATGCTTCGTGTCCCTCGAGGTTCCAGAGCCCTCAAGAGCCGCGTTACCCTTGCGCTTTGGTTTCTTATTGGCGTCATTGGGGGCCTCAGCAGGCGATGTTTGTTGCCATTGCCGCTTCTCCCCCACGCCAGCTTCCTCTCCTTCCCTCTCGCCTGGAGACACGGTCGGGGCCCGATGCTCCAGCGCCTTCCTGCGCGCCTCCTCCGGCTTCAAGCCACGACCCAGGTACCGAAGATACCATTTGCGGCCAGCTCCGCTTAGGCCATGCCTTAGCGGGTCACCAGCCCCACCGGGTTGGCCTGGTGCCGGGATGGGCGGCATCTGCTTCCTCTTCTGCGGACCAGAAGAGGGTGTTGCAGTGGCTTTCCCGCTGACATTGCTTGTCTGCGGGACAGCCACTGGGGCAGTGCCGGGCACTGCGCTCCCACCCCCTACGTTCGTCCGTTTGGTGTCCCCACTGTCCACCACTCGCGGCTTGAAAGCCTCTGCACTTCTGGAGGTTCTTTGCTTCGGGGACGAGCCCTTTGGCTTGGCAACACTCCTCGAGTGGGGGGCCTGGCCCCCGCGCGTTGTCAGCTTGCCAACCAAGTCCAGAGCCGCCTCTTTCATCCGCTCTGCTAGCTGTGTAGCGGTTAAGCCCCGCATATCATTAAAAAGTTTGCTGTTTTCCATATATTAGGTCCCACGAGTATGGGGGAAAGTAGTACCGGCGTGTCATAGCTCCCATTAACACGTCGGGGCCAGGTATACTCACCGAGGCGGCCAGGTATCGGTGAGGCTCCGTTCTATTACAGTCGGTAACCCCTGACTGCAAACCAACCAATGGGCACGGACCACGTAACACCCTGGCTTAGGGGAGTGAAGAGGCACCCTTGCCTAAGGACGTCACCACTGCCCGTGTGAGATGTGGGGGATAGGAAATGGATAGGATCTTGTGTAGGAATTGGGTGTGTGTGAGACTATGTTTTAAAGACGGTCAGACAAGCGCCTTGTCGGTCCCACTTGCGGTATGGTACCCGCTGTTGTCCGACAAGTCGCTATTCGCAGCTAACCTCCACTGGAGGCCTTGCGCTATCCGCAACCTGGCTTCAGCTAGCCCACCTCAGAACCATCTCACAAAGTTCGTTGGTACCAGAATCGATATACTATAAAGCTGCAACAAATAATAATGATATATAACTGTAAAAACAAAATTTTTTTAACAAATTATATGAAGTCTTAAAAAAGACTTAAGGATTTGAAAAAAAATATATCAAAGAAGACTTGCGTTTTTATTCCAAATCCTTTTTGTGAAGGGATAGTTAACACGCGAATCACTGGTAAACAATTACGTAAAAAAATACAGTAAATCACTTAGCACAATCACAAAAATAATCACAGTAAATTTTTTACACAACAGTACGGAACAAAAGTTTGCAGTTAACTAAATCAGCGCCTGTCGTAAGGCCATTCAAGAAGTCTGATTTTCAGCCTTTTTTTGCATAATGCCAAGTCTTGACCTTTTTATTGAAAACTTTCCCAAAAAAGGTTTTAAGTTAAAAACACCCCCTAGTAGGCAAGTATTATCAGGTAGATTACAAAGTGGAAGTGCTGATGCAAAAGGTTTTTTTTTAGTTCATACGTATTGTGGCTAACACAGGTACTGGTACACAGGTCGTTCAAAGCGGCCAAGTTTCTTATTCATTACCAGCCTTAGATTTTAGGGAAAAACCCAGGCCCGCGCCATTTGCTTAGCAAAAGAACCCTTTTACCTTATTGAGCAGTAGATCTGCATGTGGGTAAAAACCCACTTCGCACGCACCTAACGCTGCACTTTTCGGACACAAAGTGTACGTTTGCCTGCATATCAAGAAAACGCTTGTGCCTCCAGCTATCTGGTTTGGCTTTTGCGATTATACTTTTTGGCATACCATCGGTGTTTTTAAGCCGGAAAATTTTAGAGATGATCAATATAATGTAGGAATCTTTAAAAATTACTTCACTTTTAAAATTGTTCACGATTTTTCTGTAATCAGTTACATGTGTGTTTCGAAAACAGGAAGAGTTCTCGTTAACAATGTTATAAGAGAGTTTAAATTTGAAACAGTTTCCTGACCTCCACTCGAAGTAGTCCTAGCTTCTTAGTCCACCATGGATTATCCCTGCTGGATTTAATGCTCTTAATAGGACAGCTTGAATGATAAGCATCCAAGATAGTCTTGCCCACGTCTATAGATAGCTGCTCAATCTCTTCCTGTGAGGAAGCTCTTTTACTGTAGTTTAGTCTGCTCAGATTTAACCCCAGACAGGACCGACATTGTTGCCAATCAGTCTGTCGAGGATTTCTGGTGTCCCTACTAAAACTAAGGTTACTATAAATGTCGAATAGGATAATCCTATGGCCCGACAATGATGGTTCAGTAGAGACTCTCCAGTTGCGAACCAACCTGGAGCCTCCGTCATTGCCAAAGGTGATATCTAACACCTCGGCCCTGCTTTTGGTTACAAACGTAGGTTCTGCCCCCACGTTGAAAACAGTGAGATCCTTAACTAGTAGAAAATCAAGTAAACACTCACCTCTGCTGTTTGTATCTGTGCTGCCCCACGTGATGCTATGTGCGTTGGCATCGCACCCCAGCAGCAATGGCAGCTTCTTCCTGCTGCAGTAGTCCACTAGAGCCTGAACCTCTAATGGAGGAGCCTCCGCCTCATCTCCCGGGAAGTACGCCGATGCCACCACGATACTTCCACGCTCTCCTGTGATCAGCACTGTTACTAAATTTTTGGTGAGAAAGTTAGAAAGGCATAGAAAGTTAGTATTCTTCCGTACCAAGATACAAGCTCTTGGCGATGCCTCTCTTACATCCGCAATTACTCTTGCACTTACGTGGTTAAGGCCGCAGATCCTGCCTCTGACGACCCATGGCTCCTGGATGAGCACCAGCCCCAGGTCCAACCTGGTGACCAACCTGCCGATGACAGCCGAAGCTGCCCTCGCATGATGCAGGTTAATCTGTGCAACGCTTGTGGTCTCCATCCCTAGAGCTTTTCTTCACCCTCCGAGAGCGTCAGATATGCCTCTGACTGCACCCCGGTGGGTGTCCGCTCATCATCGGATGGCCCATCCACACTGGTGATGTCACCATCTCCGCGGACGTTGAGTCTGGACAGGTCCAGAACCTGGAGGGACACCGAGTCTACCAACGCCTCTGCTTCCACTGCTCCATCTGGCGGACACTCATGCGTCGCTTCGGCTGAGGCTGCTGAAGTGCCAGGCACATCGTCAGCTTTCGCCTCCGCATCAGCCGCCGCCGCTTCCTCCTTCTTCCCATGAAGCTTGCATTTGAGCTGCCCAAAGCGGAAGCTCAACAGCATGCCCCGGTTCTTTAGGAGAGCAAGTGCGTCATCCTCCACGCCTAGCGTCAGGATCTTGCCTCCCTCAGCCTCCTTCCACCTGAGCAGCTTCCAGGTATCAGTGCTGAGCCCTCTATTCTGCTCCGTGAGCAACCCAAAGGACTTTGCCCCCAGCTCGCCAGCCATCCGTGGCAAAAAGACGGTCACGATGTTGGGCCTCGGAATCTCGTCCTTTGGGCAGGTGCAGAGCTGCAAGCCCACCGCAGAGCTGATGCTAGGGACCTTAAGCTCTAGCCACTTCTTGGTCTCATCATCCATACATTCCACCAGTACCAGGCCTGTGCGAAAGTGGATGCCGTTGAAATTCAGGCTTGCGGTCCAGCCCTTCCTCATCTCCTCCACGAGGGCCAGTTCCACTGCCGTCAGCTCCTCTTTGGATAGAAGCCTCTTCGGGTGCTCGCTCGCCATTATAGCCAAGATTGTGCCCTTGGCTACGCTGGCGTACGAGGCTGCCTTCGGATGCTTCGTGTCCCTCGAGGTTCCAGAGCCCTCAAGAGCCGCGTTACCCTTGCGCTTTGGTTTCTTATTGGCGTCATTGGGGGCCTCAGCAGGCGATGTTTGTTGCCATTGCCGCTTCTTCCCCACGCCAGCTTCCTCTCCTTCCCTCTCGCCTGGAGACACGGTCGGGGCCCGATGCTCCAGCGCCTTCCTGCGCGCCTCCTCCGGCTTCAAGCCACGACCCAGGTACCGAAGATACCATTTGCGGCCAGCTCCGCTTAGGCCATGCCTTAGCGGGTCACCAGCCCCACCGGGTTGGCCTGGTGCCGGGATGGGCGGCATCTGCTTCCTCTTCTGCGGACCAGAAGAGGGTGTTGCAGTGTCTTTCCCCGCTGACATTGCTTGTCTGCGGGACAGCCACTGGGGCAGTGCCGGGCACTGTGCTCCCACCCCCTACGTTCGTCCGTTTGGTGTCCCCACTGTCCACCACTCGCGGCTTGAAAGCCTCTGCACTTCTGGAGGTGCTTTTGCTTCGGGGACGAGCCCTTTGGCTTGGCAACACTCCTCGAGTGGGGGGCCTGGCCCCCGCGCGGTGTCAGCTTGCCAACCAAGTCCAGAGCCGCCTCTTTCATCCGCTCTGCTAGATGTGTAGCGGTTAAGCCCCGCATATCATTAAAAAGTTTGCTGTTTTCCATATATTAGGTCCCACGAGTATGGGGGAAAGTAGTACCGGCGTGTCATAGCCCCCATTAACACGTCGGGGCCAGGTATACTCACCGAGGCGGCCAGGTATCGGTGAGGCTCCGTTCTATTACAGTCGGTAACCCCTGACTGCAAACCAACCAATGGGCACGGACCACGTAACACCCTGGCTTAGGGGAGTGAAGAGGCACCCTTGCCTAAGGACGTCACCACTGCCCGTGTGAGATGTGGGGGATAGGAAATGGGTAGGATCTTGTGTAGGAATTGGGTGTGTGTGAGACTATGTTTTAGAGACGGTCAGACAAGCGCCTTGTCGGTCCCACTTGCGGTGTGGTACCCGCTGTTGTCCGGGACTGCTTATAACGACAAGTCGCTATTCGCAGCTAACCTCCACTGGAGGCCTTGCGCTATCCGCAACCTGGCTTCAGCTAGCCCACCTCAGAACCATCTCACAAAGTTCGTTGGTACCAGAATCGATATACTATAAAGCTGCAACAAATAATAATGATATATAACTGTAAAAACAAAATTTTTTTAACAAATTATATGAAGTCTTAAAAAAGACTTAAGGATTTGAAAAAAAAAATCAAAGAAGACTTGCGTTTTTATTCCAAATCCTTTTTGTGAAGGGATAGTTAACACGCGAATCACTGGTAAACAATTACGTAAAAAAACACAGTAAATTACTTAGCACAATCACAAAAATAATCACAGTAAATTTTTTACACAACAGTACGGAACAAAAGTTGGCAGTTAACTAAATCAGCGCCTGTCGTAAGGCCTTTCAAGAAGTCTGATTTTCATCCTTTTTTTGCATAATGCCAAGTCTTGACCTTTTTATTGAAAACTTTCCCAAAAAAGGTTTTAAGTTAAAAACACCCCCTAGTAGGCAAGTATTATCAGGTAGATTACAAAGTGGAAGTGCTGATGCAAAAGGTTTTTTTTTAGTTCATACGTATTGTGGCTAACACAGGTACTGGTACACAGGTCGTTCAAAGCGGCCAAGTTTCTTATTCATTACCAGCGTTAGATTTTAGGAAAAAACCCAGGCCCGCGCCATTTGCTTAACAAAAGAACCCTTTTACCTTATTGAGCAATAGATCTGCATGTGGGTATAAACCCACTTCGCACGCACCTAACGCTGCACTTTTCGGACACAAAGTGTACGTTTGCCTGCATATCAAGAAAACGCTTGTGCCTCCAGCTATCTGGTTTGGCTTTTGCGATTATACTTTTTGGCATACCATCGGTGTTTTTAAGCCGGAAAATTTTAGAGATGATCAATATAATGTAGGAATCTTTAAAAATTACTTCACTTTTAAAATTGTTCACGATTTTTCTGTAATCAGTTACATGTGTGTTTCGAAAACAGGAAGAGTTCTCGTTAACAATGTTATAAGAGAGTTTAAATTTGAAACAGTTTCCTGACCTCCACTCGAAGTAGTCCTAGCTTCTTAGTCCACCATGGATTATCCCTGCTGGATTTAATGCTCTTAATAGGACAATAGCATCCAAGATAGTCTTGCCCACGTCTATAGATAGCTGCTCAATCTCTTCCTGTGAGGAAGCTCTTTTACTGTAGTTTAGTCTGCTCAGATTTAACCCCAGACAGGACCGACATTGTTGCCAATCAGTCTGTCGAGGATTTCTGGTGTCCCTACTAAAACTAAGGTTACTATAAATGTCGAATAGGATAATCCTATGGCCCGACAATGATGGTTCAGTAGAGACTCTCCAGTTGCGAACCAACCTGGAGCCTCCGTCATTGCCAAAGGTGATATCTAACACCTCGGCCCTGCTTTTGGTTACAAACGTAGGTTCTGCCCCCACGTTGAAAACAGTGAGATCCTTAACTAGTAGAAAATCAAGTAAACACTCACCTCTGCTGTTTGTATCTGTGCTGCCCCACGTGATGCTATGTGCGTTGGCATCGCACCCCAGCAGCAATGGCAGCTTCTTCCTGCTGCAGTAGTCCACTAGAGCCTGAACCTCTAATGGAGGAGCCTCCGCCTCATCTCCCGGAAGTACGCCGACGCCACCACGATACTTCCACGCTCTCCTGTGATCAGCACTGTTACTAAATTTTTGGTGAGAAAGTTAGAAAGGCATAGAAAGTTAGTATTCTTCCGTACCAAGATACAAGCTCTTGGCGATGCCTCTCTTACATCCGCAATTACTCTTGCACTTACGTGGTTAAGGCCGCAGATCCTGCCTCTGACGACCCTGGCTCCTGGATGAGCACCAGCCCCAGGTCCAACCTGGTGACCAACCTGCCGATGACAGCCGAAGCTGCCCTCGCATGATGCAGGTTAATCTGTGCAACGCTTGTGGTCTCCATCCCTAGAGCTCTTCTTCACCCTCCGAGAGCGTCAGATATGCCTCTGACTGCACCCCGGTGGGTGTCCGCTCATCATCGGATGGCCCATCCACACTGGTGATGTCACCATCTCCGCAGACGTTGAGTCTGGACAGGTCCAGAACCTGGAGGGACACCGAGTCTAGCTCGGCCTCCATTACCGCCAACGCCTCTGCTTCCGCTGCTCCATCTGGCGGACACTCATGCGTCGCTTCGGCTGAGGCTGCTGAAGTGCCAGGCACATCGTCAGCTTTCGCCTCCGCATCAGCCGCCGCCGCTTCCTCCTTCTTCCCATGAAGCTTGCATTTCAGCTGCCCAAAGCGGAAGCTCAACAGCATGCCCCGGTTCTTAAGGAGAGCAAGTGCGTCATCCTCCACGCCTAGCGTCAGGATCTTGCCTCCCTCAGCCTCCTTCCACCTGAGCAGCTTCCAGGTATCAGTGCTGAGCCCTCTGTTCTGCTCCGTGAGCAACCCAAAGGACTTTGCCCCCGGCTCGCCAGCCATCCGTGGCAAAAAGACGGTCACGATGTTGGGCCTCGGAATCTCGTCCTTTGGGCAGGTGCAGAGCTGCACGCCCACCGCAGAGCTGATGCTAGGGACCTTAAGCTCTAGCCACTTCTTGGTCTCATCATCCATACATTCCACCAGTACCAGGCCTGTGCGAAAGTGGATGCCGTTGAAATTCAGGCTTGCGGTCCAGCCCTTCCTCATCTCCTCCGCGAGGGCCAGTTCCACCGCCGTCAGCTCCTCTTTGGATAGAAGCCTCTTCGGGTGCTCGCTCGCCATTATAGCCAAGATTGTGCCCTTGGCTACGCTGGCGTACGAGGCTGCCTTCGGATGCTTCGTGTCCCTCGAGGTTCCAGAGCCCTCAAGAGCCGCGTTACCCTTGCGCTTTGGTTTCTTATTGGCGTCATTGGGGGCCTCAGCAGGCGATGTTTGTTGCCATTGCCGCTTCTTCCCCACGCCAGCTTCCTCTCCTTCCCTCTCGCCTGGAGACACGGTTCGGGCCCGATGCTCCAGCGCTTTCCTGCGCGCCTCCTCCGGCTTCAAGCCACGACCCAGGTACCGAAGATACCATTTGCGGCCAGCTCCGCTTAGGCCATGCCTTAGCGGGTCACCAGCCCCACCGGGTTGGCCTGGTGCCGGGATGGGCGGCATCTGCTTCCTCTTCTGCGGACCAGAAGAGGGTGTTGCAGTGTCTTTCCCGCTGACATTGCTTGTCTGCGGGACAGCCACTGGGGCAGTGCCGGGCACTGCGCTCCCACCCCCTACGTTCGTCCGTTTGGTGTCCCCACTGTCCACCACTCGCGGCTTGAAAGCCTCTGCACTTCTGGAGGTGCTTTGCTTCGGGGACGAGCTCTTTGGCTTGGCAACACTCCTCGAGTGGGGGGCCTGGCCCCCGCGCGGTGTCAGCTTGCCAACCAAGTCCAGAGCCGCCTCTTTCATCCGCTCTGCTAGCTGTGTAGCGGTTAAGCCCCGCATATCATTTAAAAGTGTGCTGTTTTCCATATATTAGGTCCCACGAGTATGGGGGAAAGTAGTACCGGCGTGTCATAGCCCCCATTAACACGTCGGGGCCAGGTATACTCACCGAGGCGGCCAGGTATCGGTGAGGCTCCGTTCTATTACAGTCGGTAACCCCTGACTGCAAACCAACCAATGGGCACGGACCACGTAACACCCTGGCTTAGGGGAGTGAAGAGGTACCCTTGCCTAAGGACGTCACCACTGCCCGTGTGAGATGTGGGGGATAGGAAATGGGTAGGATCTTGTGTAGGAATTGGGTGTGTGTGAGACTATGTTTTAAAGACGGTCAACAAGCGCCTTGTCGGTCCCACTTGCGGTGTGGTACCCGCTGTTGTCCGGGACTGCTTATTACGACAAGTCGCTATTCGCAGCTAACCTCCACTGGAGGCCTTGCGCTATCCGCAACCTGGCTTCAGCTAGCCCACCTCAGAACCATCTCACAAAGTTCGTTGGTACCAGAATCGATATACTATAAAGCTGCAACAAATAATAATGATATATAACTGTAAAAACAAAATTTTTTTAACAAATTATATGAAGTCTTAAAAAAGACTTAAGGATTTGAAAAAAAAAAATCAAAGAAGACTTGCGTTTTTATTCCAAATCCTTTTTGTGAAGGGATAGTTAACACGCGAATCACTGGTAAAAAATTACGTAAAAAACACAGTAAATTACTTAGCACAATCACAAAAATAATCACAGTAAATTTTTTACACAACAGTACGGAACAAAAGTTTGCAGTTAACTAAATCAGCGCCTGTCGTAAGGCCATTCAAGAAGTCTGATTTTCATCCTTTTTTTGCATAATGTCTTGACCTTTTTATTGAAAACTTTCCCAAAAAAGGTTTTAAGTTAAAAACACCCCCTAGTAGGCAAGTATTATCAGGTAGATTACAAAGTGGAAGTGCTGATGCAAAAGGTTTTTTTTTAGTTCATACGTATTGTGGCTAACACAGGTACTGGTACACAGGTCGTTCAAAGCGGCCAAGTTTCTTATTCATTACCAACCTTAGATTTTAGGAAAAAACCCAGGCCCGCGCCATTTGCTTAACAAAAGAACCCTTTTACCTTATTGAGCAATATATCTGCATGTGGGTAAAAACCCACTTCGCACGCACCTAACGCTGCACTTTTCGGACACAAAGTGTACGTTTGCCTGCATATCAAGAAAACGCTTGTGCCTCCAGCTTTCTGGTTTGGCTTTTGCGATTATACTTTTTGGCATACCATCGGTGTTTTTAAGCCGGAAAATTTTAGAGATGATCAATATAATGTAGGAATCTTTAAAAATTACTTCACTTTTAAAATTGTTCACGATTTTTCTGTAATCAGTTACATGTGTGTTTCGAAAACAGGAAGAGTTCTCGTTAACAATGTTATAAGAGAGTTTAAATTTGAAACAGTTTCCTGAGCTCCACTCGAAGTAGTCCTAGCTTCTTAGTCCACCATGGATTATCCCTGCTGGATTTAATGCTCTTAATAGGACAGCTTGAATGATAAGCATCCAAGATAGTCTTGCCCACGTCTATAGATAGCTGCTCAATCTCTTCCTGTGAGGAAGCTCTTTTACTGTAGTTTAGTCTGCTCAGATTTAACCCCAGACAGGACCGACATTGTTGCCAATCAGTCTGTCGAGGATTTCTGATGTCCCTACTAAAACTAAGGTTACTACAAATGTCGAATAGGATAATCCTATGGCCCGACAATGATGGTTCAGTAGAGACTCTCCAGTTGCGAACCAACCTGGAGCCTCCGTCATTGCCAAAGGTGATATCTAACACCTCGGCCCTGCTTTTGGTTACAAACGTAGGTTCTGCCCCCACGTTGAAAACAGTGAGATCCTTAACTAGTAGAAAATCAAGTAAACACTCACCTCTGCTGTTTGTATCTGTGCTGCCCCACGTGATGCTATGTGCGTTGGCATCGCACCCCAGCAGCAATGGCAGCTTCTTCCTGCTGCAGTAGTCCACTAGAGCCTGAACCTCTAATGGAGGAGCCTCCGCCTCATCTCCCGGGAAGTACGCCGACGCCACCACGATACTTCCACGCTCTCCTGTGATCAGCACTGTTACTAAATTTTTGGTGAGAAAGTTAGAAAGGCATAGAAAGTTAGTATTCTTCCGTACCAAGATACAAGCTCTTGGCGATGCCTCTCTTACATCCGCAATTACTCTTGCACTTACGTGGTTAAGGCCGCAGATCCTGCCTCTGACGACCCATGGCTCCTGGATGAGCACCAGCCCCAGGTCCAACCTGGTGACCAACCTGCCGATGACAGCCGAAGCTGCCCTCGCATGATGCAGGTTAATCTGTGCAACGCTTGTGGTCTCCATCCCTAGAGCTCTTCTTCACCCTCCGAGAGCGTCAGATATGCCTCTGACTGCACCCCGGTGGGTGTCCGCTCATCATCGGATGGCCCATCCACACTGGTGATGTCACCATCTCCGCGGACGTTGAGTCTGGACAGGTCCAGAACCTGGAGGGACACCGAGTCTACCAACGCCTCTGCTTCCGCTGCTCCATCTGGCGGACACTCATGCGTCGCTTCGGCTGAGGCTGCTGAAGTGCCAGGCACATCGTCAGCTTTCGCCTCCGCATCAGCCGCCGCCGCTTCCTCCTTCTTCCCATGAAGCTTGCATTTGAGCTGCCCAAAGCGGAAGCTCAACAGCATGCCCCGGTTCTTTAGGAGAGCAAGTGCGTCATCCTCCACGCCTAGCGTCAGGATCTTGCCTCCCTCAGCCTCCTTCCACCTGAGCAGCTTCCAGGTATCAGTGCTGAGCCCTCTATTCTGCTCCGTGAGCAACCCAAAGGACTTTGCCCCCAGCTCGCCAGCCATCCGTGGCAAAAAGACGGTCACGATGTTGGGCCTCGGAATCTCGTCCTTCGGGCAGGTGCAGAGCTGCAAGCCCACCGCAGAGCTGATGCTAGGGACCTTAAGCTCTAGCCACTTCTTGGTCTCATCATCCATACATTCCACCAGTACCAGGCCTGTGCGAAAGTGGATGCCGTTGAAATTCAGGCTTGCGGTCCAGCCCTTCCTCATCTCCTCCACGAGGGCCAGTTCCACCGCCGTCAGCTCCTCTTTGGATAGAAGCCTCTTCGGGTGCTCGCTCGCCATTATAGCCAAGATTGTGCCCTTGGCTACGCTGGCGTACGAGGCTGCCTTCGGATGCTTCGTGTCCCTCGAGGTTCCAGAGCCCTCAAGAGCCGCGTTACCCTTGCGCTTTGGTTTCTTATTGGCGTCATTGGGGGCCTCAGCAGGCGATGTTTGTTGCCATTGCCGCTTCTTCCCTTCTCGCCTGGAGACACGGTCGGGGCCCGATGCTCCAGCGCCTTCCTGCGCGCCTCCTCCGGCTTCAAGCCACGACCCAGGTACCGAAGATACCATTTGCGGCCAGCTCCGCTTAGGCCATGCCTTAGCGGGTCACCAGCCCCACCGGGTTGGCCTGGTGCCGGGATGGGCGGCATCTGCTTCCTCTTCTGCGGACCAGAAGAGGGTGTTGCAGTGTCTTTCCCGCTGACATTGCTTGTCTGCGGGACAGCCACTGGGGCAGTGCCGGGCACTGCGCTCCCACCCCCTACGTTCGTCCGTTTGGTGTCCCCACTGTCCACCACTCGCGGCTTGAAAGCCTCTGCACTTCTGGAGGTGCTTTGCTTCGGGGACGAGCCCTTTGGCTTGGCAACACTCCTCGAGTGGGGGGCCTGGCCCCCGCGCGGTGTCAGCTTGCCAACCAAGTCCAGAGCCGCCTCTTTCATCCGCTCTGCTAGCTGTGTAGCGGTTAAGCCCCGCATATCATTAAAAAGTTTGCTGTTTTCCATATATTAGGTCCCACGAGTATGGGGGAAAGTAGTACCGGCGTGTCATAGCCCCCATTAACACGTCGGGGCCAGGTATACTCACCGAGGCGGCCAGGTATCGGTGAGGCTCCGTTCTATTACAGTCGGTAACCCCTGACTGCAAACCAACCAATGGGCACGGACCACGTAACACCCTGGCTTAGGGGAGTGAAGAGGCACCCTTGCCTAAGGACGTCACCACTGCCCGTGTGAGATGTGGGGGATAGGAAATGGGTAGGATCTTGTGTAGGAATTGGGTGTGTGTGAGACTATGTTTTAAAGACGGTCAGACAAGCGCCTTGTCGGTCCCACTTGCGGTGTGGTACCCGCTGTTGTCCGGGACTGCTTATTACGACAAGTCGCTATTCGCAGCTAACCTCCACTGGAGGCCTTGCGCTATCCGCAACCTGGCTTCAGCTAGCCCACCTCAGAACCATCTCACAAAGTTCGTTGGTACCAGAATCGATATACTATAAAGCTGCAACAAATAATAATGATATATAACTGTAAAACAAAATTTTTTTAACAAATTATATGAAGTCTTAAAAAAGACTTAAGGATTTGAAAAAAAAAAATCAAAGAAGACTTGCGTTTTTATTCCAAATCCTTTTTGTGAAGGGATAGTTAACACGCGAATCACTGGTAAACAATTACGTAAAAAAATACATTAAATTACTTAGCACAATCACAAAAATAATCACAGTAAATTTTTTACACAACAGTACGGAACAAAAGTTTGCAGTTAACTAAATCAGCGCCTGTCGTAAGGCCATTCAAGAAGTCTGATTTTCAGCCTTTTTTTGCATAATGCCAAGTCTTGACCTTTTTATTGAAAACTTTCCCAAAAAGGTTTTAAGTTAAAAACACCCCCTAGTAGGCAAGTATTATCAGGTAGATTACAAAGTGGAAGTGCTGATGCAAAAGGTTTTTTTTAGTTCATACGTATTGTGGCTAACACAGGTACTGGTACACAGGTCGTTCAAAGCGGCCAAGTTTCTTATTCATTACCAGCCTTAGATTTTAGGGAAAAACCCAGGCCCGCGCCATTTGCTTAGCAAAAGAACCCTTTTACCTTATTGAGCAGTAGATCTGCATGTGGGTAAAAACCCACTTCGCACGCACCTAACGCTGCACTTTTCGGACACAAAGTGTACGTTTGCCTGCATATCAAGAAAACGCTTGTGCCTCCAGCTATCTGGTTTGGCTTTTGCGATTATACTTTTTGGCATACCATCGGTGTTTTTAAGCCGGAAAATTTTAGAGATGATCAATATAATGTAGGAATCTTTAAAAATTACTTCACTTTTAAAATTGTTCACGATTTTTCTGTAATCAGTTACATGTGTGTTTCGAAAACAGGAAGAGTTCTCGTTAACAATGTTATAAGAGAGTTTAAATTTGAAACAGTTTCCTGACCTCCACTCGAAGTAGTCATAGCTTCTTAGTCCACCATGGATTATCCCTGCTGGATTTAATGCTCTTAATAGGACAGCTTGAATGATAAGCATCCAAGATAGTCTTGCCCACGTCTATAGATAGCTGCTCAATCTCTTCCTGTGAGGAAGCTCTTTTACTGTAGTTTAGTCTGCTCAGATTTAACCCCAGACAGGACCGACATTGTTGCCAATCAGTCTGTCGAGGATTTCTGATGTCCTACTAAAACTAAGGTTACTACAAATGTCGAATAGGATAATCCTATGGCCCGACAATGATGGTTCAGTAGAGGCTCTCCAGTTGCGAACCAACCTGGAGCCTCCGTCATTGCCAAAGGTGATATCTAACACCTCGGCCCTGCTTTTGGTTACTAACGTAGGTTCTGCCCCCACGTTGAAAACAGTGAGATCCTTACTAGTAGAAAATCAAGTAAACACTCACCTCTGCTGTTTGTATCTGTGCTGCCCCACGTGATGCTATGTGCGTTGGCATCGCACCCCAGCAGCAATGGCAGCTTCTTCCTGCTGCAGTAGTCCACTAGAGCCTGAACCTCTAATGGAGGAGCCTCCGCCTCATCTCCCGGGAAGTACGCCGACGCCACCACGATACTTCCACGCTCTCCTGTGATCAGCACTGTTACAAAATTTTTGGTGAGAAAGTTAGAAAGGCATAGAAAGTTAGTATTCTTCCGTACCAAGATACAAGCTCTTGGCGATGCCTCTCTTACATCCGCAATTACTCTTGCACTTACGTGGTTAAGGCCGCAGATCCTGCCTCTGACGACCCATGGCTCCTGGATGAGCACCAGCCCCAGGTCCAACCTGGTGACCAACCTGCCGATGACAGCCGAAGCTGCCCTCGCATGATGCAGGTTAATGTGTGCAACGCTTGTGGTCTCCATCCCTAGAGCTTTTCTTCACCCTCCGAGAGCGTCAGATATGCCTCTGACTGCACCCCGGTGGGTGTCCGCTCATCATCGGATGGCCCATCCACACTGGTGATGTCACCATCTCCGCGGACGTTGAGTCTGGACAGGTCCAGAACCTGGAGGGACACCGAGTCTACCAACGCCTCTGCTTCCGCTGCTCCATCTGGCGGACACTCATGCGTCGCTTCGGCTGAGGCTGCTGAAGTGCCAGGCACATCGTCAGCTTTCGCCTCCGCATCAGCCGCCGCCGCTTCCTCCTTCTTCCCATGAAGCTTGCATTTGAGCTGCCCAAAGGGGAAGCTCAACAGCATGCCCCGGTTCTTTAGGAGAGCAAGTGCGTCATCCTCCACGCCTAGCGTCAGGATCTTGCCTCCCTCAGCCTCCTTCCACCTGAGCAGCTTCCAGGTATCAGTGCTGAGCCCTCTATTCTGCTCCGTGAGCAACCCAAAGGACTTTGCCCCCAGCTCGCCAGCCATCCGTGGCAAAAAGACGGTCACGATGTTGGGCCTCGGAATCTCGTCCTTTGGGCAGGTGCAGAGCTGCAAGCCCACCGCAGAGCTGATGCTAGGGACCTTAAGCTCTAGCCACTTCTTGGTCTCATCATCCATACATTCCACCAGTACCAGGCCTGTGCGAAAGTGGATGCCGTTGAAATTCAGGCTTGCGGTCCAGCCCTTCCTCATCTCCTCCACGAGGGCCAGTTCCACCGCCGTCAGCTCCTCTTTGGATAGAAGCCTCTTCGGGTGCTCGCTCGCCATTATAGCCAAGATTGTGCCCTTGGCTACGCTGGCGTACGAGGCTGCCTTCGGATGCTTCGTGTCCCTCGAGGTTCCAGAGCCCTCAAGAGCCGCGTTACCCTTGCGCTTTGGTTTCTTATTGGCGTCATTGGGGGCCTCAGCAGGCGATGTTTGTTGCCATTGCCGCTTCTTCCCCACGCCAGCTTCCTCTCCTTCCCTCTCGCCTGGAGACACGGTCGGGGCCCGATGCTCCAGTGCCTTCCTGCGCGCCTCCTCCGGCTTCAAGCCACGACCCAGGTACCGAAGATACCATTTGCGGCCAGCTCCGCTTAGGCCATGCCTTAGCGGGTCACCAGCCCCACCGGGTTGGCCTGGTGCCGGGATGGGCGGCATCTGCTTCCTCTTCTGCGGACCAGAAGAGGGTGTTGCAGTGTCTTTCCCGCTGACATTGCTTGTCTGCGGGACAGCCACTGGGGCAGTGCCGGGCACTGCGCTCCCACCCCCTACGTTCGTCCGTTTGGTGTCCCCACTGTCCACCACTCGCGGCTTGAAAGCCTCTGCACTTCTGGAGGTGCTTTTGCTTCGGGGACGAGCCCTTTGGCTTGGCAACACTCCTCGAGTGGGGGGCCTGGCCCCCGCGCGGTGTCAGCTTGCCAACCAAGTCCAGAGCCGCCTCTTTCATCCGCTCTGCTAGCTGTGTAGCGGTTAAGCCCCGCATATCATTAAAAAGTTTGCTGTTTTCCATATATTAGGTCCCACGAGTATGGGGGAAAGTAGTACCGGCGTGTCATAGCCCCCATTAACACGTCGGGGCCAGGTATACTCACCGAGGCGGCCAGGTATCGGTGAGGCTCCGTACAAATACAGTCGGTTACCCCTGACTGCAAACCAGCCAATGAGCACGGACCACATAACACTCTGGCTTAGGGGGGTGAAATGGCACCCTTGCCCTAGGACGTCACCACTGCCCGTTGTGAGATGTAGGGGGTAGGAGTTGGGTAGGAAATCATGTGTAGGAGAAGGGTGTGTGTAAGACTATGTTAAGAAGGCGGTCAGACAAGCGCCTTGTCGGTCCCACTTGCGGTGTGGTACCCGCTGTTGTCCGGGACTGCTTATTACGACAAGTCGCTATTCGCAGCTAACCTCCACTGGAGGCCTTGCGCTATCCGCAACCTGGCTTCAGCTAGCCCACCTCAGAACCATCTCACAAAGTTCGTTGGTACCAGAATCGATATACTATAAAGCTGCAACAAATAATAATGATATATAACTGTAAAAACAAAATTTTTTTAACAAATTATATGAAGTCTTAAAAAAGACTTAAGGATTTGAAAAAAAAAAAATCAAAGAAGACTTGCGTTTTTATTCCAAATCCTTTTTGTGAAGGGATAGTTAACACGCGAATCACTGGTAAACAATTACGTTAAAAAAACACAGTTAATTACTTAGCGCAATCACAAAAATAATCACAGTAAATTTTTTACACAACAGTACGGAACAAAAGTTTGCAGTTAACTAAATCAGCGCCTGTCGTAAGGCCATTCAAGAAGTCTGATTTTCAGCCTTTTTTGCATAATGCCAAGTCTTGACTTTTTTATTGAAAACTTTCCCAAAAAAGGTTTTAAGTTAAAAACACCCCCTAGTAGGCAAGTATTATCAGGTAGATTACAAAGTGGAAGTGCTGATGCAAAAGGTTTTTTTTTAGTTCATACGTATTGTGGCTAACACAGGTACTGGTACACAGGTCGTTCAAAGCGGCCAAGTTTCTTATTCATTACCAACCTTAGATTTTAGGAAAAAAACCCAGGCCCGCGCCATTTGCTTAACAAAAGAACCCTTTTACCTTATTGAGCAATAGATCTGCATGTGGGTAAAACCCACTTCGCATGCACCTAACGCTGCACTTTTCAGACACAAAGTGTACGTTTGCCTGCATATCAAGAAAACGCTTGTGCCTCCAGCTATCTGGTTTGGCTTTTGCGATTATACTTTTTGGCATACCATCGGTGTTTTTAAGCCGGAAAATTTTAGAGATGATCAATATAATGTAGGAATCTTTAAAAATTACTTCACTTTTAAAATTGTTCACGATTTTTCTGTAATCAGTTACATGTGTGTTTCGAAAACAGGAAGAGTTCTCGTTAACAATGTTATAAGAGAGTTTAAATTTGAAACAGTTTCCTGACCTCCACTCGAAGTAGTCCTAGCTTCTTAGTTCACCATGGATTATCCCTGCTGGATTTAATGCTCTTAATAGGACAGCTTGAATGATAAGCATCCAAGATAGTCTTGCCCACGTCTATAGATAGCTGCTCAATCTCTTCCTGTGAGGAAGCTCTTTTACTGTAGTTTAGTCTGCTCAGATTTAACCCCAGACAGGACCGACATTATTGCCAATCAGTCTGTCGAGGATTTCTGATGTCCCTACTAAAACTAAGGTTACTACAAATGTCGAATAGGATAATCCTATGGCCCGACAATGATGGTTCAGTAGAGACTCTCCAGTTGCGAACCAACCTGGAGCCTCCGTCATTGCCAAAGGTGATATCTAACACCTCGGCCCTGCTTTTGGTTACAAACGTAGGTTCTGCCCCCACGTTGAAAACAGTCAGATCCTTAACTAGTAGAAAATCAAGTAAACACTCACCTCTGCTGTTTGTATCTGTGCTGCCCCACGTGATGCTATGTGCGTTGGCATCGCACCCCAGCAGCAATGGCAGCTTCTTCCTGCTGCAGTAGTCCACTAGAGCCTGAACCTCTAATGGAGGAGCCTCCGCCTCATCTCCCGGGAAGTACGCCGACGCCACCACGATACTTCCACGCTCTCCTGTGATCAGCACTGTTACAAAATTTTTGGTGAGAAAGTTAGAAAGGCATAGAAAGTTAGTATTCTTCCGTACCAAGATACAAGCTCTTGGCGATGCCTCTCTTACATCCGCAATTACTCTTGCACTTACGTGGTTAAGGCCGCAGATCCTGCCTCTGACGACCCATGGCTCCTGGATGAGCACCAGCCCCAGGTCCAACCTGGTGACCAACCTGCCGATGACAGCCGAAGCTGCCCTCGCATGATGCAGGTTAATGTGTGCAACGCTTGTGGTCTCCATCCCTAGAGCTTTTCTTCACCCTCCGAGAGCGTCAGATATGCCTCTGACTGCACCCCGGTGGGTGTCCGCTCATCATCGGATGGCCCATCCACACTGGTGATGTCACCATCTCCGCGGACGTTGAGTCTGGACAGGTCCAGAACCTGGAGGGACACCGAGTCTACCAACGCCTCTGCTTCCGCTGCTCCATCTGGCGGACACTCATGCGTCGCTTCGGCTGAAGCTGCTGAAGTGCCAGGCACATCGTCAGCTTTCGCCTCCGCATCAGCCGCCGCCGCTTCCTCCTTCTTCCCATGAAGCTTGCATTTGAGCTGCCCAAAGCGGAAGCTCAACAGCATGCCCCGGTTCTTTAGGAGAGCAAGTGCGTCATCCTCCACGCCTAGCGTCAGGATCTTGCCTCCCTCAGCCTCCTTCCACCTGAGCAGCTTCCAGGTATCAGTGCTGAGCCCTCTATTCTGCTCCGTGAGCAACCCAAAGGACTTTGCCCCCAGCTCGCCAGCCATCCGTGGCAAAAAGACGGTCACGATGTTGGGCCTCGGAATCTCGTCCTTTGGGCAGGTGCAGAGCTGCAAGCCCACCGCAGAGCTGATGCTAGGGACCTTAAGCTCTAGCCACTTCTTGGTCTCATCATCCATACATTCCACCAGTACCAGGCCTGTGCGAAAGTGGATGCCGTTGAAATTCAGGCTTGCGGTCCAGCCCTTCCTCATCTCCTCCACGAGGGCCAGTTCCACCGCCGTCAGCTCCTCTTTGGATAGAAGCCTCTTCGGGTGCTCGCTCGCCATTATAGCCAAGATTGTGCCCTTGGCTACGCTGGCGTACGAGGCTGCCTTCGGATGCTTCGTGTCCCTCGAGGTTCCAGAGCCCTCAAGAGCCGCGTTACCCTTGCGCTTTGGTTTCTTATTGGCGTCATTGGGGGCCTCAGCAGGCGATGTTTGTTGCCATTGCCGCTTCTTCCCCACGCCAGCTTCCTCTCCTTCCCTCTCGCCTGGAGACACGGTCGGGGCCCGATGCTCCAGCGCCTTCCTGCGCGCCTCCTCCGGCTTCAAGCCACGACCCAGGTACCGAAGATACCATTTGCGGCCAGCTCCGCTTAGGCCATGCCTTAGCGGGTCACCAGCCCCACCGGGTTGGCCTGGTGCCGGGATGGGTGGCATCTGCTTCCTCTTCTGCGGACCAGAAGAGGGTGTTGCAGTGTCTTTCCCGCTGACATTGCTTGTCTGCGGGACAGCCACTGGGGCAGTGCCGGGCACTGCGCTCCCACCCCCTACGTTCGTCCGTTTGGTGTCCCCACTGTCCACCACTCGCGGCTTGAAAGCCTCTGCACTTCTGGAGGTGCTTTTGCTTCGGGGACGAGCCCTTTGGCTTGGCAACACTCCTCGAGTGGGGGGCCTGGCCCCCGCGCGGTGTCAGCTTGCCAACCAAGTCCAGAGCCGCCTCTTTCATCCGCTCTGCTAGCTGTGTAGCGGTTAAGCCCCGCATATCATTAAAAAGTTTGCTGTTTTCCATATATTAGGTCCCACGAGTATGGGGGAAAGTAGTACCGGCGTGTCATAGCCCCCATTAACACGTCGGGGCCAGGTATACTCACCGAGGCGGCCAGGTATCGGTGAGGCTCCGTTCTATTACAGTCGGTAACCCCTGACTGCAAACCAACCAATGGGCACGGACCACGTAACACCCTGGCTTAGGGGAGTGAAGAGGCACCCTTGCCTAAGGACGTCACCACTGCCCGTGTGAGATGTGGGGGATAGGAAATGGGTAGGATCTTGTGTAGGAATTGGGTGTGTGTGAGACTATGTTTTAAAGACGGTCAGACAAGCGCCTTGTCGGTCCCACTTGCGGTGTGGTACCCGCTGTTGTCCGGGACTGCTTATTACGACAAGTCGCTATTCGCAGCTAACCTCCACTGGAGGCCTTGCGCTATCCGCAACCTGGCTTCAGCTAGCCCACCTCAGAACCATCTCACAAAGTTCGTTGGTACCAGAATCGATATACTATAAAGCTGCAACAAATAATAATGATATATAACTGTAAAAACAAAATTTTTTTAACAAATTATATGAAGTCTTAAAAAAGACTTAAGGATTTGAAAAAAAAAAAATCAAAGAAGACTTGCGTTTTTATTCCAAATCCTTTTTGTGAAGGGATAGTTAACACGCGAATCACTGGTAAACAATTACGTTAAAAAAACACAGTAAATTACTTAGCACAATCACAAAAATAATCACAGTAAATTTTTTACACAACAGTACGGAACAAAAGTTTGCAGTTAACTAAATCAGCGCCTGTCGTAAGGCCATTCAAGAAGTCTGATTTTCAGCCTTTTTTGACTTTTTTATTGAAAACTTTCCCAAAAAAGGTTTTAAGCTAAAAACACCCCCTAGTAGGCAAGTATTATCAGGTAGATTACAAAGTGGAAGTGCTGATGCAAAAGGTTTTTTTTAGTTCATACGTATTGTGGCTAACACAGGTACTGGTACACAGGTCGTTCAAAGCGGCCAAGTTTCTTATTCATTACCAGCCTTAGATTTTAGGGAAAAACCCAGGCCCGCGCCATTTGCTTAGCAAAAGAACCCTTTTACCTTATTGAGCAGTAGATCTGCATGTGGGTAAAAACCCACTTCGCACGCACCTAACGCTGCACTTTTCGGACACAAAGTGTACGTTTGCCTGCATATCAAGAAAACGCTTGTGCCTCCAGCTATCTGGTTTGGCTTTTGCGATTATACTTTTTGGCATACCATCGGTGTTTTTAAGCCGGAAAATTTTAGAGATGATCAATATAATGTAGGAATCTTTAAAAATTACTTCACTTTTAAAATTGTTCACGATTTTTCTGTAATCAGTTACATGTGTGTTTCGAAAACAGGAAGAGTTCTCGTTAACAATGTTATAAGAGAGTTTAAATTTGAAACAGTTTCCTGACCTCCACTCGAAGTAGTCATAGCTTCTTAGTCCACCATGGATTATCCCTGCTGGATTTAATGCTCTTAATAGGACAGCTTGAATGATAAGCATCCAAGATAGTCTTGCCCACGTCTATAGATAGCTGCTCAATCTCTTCCTGTGAGGAAGCTCTTTTACTGTAGTTTAGTCTGCTCAGATTTAACCCCAGACAGGACCGACATTGTTGCCAATCAGTCTGTCGAGGATTTCTGATGTCCTACTAAAACTAAGGTTACTACAAATGTCGAATAGGATAATCCTATGGCCCGACAATGATGGTTCAGTAGAGGCTCTCCAGTTGCGAACCAACCTGGAGCCTCCGTCATTGCCAAAGGTGATATCTAACACCTCGGCCCTGCTTTTGGTTACTAACGTAGGTTCTGCCCCCACGTTGAAAACAGTGAGATCCTTAACTAGTAGAAAATCAAGTAAACACTCACCTCTGCTGTTTGTATCTGTGCTGCCCCACGTGATGCTATGTGCGTTGGCATCGCACCCCAGCAGCAATGGCAGCTTCTTCCTGCTGCAGTAGTCCACTAGAGCCTGAACCTCTAATGGAGGAGCCTCCGCCTCATCTCCCGGGAAGTACGCCGACGCCACCACGATACTTCCACGCTCTCCTGTGATCAGCACTGTTACAAAATTTTTGGTGAGAAAGTTAGAAAGGCATAGAAAGTTAGTATTCTTCCGTACCAAGATACAAGCTCTTGGCGATGCCTCTCTTACATCCGCAATTACTCTTGCACTTACGTGTCTGGTACCGATGAACTAGTGAGATGGTTCTGAGGTGGGCAAGCTGAGGCCACCGGACGGGTCGCAGGTTGCGGATAGCGCAAGGCCTCTAGTAGAGGTTAGCTGCGAATAGCGACTTGTCGTGAATAAGCAGTCCCGGACAACAGCGGGTACCACACCGTTGTGTGGGACCGACAAGGCGCTTGTCTGACCGCCTTCTTAACATAGTCTTACACACACCCTTCTCCTACACATGATTTCCTACCCAACTCCTACCCCCTACATCTCACAACGGGCAGTGGTGACGTCCTAGGGCAAGGGTGCCATTTCACCCCCCTAAGCCAGAGTGTTATGTGGTCCGTGCTCATTGGCTGGTTTGCAGTCAGGGGTAACCGACTGTATTTGTACGGAGCCTCACCGATACCTGGCCGCCTCGGTGAGTATACCTGGCCCCGGCGTGTTAGTGGGGGCTATGACACGCCGGTACTACTTTCCCCTACACTCGTGGGATTTATATGGATAACAATAAATTTTTAAAAAACATGCGGGGCTTAACCGCAACCCAGGCAGCAGAGCGGATGGAAGAGGTGGCTCTGGACAAAGGCGGCAAGCTGACGCCGCGCGGGGGCCAGTCCCCCAAAAGCACGGCCAAGCAGGCCGCTAAACGGACGGACGTAGGGGGTGGGTCTGCAGTGCCCGGCACTGCGCCGGCGGCTGCCCTGCGGGCTAATGCAGCAAGCGGGGGAGACGCCGCAACACCCTCTTCTGTTCCACAGAAGAGGCTGCACAAGAAGCCGCCTCTACCGGCACCGGGTCAGCCTGGCGGCTCTGGCGACCCGCTAAGGCAAGGCCTCAGCGGAGCCGGTCGCAAATGGTACCTCCGGTACCTCGAGCGTGGCTTGAAGCCGGAAGAGGCTCGCAAGAGAGCGCTGGAGCATCGGGCCCCGACCGTATCTCCAGCTGGGCGTATCGACGGTCAGGCCGTGGCTGGGAAGAAGCGACCTCTTCAGCACACGTCGCCTGCTGAAATCCCCATCGACCCCAAGAGACCGAAAGGTAGAGGCAACGCAACTCCGGAGGGCCAAGGCACCTCAAGCGGTTCTAAGCGACCGAAGGCGGCCACGTATGCCAGTGTAGCTAAGGGCACGAACCTTGCTATACTGGCTCGTGAATTCCCGAGGAAGCGGCTGACCAAGGAGGAGTTGTCGGCGGTGGAGTCAGCCCTGGTAGAGGAGATGAGGAAGGGCTGGACCGCCAGCCTCAACTTTAATGGCATCTTATTCCGGGATGGTCTGGTCCTAGTGGACTGTCTGGACGAGGATGCCAGGAAGTGGCTGGAGCTGAAGGTGCCCAGCATCAGTGCCGCAGTGGGTGTGGAACTCCGCACATGCCCGCAAGGTGAGATACCTGAGACCAACATCGTCACGGTGTACCTGCCACGCACGGCTGGTGAGACGGTGGAGAAGTCACTTGGACTGCTCATTGAGCAGAATAAGGGTCTTCTCACCGAGACGTGGCGCATTCTCAGGCGCCTGGAAACCAAGGGCGGAAAGGTGCTGACCTTTGGTTTGGAGGATGAAGCTCTGTCACTCCTCAGTAATAGGGGAATGATGGTGAGTTTCCGATTTGGTCAGCTGAGGTGCAGGCTGCACAAAAAGCAAGCCGCGAAAGAGACGGCTGTGAAGGTGCAAGCAGACGTTGTGCCTGGCACTTCTTCTGCTGCAGCACCCTCCGATGAGGCAGCCGAAGCAGAAGCGATTGCAGCCTGGGAAGCCGAGCTGGACTCGGACTTGTCACGGTTACACGTGCGCAGCGAAGTAGGCTCGGGGAGCGATGAGAAGCCGTCCGATGATGAGCAGACACCCACCGGGACGCTGTCAGAGGCATATCTGACGCTCTCGGAAGGGGAACCTGAGCTCTAAGGATGTTGGCCACCAGCGTGGCACAGATCAACCTGCATCACGCGAGGGCAGCTTCGGCTGTCATCAGCAGGTTGATCTCCAGGTCTGACCTGGGGCTGGTGCTCATCCAGGAGCCATGGGTCGTCAGAGGTAGGATCTGCGGCCTTGATCAAGTAAGTTCGCAACTAGTTGTAGATATTAGGGAGACATCGCCAAGAGCATGCATCTTGGTCCGAAAGAACACTAACTTTCTTTGTCTCTCCAAATTTCTCAGCAGGGACCTCGTAGCAGTGCTAATCACTGGCGTGTTCGGGAGTATGGTGGTGGCGTCAGCCTACTTCCCGGGTGATAATGCGGAAGCCCCCCCAACAGAGGTTCAGGATCTGGTGGCACACTGCAGCAGCAATAGACTCCCATTGCTGCTGGGATGCGACGCAAACGCGCATAGCGTAGCGTGGGGCAGCACGGACAACAACAGTAGAGGTGAGTGCTTGCTTGACTATCTTGTAGCTAATGACCTTATGGTGTTCAATATGGGGGCTGAACCCACTTTTATCACCAAAAATAGAGCCGAAGTACTTGATATTACTTTCGGCAATGGGGGTGCCTCTGGGCTGGTTAATAACTGGAGGGTCTCAACAGAACCGTCAATGTCGGATCATAGGATCATCCTCTTCGACATTAGTAGTAATTTCAGGATTAGTAAAGTCATCAGGAATCCCCGGCGGACTGACTGGCCGCTCTACCAGTCACACCTGGGGTTAAATCTGAGCAGACTAAACCATAGTAGGAGGGTCTCTTCTCAGGAAGAGCTAGAGCAACTCTCGACAGAGGTTGGCGAGACGATTATGCATGCCTATCATGCAAGTTGTCCACCAACTCCATAGAGTCCAACAGGGATAACCCTTGGTGGAATAAAAAGCTTGGGATGCTTCGAGCAGAGGTCAGGAGGTTGTTTAATACAGCCAAAAAGAATAGTGACAGATGGGACTTATACACCAAGAAACTAACAGAGTATAATAAAGAAATCCGGTACAGCAAACGTGCCCATTTCCGGAGATTTTGCTCCAACCTAGAGCAGGCCACACCTGCTGTGAGAGTCTTTAAGTCGATCTCGAAAGGCAAAGTGTTGTCCGAACTCTGCTTAAAGAGGCCAGATGGTTCCTTCACGGAAAATGAGGTGGAAAAGGCAGAACTTCTCCTGCAAACTCACTTTCCACTTTGTAAAACCATCACCAACACCGACAGCTGTTACGAAACGGTTCCCATCAGGAGACCGGACTGGAGCCTGGCTGCAGCCATAGTAACAGAGCAAAGAATAAGATGGGCCATTGGTACGCTTAGTCCGTACAAGGCCCCAGGTACGGACGGTATCCTCCCCGTCCATCTACAGAAAGGGATGGAACAGCTTATGGTGTTCCTCATCCGTATTTTCCGGGGTAGCCTAGCTATGGGCTACATACCTAGGGCATGGAGGACGGCCAGGGTGATCTTTATCCCGAAAGTGGGGAAAAAGGACCCCTTTCACCCCAAATCTTTCAGGCCGATCAGCCTGACATCCTTCTTGTTAAAAACCCTTGAAAAGATAGTTGAAAATCACATCAGGATCTCGTACCTAGTGTCCAGTCCCCTGCATGATCATCAACATGCCTACAGAGAAGGAAAGTCGACAGAATCGGCTCTCCTTGACCTAGTAAACAGTCTTCAATGCTCAGTGAAGGCCAAAGACGTTGCTCTCTGTGCTTTCATGGACATAGAGGGCGCTTTTGATAACACAGCACATGATGTTGTGGTTAGGGCGCTTCAGGGAAAAGGGGTTGAGCCAGGACTTACTCTCTGGCTAGGCAAGCTCCTTGACACTAGAATAGCGGAAGTCACTGTCAACAATTTGACGGTCAGGGCCCAAACCACCAGAGGCTGTCCACAGGGGGGTGTCCTATCACCTCTCCTCTGGAGTCTCGTGGTGGACGAGCTACTAGTCAAACTTACAGTTAATGGTTTTGAATGCCAAGGCTACGCTGATGACATTACCATTGTCTGTAAAGGCAACTTCGAGAACACGCTTTGTGATAGAATAACTCTGGGTCTTAAACTTTGCTTGGACTGGTGCAAAGATGTGGGGCTGAATATCAATCCAGCAAAAACCACAATCGTCGCTTTCACCAATCGTTACAAGTTAAAGTCCATAAGACCCATATCCATTGGGGGTACGATAGTTCCACTCTCTACGGAGATAAAGTATCTGGGGGTAATCTTAGACAAGAGACTACTGTGGAAAAAGCATATTGAGCATGCGGTACGCAAGGCTACAATAGCCCTAATGTGTTGTAGGTCTCTCGCAGGGAAAAACTGGGGTGTGTCCCCAAAAATCCTTCTGTGGATGTACACAGCAATGGTGAGGCCCATAGTCAGCTACGGCGCTGTGGTATGGGCGGGACGTGTTGACCTGGATGTCACTAAACGGCAGCTGGGCAAACTCCAGAGACTTGCCTGCACGTGCATCTCGGGCGCAATGCGTACCTGCCCGTCCTCAGCACTGGACGTACTGCTAGGACTTCCGCCTTTGCATGTCTACATCAAACACAGTGCGCACAGATCTATTATAAGATTGACAGGAGCGAACGCAATCACCTCTGTCACTAGTGCAACTGGCACACTGCTGGCCTTTCCGCAAGATGCGCAGATGGGCCTTTTTAGTTTTGAGAAGCTCTTTAGAACGGAGCTTAGCAATAAAGCAGAATGGACTAGTCTGTCGACCACCTATAATGTGAAACCACATGCTATTAGATGGTACACAGACGGATCATTAACGGATGAGGGTGCTGGAGCTGGAGTCTGCGGACCCCGACTCAAGTATCATGAGCCCCTGGGCAAATTCGCCAGCATTTTCCAAGCGGAAGTGCACGCGATTGAAAGATGTGCAACCTTTAACTTCGAGAGGGGATACGTTCATAGAGACATAGCCATTTTCTCAGACAGCCAGGCAGCGATAAAAGCACTTAGTGCTTATAAAATCGTCTCCAAACTGGTTTGGCAGTGTATTGAAGCGCTCAATAGGTTGGGCAGTAGAAACAAAGTCACCATATATTGGGTACCGGGACATGCGGGTGTTCCCGGTAATGAGGTCGCCGATAGTTTGGCCAGGAGAGGAGCTAGCACTCCTTTCCAGGGCCCTGAACCTTTCTGTGGGCTAGGACCAGGGTTTATCAGTCAGAGCAGTCGCATCGATCTGCTCAACGCATGCGAGGACGCTTGGCGGGTTTCACATGGGGCACGACAGAGCAAGCGACTGCTAGGCAGTTACAACAAGAAGAGAACTGAGGACTGTCTGAAGCTGAGCAAAAGATCTCTTCGTATAGTCACGGGTTTCTTGACCGGGCACTGCAGACTGCGCAAGCATCTGCATAATCTCAGGTTAGGGGAAAACAGTCTTTGCAGACTGTGTCTGGAAGGGGATGAGACTCCAGAGCACCTGCTTGAGGAGTGTCCCGCCATCAGCCGACTGAGGCTCTCTCTTCTGGGGAGCCTCTTTCTGTCTACAGAGAAAATGAGGGCTCTCAGACCATGCCACATCGTCGCGTTCCTGCGATCGATCGGGCTGTTTGAGGAGCTGTAACTCACAAACAGTAAGAGGGCACAATAGATCCTAGTGGTCGCAGTGCATGATCCTCATTCCAATAATAATAATAATAATACATGGTTAAGGCCGCAGATCCTGCCTCTGACGACCCATGGCTCCTGGATGAGCACCAGCCCCAGGTCCAACCTGGTGACCAACCTGCCGATGACAGCCGAAGCTGCCCTCGCATGATGCAGGTTAATGTGTGCAACGCTTGTGGTCTCCATCCCTAGAGCTTTTCTTCACCCTCCGAGAGCGTCAGATATGCCTCTGACTGCACCCCGGTGGGTGTCCGCTCATCATCGGATGGCCCATCCACACTGGTGATGTCACCATCTCCGCGGACGTTGAGTCTGGACAGGTCCAGAACCTGGAGGGACACCGAGTCTACCAACGCCTCTGCTTCCGCTGCTCCATCTGGCGGACACTCATGCGTCGCTTCGGCTGAGGCTGCTGAAGTGCCAGGCACATCGTCAGCTTTCGCCTCCGCATCAGCCGCCGCCGCTTCCTCCTTCTTCCCATGAAGCTTGCATTTGAGCTGCCCAAAGCGGAAGCTCAACAGCATGCCCCGGTTCTTTAGGAGAGCAAGTGCGTCATCCTCCACGCCTAGCGTCAGGATCTTGCCTCCCTCAGCCTCCTTCCACCTGAGCAGCTTCCAGGTATCAGTGCTGAGCCCTCTATTCTGCTCCGTGAGCAACCCAAAGGACTTTGCCCCCAGCTCGCCAGCCATCCGTGGCAAAAAGACGGTCACGATGTTGGGCCTCGGAATCTCGTCCTTTGGGCAGGTGCAGAGCTGCAAGCCCACCGCAGAGCTGATGCTAGGGACCTTAAGCTCTAGCCACTTCTTGGTCTCATCATCCATACATTCCACCAGTACCAGGCCTGTGCGAAAGTGGATGCCGTTGAAATTCAGGCTTGCGGTCCAGCCCTTCCTCATCTCCTCCACGAGGGCCAGTTCCACCGCCGTCAGCTCCTCTTTGGATAGAAGCTTCTTCGGGTGCTCGCTCGCCATTATAGCCAAGATTGTGCCCTTGGCTACGCTGGCGTACGAGGCTGCCTTCGGATGCTTCGTGTCCCTCGAGGTTCCAGAGCCCTCAAGAGCCGCGTTACCCTTGCGCTTTGGTTTCTTATTGGCGTCATTGGGGGCCTCAGCAGGCGATGTTTGTTGCCATTGCCGCTTCTTCCCCACGCCAGCTTTCTCTCCTTCCCTCTCGCCTGGAGACACGGTCGGGGCCCGATGCTCCAGCGCCTTCCTGCGCGCCTCCTCCGGCTTCAAGCCACGACCCAGGTACCGAAGATACCATTTGCGGCCAGCTCCGCTTAGGCCATGCCTTAGCGGGTCACCAGCCCCACCGGGTTGGCCTGGTGCCGGGATGGGCGGCATCTGCTTCCTCTTCTGCGGACCAGAAGAGGGTGTTGCAGTGTCTTTCCCGCTGACATTGCTTGTCTGCGGGACAGCCACTGGGGCAGTGCCGGGCACTGCGCTCCCACCCCCTACGTTCGTCCGTTTGGTGTCCCCACTGTCCACCACTCGCGGCTTGAAAGCCTCTGCACTTCTGGAGGTGCTTTGCTTCGGGGACGAGCCCTTTGGCTTGGCAACACTCCTCGTGTGGGGGGCCAGGCCCCCGCGCGGTGTCAGCTTGCCAACCAAGTCCAGAGCCGCCTCTTTCATCCGCTCTGCTAGCTGTGTAGCGGTTAAGCCCCGCATATCATTAAAAAGTTTGCTGTTTTCCATATATTAGGTCCCACGAGTATGGGGGAAAGTAGTACCGGCGTGTCATAGCCCCCATTAACACGTCGGGGCCAGCTATACTCACCGAGGCGGCCAGGTATCGGTGAGGCTCCGTTCTATTACAGTCGGTAACCCCTGACTGCAAGCCAACCAATGGGCACGGACCACGTAACACCCTGGCTTAGGGGAGTGAAGAGGCACCCTTGCCTAAGGACGTCACCACTGCCCGTGTGAGATGTGGGGGATAGGAAATGGGTAGGATCTTGTGTAGGAATTGGGTGTGTGTGAGACTATGTTTTAAAGACGGTCAGACAAGCGCCTTGTCGGTCCCACTTGCGGTGTGGTACCCGCTGTTGTCGACGACAAGTCGCTATTCGCAGCTAACCTCCACTGGAGGCCTTGCGCTATCCGCAACCTGGCTTCAGCTAGCCCACCTCAGAACCATCTCACAAAGTTCGTTGGTACCAGAATCGATATACTATAAAGCTGCAACAAATAATAATGATATATAACTGTAAAAACAAAATTTTTTTAACAAATTATATGAAGTCTTAAAAAAGACTTAAGGATTTGAAAAAAAAAAATCAAATAAGACTTGCGTTTTTATTCCAAATCCTTTTTGTGAAGGGATAGTTAACACGCGAATCACTGGTAAACAATTACGTAAAAAACACAGTAAATTACTTAGCACAATCACAAAAATAATCACAGTAAATTTTTTACACAACAGTACGGAACAAAAGTTTGCAGTTAACTAAATCAGCGCCTGTCGTAAGGCCATTCCAGAAGTCTGATTTTCAGCCTTTTTTGCATAATGTCTTGACCTTTTTATTGAAAACTTTCCCAAAAAAGGTTTTAAGTTAAAAACACCCCCTAGTAAGGAATGTGCCGAAAAGAAACTGCACACTTTATTTCTAGTATAACTTTCAAGTTTTTTATTCGATTTCAACATTTTTTTTTTTGTATTTTAGGGAAAAACATTAACTTAAAATTTACATTTAGAAAATTAAAAAATATTTAGCTTCTTATTTTCAATCGAATTTTTTGTTTAACCCCTCTCATCAGGTTCTGCACACCCTCTTCGGTAACACTGCCAGCTGCACGCTTCCAGTTTTTTTTAAAGTCCTTCATGTTTTTGGAGAGACTGCCGTTCTTTATTAAGTTGCGCTTTACAATGGCCCAAAATCTCTCAATGGGACGAAGCTCTGGGCAATTTGGTGGGTTCTCCTCTTTTGACACAAATTTGATGTTTTTAGTGTCAAGTAACGCCAAAGTTGAACGGGCATAGTGCGCTGACGCTAGATCAGGCCAAAATATTGTCGACACATTGTGTTTTTTATAAAACGGTATCAGCCTTTTATTTAAACACTCTTTCTGATAAACGTCAGCGTTAATTGTGCCCTTTGTGAAAAATGGGCTTGTTTTTAAGCCACAGGTGCAAATAGCCTGTCATATCAGCACTTTCTCTCGAAATTTATCCACTTGAATTTTGGACACTGAGTCGTCAACTGTTCCACCTTTAGTTTTTGTATAAAATTGGGGACCTGGTAAAGTTTTTGAGTCCAATTTTACGTATGTTTCGTCGTCCATAATAACGCATTCCACTGCATCAGTGAGCAAGCGATCATAGAGCTTACGCACTCTCGTTTTGCCGACTTCTACTTGGCGGAGACTTTTTTTGGGAACTTTTTGTTTTTTGTATGTCCTTAAGTTATGCCGTTGCTTAATTCGTTGAACCATACTTGCACTAGTATGGGCTTTCTTTGCCAAATCTCGAACAGACAACGTGGGATCTTTGTGAAGTAATTTTATAACCTTCTTATAAACACTATCATCCTGTGGACCTTTTTTTCTTCCAGTTTTTGGCAAATCTTTTATAGAACATGTCTCTCCGAATTTAATTATAATATTTTTTACACTATTTGCACTAACTTGGTGCAGTTTTGCTAATTTTCGGTACGACACACCATTTTCAGTACAGTAATTGTGCACAATTTTCTTGCGAACTTGCTCTTCAATTCGAGGCATCGTGTAATGTGTACGACGAATAAAGAAAAGAGAACATGCAAAAAACGCAGAATTAATAGAGCTTTCTAACGGTGCATCGCACAGCATGATCGAAAGCTCCCACTGAGAGCTTTTAACGTTCGAAAGTGTGCAGTTTCTTTTCGGCACATTCCTTAGGCAAGTATTATCAGGTAGATTACAAAGTGGAAGTGCTGACGCAAAAGGTTTTTTTTTAGTTCATACGTATTGTGGCTAACACAGGTACTGGTACACAGGTCGTTCAAAGCGGCCAAGTTTCTTATTCATTACCAACCTTAGATTTTAGGAAAAAAACCCAGGCCCGCGCCATTTGCTTAACAAAAGAACCCTTTTACCTTATTGAGCAATAGATCTGCATGTGGGTAAAACCCACTTCGCATGCACCTAACGCTGCACTTTTCAGACACAAAGTGTACGTTTGCCTGCATATCAAGAAAACGCTTGTGCCTCCAGCTATCTGGTTTGGCTTTTGCGATTATACTTTTTGGCATACCATCGGTGTTTTTAAGCCGGAAAATTTTAGAGATGATCAATATAATGTAGGAATCTTTAAAAATTACTTCACTTTTAAAATTGTTCACGATTTTTCTGTAGTCAGTTACATGTGTGTTTCGAAAACAGGAAGAGTTCTCGTTAACAATGTTATAAGAGAGTTTAAATTTGAAACCATTTCATGGGCTCGGGGTATAGAAGTGAATGCACTACTGCATACTGACTTTACTTTAATCGATTAAATTCGATATCTCCGGTGTTTCTTAACCGATTTGGACGAGATTTTCAGGAAAGTTCTATTATTACCCATTACTTTCCTCATTTTTAGATTTTCCAAATTCGATATTTTTTGTTATCGATTTTATGTGTATATCGGAAACCAGAATATTTATCGATAATTTGAAGCAAACTTGTTTTGCTCATGGTATAGGAGAACTTAAATACAAAATCTGAAGTCTCTAGCTCTTGTAGTCTCTCAGATCCACGCGTTCATACAGACAGACAGACAGACAGACGGACAGACGGATAGACAGACGGACGACGGACATGGCTATATCGTCTCGGCTGTTGATGCTGATCAAGAATATATACACTTTATGGGGTCAGAGATGCTTCCTTCTGCCTGTTACATACTTTTGCACAAAACCATTAAACCCTTATTTACCCATTTTATGGGTTAAGGGTATAAAAATTGTATGCTGTCTCTTTTGATGCTATTCTTGAAGAGGACAGTAAGAACAAAACAAAAACAAGTATACAGTTTAATAGCTAGACCAATTATGAAAAAGTGTTGATGCATTTAAAGTCAAAAATTTAACTTTGACTTTGTATACTCGATACCGAAGGTATCGTCCGTCCGTCCGTCTGTATGTTCGCAACTTTTTTCCACACCCTTCAAGCTAGAGACTTGAAACTTTCCAATTCTCTTTATCTATGGGATAGTAAATTAAAGTGTCAAGATGGGGGTTCTACGATAACTGGGGGGCTGACAAATCGATAAATTCGATAACTCAAAACCGATAAATCCACATATTTCGCACATCCTTACAGCTAGAACTACCAAATTTGGTAAGCAGATAGCTACTAGCAACCTCCAAAAAATTTTGGAGCCACGCCCACCCATTTCGCCCCCAGCCCTCCTGAATTTTTAAGTCAAAAAAGATTATATCTCCCTAAGTTTTTGAACTAGAGCCACCCAATTTGGTGCCAAGATAGGTGATGATGACCCCCCAAAAACTGTATCAAAAGTTTGGATGCCACGCCCACCAATAATGCCCTAGCTGCCCCAAGCTGCCCAAAAGCTTCGACAAAAACGGGAATGCGTGTATCTTCCAGAGTTTTAGAGCTTAGGCTACCAAATTTGGTAAAAGGATAGCTGGCAACGACCCCCAAAAATCTGCATCACAGTTTTGGAGCCCCGCCCACCCATTCCGCCCCCAGCCCCCCGCATTTTGAAATCAGAAAAACGTATATCTCCCACAGTTTTTGAGCTAGAGCCACCAAATTTGGTGCCCAGAAAGGCGATGATGACCCCCCAAAAACTGAATCAAAAGTTTGGATGCCACGCCCACAAATACCACCCTAGCCGCCCCAAGCTGCCCCAACGCTTTGACAAAAACGGGAATGCGTGTATCTTCCAAAGTAAAGGAGCTAGAGCCACCAAATTTGTTAGGAAGATAGCTGGCAACGACCCCCAAAAATCTTCATCAAAGTTTTGGAGCCACGCCTACCCATTTTGCCCCCCTTTCCCCACCTTTTACAAACATTTAGCTAGAGTCACCAAATTTGGTATGAAGATAGCAATAGACATTTCGCAAAGATCTGTATCAAATATTTGACTGCCACGCCCAGCCATACTGCCCCAGCCCCCCTTTCCAAACTTTTTACAATTTTCGAGCTAGAGTCACCAAATTTGGTATGAATACAGCAATTGACATTCCACACAGATCTGCATCAAAACTTTGGTACCACAACCACCCATACCGCCCCCAGCCCCCTTGCTCCACTTCTTACAATTTTCGAGCTGGAGTCACCAAATTTGGTATGAAGATAGCAATTTACATTCCACACAGATCTTCATCAAAACTTTGGATGCCACGCCCACCCATACCGCCCCCAGCCCCCTTTCCCCACTTTTCACAATTTTCGAGCTAGAGTCACCAAACTTGGTATGAAGATAGCAATTGACATTCCACACAGATCCGCATCAAAACTTTGGATGCCACATTCACCCATACTGCCCCCAGCCCCCCTTGCTCTACTCTTTACAATTTTCGAGCTAGAGTCACCAAATTTGGTATGAAGATAGCAATTTACATTCCACAAAGATCTGCATCAAAACTTTGGATGCCACAATTACCCATACCGCCCCCAACCCCCCTGTCCCCACGTTTTACAAACTTCGAGCTAGAGTCACCAAATTTGGTATGAGGATAGCAATTGACATTCTACAAAGATCTGCATCAAAAATATGGATGCCACGCCCAGCCAAACTGCCCCCAGTCCCCTTTTCCCACTTTTTACAAACTTCGAGCTAGAGTCACCAAATTTGGTATGAAGATAGCAATCGACATTTCGCAAAGATCTGCAGTAAAAAATTAGATTCCACACCCAACTATACCGCCCCCAGCCCCCCTTTCCCCACCTTTTACAAACTTCGAGCTAGAGTCACCAAATTTGGAAGGAAGATAGTTGGTGGCATCCCCATCTGCATCGGAGAATCGTTAAGGCAGCGTATACCCCTGCCCCATCCGTACCCCTTTGCAATAAGGCATCTTTTTAAGCGGTTTTAATACTGGTATCGAGTATGCCGCAGTCGGTTGCGTCCGACGTTTCCACTTGTTTATTTTTGGCCTGTGGGAGGAACCACTGTGCGTTGGGACGGCTGGGGCGGCTTCGGCAGTTTGGGTGGGCGTGGCAGTTTTTCAAATATTATTTTATTTCTTTTCTTATAGCGTTTTCGATTGTAAAAAATAATGCAACCCTATAATAATGTTACACTTAAAAAATGCTGCCAAAACATTTTTTCAGTGCTGCCCTGGTTTTGCATTTATAATGGGCACAATCGAACAAAAAAAGTGCAGTTTGAAACAAATGCAGCACTCTCGATTTTGACAGTGTTGCAAATGTTGCCTTCTGCACTGTCAAAAGGCAACACTGAATAGAATCGAAAACGATAACACTTCAGAAGGGCTGCCTGATATTACAATCGAAAATGAAAAAAGTGCAACCCTGAATGAATGTATCAAAAATGCGTTTTTGACGAAGCGTTGGGGCAGCTGGGGGCGGCTAGGGCGGTATTGGTGGGCGTGGCATCGAAACTTTTGATGCAGTTTTTAGGGGGTCATCATCACCTATCTTGGCACCAAATTTGGTGGCTATAGCTCAAAAACTGTGGGAGATATAGGCGTTTTTGACTTTAAAATGCCGTGGGGCTGGGGGCGGAATGGGGGTGTGGCTCCAAAATTTTTGATGCAGTTTTTTGGGGGTTGCTAGTAGCTATCTTCTTACCAAATTTGGTAGTTCTAGCTGTGAGGATGTGCGAAATATGTGGATTTATCGGTTTTGAGTTATCGAATTTATCGATTTGCCAGCCCCCCAGTTATCGTAGAACCCCCATCTTGACACTTTAATTTACTATCCCATAGATAAAGAGAATTGGAAAAATTCAAGTCTCAAGCTTGAAGGGTGTGGAAAAAAGTTGCGTTCATACAGACGGACAGACGGACAGACACCATGACGGACATTGCACAAACCCAATATACTCTTTACCTTCGGTATCGAGTATAAAAAGTCAAAGTTCAATTTTTGACTTTAAATCAGTGGTGGGCACACACAAATATTGTCACAGTTTTCACACGCATACAAGCTTAATTTGCGTGCGCTGCAGCGAAAAAACGAAGTGTAATCAGTGCAGTGCACGCTGCAAGTTAACGGTTACTCATTGTGCTTATTATTTATTAATAAATAATGCCATCTTGAAAAATATTTAACATTTCGAAAAACAATGTTATTGCAAATCAAGCATTTTGCTCTGCAATCTTTATTTTCTATGAAAAAAAATTCATTCTCCCATTCGGGCATAAACATTTTGGAGCGCACTGTAAAAAATTTGTTTTCCTGCTAATGCGCTGCGTGGTGCCTGCCTGTCAATAGTTCGCCTTCAACTAAGACCCCATTTACACGCTGAAGTTTTTTCGTGAATTTTCTCTCTGAATCTTTTGTTTGTCGGCAAGGGGAGTAGAGGTGTAAAAATTCAAGCAAAAATTCACTACTTGTTAAGTCGTGAATTTTTCTTCTAATTTTGCTTTGCCTTATTCCGATAGAATGTAAACACAGAGTTGCACAGTGCTTGATGTGAAAATAAAGTTATTGATACGAAATATCGCACAAGCAAATATTAGCGCGAATAGTAAATTTATTGTTGTGGTCCATAAATTATTAATAGAAATGTTATGGAAGAAAGAATTAATTGAACTGGTGTTAACTGTGTCGGTTTATCGACCATAAATTTAAACCAGAGTTGCATTTTCAAAGGAAAGACTTCACCGAAAAACTTCAGCGTGTAAATGCGACCTGAATTCCGAATAAGTTTTAAAACAGAATGAAAATAAAACTTCATGAAAAAACTTCAGCGTGTATATGGGCTCTAAAAGTACAATGTTAAGTCTAATGCATGCTTCGGCACGACAACCGACGACGAACGAACAAGCGTGTTCTAAAAATAGATTTCAATGCTTATAGCGTACGTGTGATTTCGTGCAGTCGGCAGCGAAAATCCTAACTCACACGGTTAGAAATATTTTCGACGTCGACGTCTGCCCACCACTGCTTTAAATGCATCAACACTTTTTCATAACTGGTCTAGCTATTAAACTGTATACTTGTTTTTGTTTTGTTCTTACTGACCTCTTCAAGAATAGCTTCAAAAGAGACAGCATACAATTTTTATACCCTTAACCCATAAAATGGGTAAATAAGGGTATAATGGTTTTGTGCAAAAGTATGTAACAGGCAGAAGGAAGCATCTCCGACCCTATAAAGTGTATATATTCTTGATCAGCATCCACAGCCGAGACGATATAGCCATGTCCGTCTGTCCGTCTGTCTGTCCGTCTGTCTGTCTGTATGAACGCGTGGATATCAGAGACTACAAGAGCTAGAGACTTCAGATTTTGTATTTAAGTTCTCCTATACCATGAGCAGAACAAGTTTGCTTCAAATTATCGATAACTATTCTGGTTTCCGATATACACATGCTATCGATAAAAATAAAATATCGAATTTGGAAAATCTAAAAATGAGGGTTGAAGTAATGGATAATGATAGAACTTTTCTGAAAATGTCGTCCAAATCGGTTGAGAAACACCGGAGATATTGAACTTAATCGATGGAAGCTAAGCCAGTATACCAAAGTCTTATATAAATTTAATTTATTTATTGCAACTGGGTTCAGGGTATCTTCTAGTAGGGCTCTCCCGACTAGAGCCTTCTTACTTGTTTATTTTTGGCCTATGGGAGGAACCACTGTGCGTTGGGACCGTTGGGACGGCTGGGGCGGCTTGGGCAGTTTGGGTGGGCGTGGCAGTTTTTCAAATTTTCACACCATTTTCCATGCAGGTAGGAGGTGAGCACTAAGAAGGGAATTTTTATTTGGACTACTCCTTCAAGTACCTCACATACGATTTGGAGCACTTTTTACCCATTTTAAAAAACAAATTACAATTACAACAAGTACCCATTCCACTACTGTCGCCTGACTGTCGCACAAGCTGAGGGTTTGATCGCGAGCGAGAATACAAAAACAAAACAAATGCGCAGTGACGCCTTCGCGTCGCACAAGCAAAGTCATAAAAAAGGTTTGACACTTGCAAAAACGAAACGGATTTCTGCTTCTGAATGAATAAGTGCATACACAATTAAGTGAACAATGCGCTTGAAAATAATTTTCATAATTTTATGTACATGTATCACTTCGCACAGTGCATATTCTTTTTTTTTTTCAAATTTGTGTGCCTTTGACAATTGATTTACGACCCAAGTAGCGTTTGTTGTTGTTGTCAGTTTTGTTGTTGGGCCCGCACTGCTACTTTTTGTTGGTGTCATTGATTTTAAAAAACCAACAACAACATAACAAAACTTGGTGCGTCTAGAAAAATTTCCCACACCAGAATATGTTTTGGGGGTGGATTCGCCTACTTGCTGCTTATATAACTTAGACAAAACGTAACACACTAACATTATTGATATATTATTGATATACAATTTCGAATAAGCAAAGGGCGTTCACATAAGCGCGTGTGTTGTTTTTATGATAATCAGATAATTTTAAATCTCGCTCCGATCATGCTCCTTTGTTGTTGCTCATTTACGTTCGCTCTCTATTTTATGTGCGCGCTTTGCATACCAATCATAAAGTTTAATAACCCTAGCTCCTCCGCACACACACTAAATTAAAGCTTAAGGCAATGTACAATTCGTTTAACTGCAGCCTCTTAGATATGTTTTGCATTGATTCAGTGCGTGCGAAGAAGGTAGAGATACTACGCTCTTTGTTTGACTTGCAGAGCGCGCGCATACATAAGAGAGTTAACCGAATCAGCTATAATTGGTGATGGAGCCTGCCTTTTTATAGCTCTTCTAAACAATATAATCGCGCTATGTCATACTTATGGTACTGCATGTGAGCTTTAAGCAGCAGCAGAAATTTTTGCTGTAAATTTCCAACTTTTTCAGAATGGAAATTTATTACAAGCGTTCGGAAATAATAAGCATCCTGTTGCGTTTTACCGGTCCATTAATGAATGGACATTTTGATGTTTATACTCTTTTAGAGGAAGTATTAACTCAAGATTCTGATACGTCAAGTGAATGCAAAACCGAAAATGTTAAAAATCCCGTTAAAAGACTTAGTCAGTTCGCCGACAAGGCAGAAAAAAGGTACTAAAACATTCATTTTAAAAAAAATCGTAATATTAATTGGGGTAAGCGCATTATTTTGAAGCTCAAAGAGTTGCAATGAGAAGAGATCGGGCTAATAATCCTGAAGCTCATAGAGTTGCAGTGAGAAGACATCAGGCTAATAATCCTGATGCACGTCAAGAAAGGCGTTTGCGTGCATGGACTGTTAAAGCCATGTCTGGCTTAAACTATGATTTTGAAATAGCTTACAAGTCAGATAAAATTACTCAACTTGGTAGTATAAATTTGAAATGCAAACATTGTAATTAATGCCTTAAAATGGAAAAATTTGCATTTGGGTATCTGTTGCAAGGCAGGAAAAGTTAATCTTTCACAAAATGATAGTTTGCCCGATCCACTTAAAAGCTTAATAATTGCTGCTTTCAAATGACTTCTTTTGGAAGCACAAAAATTATCAATGAAAGTTGGTCAACCTTTAAAGTCCAAGGACAAGTGTATCACCTAATTGGTAGTGTCCGACCTTTGCCAAATGAAGAAGTGCAGTTTCTTCAAATTTATTTTGTTGGTGATGATGAAAAGGAAGCTCAACTATGTTGCAAAAATATTTCATATGTTGATTGTAGCGTAGTAAAGGATCTTCAATGTATGTTTCATCAGCATAATTGTTATGTTATAGATCTAAATATGGCTCTCAATAAAATACCAACAAGTACTAAAGACTATAAATTGATTATACATGCTGATCGAACACCCGCTGGTGCTCACAAAGGGCTTTACAATGCACCTCAATCAAGCGAAGTAGCTTTAGTTATTGTTGGTCAGCAATTTGAAAAGCGCGATATTATTATTGAAAGCAATAATAATAAATTACATCGTATAGGTGAGGTGCATCGATCATACGATGCCTTACAGTACCCTTTGCTATTTCCGTATGGCGAAGATGGCTATTCAGTGGATTTACCACAATGGAATCTATTATTAAAAAAAGAGGAACCAAAACAAATGATATATGCGTTAAGCTTTTACAGCTATAAAATAATGATTCGTCAATCTGACATAAACCATTTAATTTACTGTCGTTCCCTTTTTAGTGAACTTTTGGTTGATATGTATGCTAAAATTGAAACAGAAAGGTTAAATTATATTCGCTACAATCAAGCGAAACTCAGAGCAGATAGCTATATACATCTACAAGATGCAATAGGCCAACAAGATGTTGTCACAGCTCAACTTGGTCAGATGGTAATCTTACCATCTTCTTTTACAAGCTCTGCACGATATATGCATGAAAAGACTCAAGATGCTAAGATATATGTTCGCCATTATGGGCGACCAGATCTTTTCATAACATTCACATGCAATCCACAATGGTATGATATAAAAAGTGTTTTATTACCGGGTCAAAAACAGCATGAACGTCACGATATTATAGCTCGAGATTTGAATTAAAAAGTTCAAGCTTTACTGTCACTACTGACAAAAGATTCTTTGTTTGGAAGCGTGCAAAGTTTCATGTACTCTGTGGAATGGCAAAAGCGGGGCTTACCACATATACATATTCTGCTTTGGTTAGAAAATAAAATAAGACCAGATAAAATCGATAAAATTATCTGTGCCGAAATACCAAACGCAGATGAGGATCCTTTGTTATTTAACATTGTTAAGTCAAATATGATCCATGGTCCTTGCGGTTCATTTAATAATGAATCGCCATGCATGAAAAATGGAAAACGTACCAAAAGGTTTCCTCGACAATTACTTAAAGAATTTGTGACTGGAAAACATAGTTACCCTTTATATCAAAGAAGAGCGATAGAAGATGGAAGATAGAAGATGGAAGATAGAAGATTGCATAAATAATCTTTGGGTTGTGTCTTATAGATGTGTACTATTGAGAACATTTGAAGCTCACATTGATGTTGAGTATTGTAGTTCTGTAAAGTCTATTAAATACATTTGTAAATATGTTAACACGGGCAGCGATCAAGCATCATTTACTCTTGAAGACCAACGTAATGAAATTAATACGTACGAAAGTGGCCTTTACATAAGTATCTCAGAAGCGGTATGGAGAATCCTTGCATTTCCCATACATGAACAATAAAGAATTTCAGAGAACGAACCGAGAGCATGATGTGCTAAATTTTTCTGGAGTTAAAAGAGATTCAGCTTTGGGAAGAGTTCATCCCAATAATACAGAATGTTTCTATTTATGACTTTTACTGCATTTTGTAAGAGGCGCATTTTCAAATTTGAAAACCGTTAATGGTATAGCATACGCATCATTTCAATTGGCGTGTAAAGCTGTAGGATTACTAGAAGATGATAAGCACTGGGATTTAACTATAGCCGAAGCTGTCATATGTCAAAATCCAACAAAACTGAGAGAACTTTTTGCAATAATGTTAGTATTTTGTCAAATTTCAGATGCTCTTAAACTTTGGAATACTTCTCAAATATATCTCATATTTCACAAGACAGAAATATTGATCAAAGTATTGTGAATAATCTATTAAATAAATGTATTATTTGCATTGAAGATATTGAACTGTCTATTGGTGGTCAAAGCTTGACTTATTATGGACTTCCACTACCAATTAGATCCGAGGAAATTGTTCCAAATATTGAATATCATAGAGTAACAAATTATGAAAACTTCGATAATTTTGTTGTTAATAATGAGCTACTCCTTACTGCTGGGCAAAAACAAGTATCGCACAGCGCATTCTACACTTAAGATTCCATTTAATTTGATTCATTTAGAAACACCACATTGCTCAATTTCAAAGCAATCTAATATTGATAGATATAGTTATTGTTGGTCAGCAATTTGAAAAGCGCGATATTATTATTGAAAGCAATAATAATAAATTACATCGTATAGGTGAGGTGCATCGATCATACGATGCCTTACAGTACCCTTTGCTATTTCCGTATGGCGAAGATGGCTATTCAGTGGATTTACCACAATGGAATCTATTATTAAAAAAAGAGGAACCAAAACAAATGATATATGCGTTAAGCTTTTACAGCTATAAAATAATGATTCGTCAATCTGACATAAACCATTTAATTTACTGTCGTTCCCTTTTTAGTGAACTTTTGGTTGATATGTATGCTAAAATTGAAACAGAAAGGTTAAATTATATTCGCTACAATCAAGCGAAACTCAGAGCAGATAGCTATATACATCTACAAGATGCAATAGGCCAACAAGATGTTGTCATAGCTCAACTTGGTCAGATGGTAATTTTACCATCTTCTTTTACAAGCTCTGCACGATATATGCATGAAAAGACTCAAGATGCTAAGATATATGTTCGCCATTATGGGCGACCAGATCTTTTCATAACATTCACATGCAATCCACAATGGTATGATATAAAAAGTGTTTTATTACCGGGTCAAAAACAGCATGAACGTCACGATATTATAGCTCGAGATTTGAATTAAAAAGTTCAAGCTTTACTGTCACTACTGACAAAAGATTCTTTGTTTGGAAGCGTGCAAAGTTTCATGTACTCTGTGGAATGGCAAAAGCGGGGCTTACCACATATACATATTCTGCTTTGGTTAGAAAATAAAATAAGACCAGATAAAATCGATAAAATTATCTGTGCCGAAATACCAAACGCAGATGAGGATCCTTTGTTATTTAACATTGTTAAGTCAAATATGATCCATGGTCCTTGCGGTTCATTTAATAATGAATCGCCATGCATGAAAAATGGAAAACGTACCAAAAGGTTTCCTCGACAATTACTTAAAGAATTTGTGACTGGAAAACATAGTTACCCTTTATATCAAAGAAGAGCGATAGAAGATGGAAGATAGAAGATGGAAGATAGAAGATTGCATAAATAATCTTTGGGTTGTGTCTTATAGATGTGTACTATTGAGAACATTTGAAGCTCACATTGATGTTGAGTATTGTAGTTCTGTAAAGTCTATTAAATACATTTGTAAATATGTTAACACGGGCAGCGATCAAGCATCATTTACTCTTGAAGACCAACGTAATGAAATTAATATGTACGAAAGTGGCCTTTATATAAGTATCTCAGAAGCGGTATGGAGAATCCTTGCATTTCCCATACATGAACAATAAAGAATTTCAGAGAACGAACCGAGAGCATGATGTGCTAAATTTTTCTGGAGTTAAAAGAGATTCAGCTTTGGGAAGAGTTCATCCCAATAATACAGAATGTTTCTATTTAAGACTTTTACTGCATTTTGTAAGAGGCGCATTTTCAAATTTGAAAACCGTTAATGGTATAGCATACGCATCATTTCAATTGGCGTGTAAAGCTGTAGGATTACTAGAAGATGATAAGCACTGGGATTTAACTATAGCCGAAGCTGTCATATGTCAAAATCCAACAAAACTGAGAGAACTTTTTGCAATAATGTTAGTATTTTGTCAAATTTCAGATGCTCTTAAACTTTGGAATACTTATAAAGATTGTTTCTCAAATATATCTCATATTTCACAAGACAGAAATATTGATCAAAGTATTGTGAATAATCTATTAAATAAATGTATTATTTGCATTGAAGATATTGAACTGTCTATTGGTGGTCAAAGCTTGACTTATTATAGACTTCCACTACCAATTAGATCCGAGGAAATTGTTCCAAATATTGAATATCATAGAGAAACAAATTATGAAAACTTCGATAATTTTGTTGTTAATAATGAGCTACTCCTTACTGCTGGGCAAAAACAAGTATCGCACAGCGCATTCTACACTTAAGATTCCATTTAATTTGATTCATTTAGAAACACCACATTGCTCAATTTCAAAGCAATCTAATATTGCTGCTCTGCTCAAAGATTGCAAGCTTATTGTTTGGGATGAGTGTACTAGGGCCATAAAGGTGCTTTTGAAGCTGTAGATCGATCTTTGAAAGACATTCGAGATAGTTAATACTTAATGGGTGGCATAACTGTTCTCTTAGCTGGTGATTTTCGACAAACTCTTCCAGTGATCCCCAGAGGAACAAGAGCAGATGAAATAAATGCGTGCTTAAAGTCTTCAATTTTGTGGCCCAAAATACAGAAAATTGCATTAACGAAGAATATGCGAGTGCACTTAAAAGGTGATAGCATAGCTGGTGAATTTGCAGAAATGCTTCTTCAAATAGGAAATGGATTATTTCCAACCCATGATATCAAAATAACTTTACCATCAACTTTGTGTCATGTTGTGAAAAGTATTGAAGAACTAACTCTAAACATATTTCCGGATATTACAAATATGACAATGCATTGGAAACAAACGAGTTTTTATTAAAATCATTTCAAAGTGAAGAAATGACATATAACTCTATTGATTCTGTGACTAAAATCGAAGATGCAGTTCATTACCCCGTCGAGTTTCTTAATTCATTAAATCCGGCTGGCCTGCCACAACATAAATTAACTTTAAAGATTGGTTCACCTGTTGTCGAAGCAAGTATCTTTACTGGCAATGGTATAGGGGAAACGGTTTTTATACCGAAATTCCATTAATACCTTCTGATTCTAAATTGCCAATTCAATTTAAAAGATTGCAAATTCCTTTAAAAGTTTGCTTTGCCTTAACAATTAATAAATCACAGGGACAAACTCTTAAATTAGCCGGACTAGACTTTAGATACGATTTTTTCTCTCATGGCCAATTTTATGTAGCCTGCTCAAGAGTCAGTTCACCAAAAAGTTTATTTGTATTAGCAACAGACGTAAAAACAACCAATTTCGTTTATCAAGAAGCTCTTAACAGTTGTTAATAATTGCAAATTAAATTCAACAAGTGGATAAGGCCTGCTGGGGAAATCACAATAAAATATGACGCGCCTGATTCTCTACCTCAATGGTGGCGTGGAAAAGAGAATATGCAATACTTTGTTTTAATTTGTTGTTAAATATTTTCTAATTTATTCATTTTGTATCTATCTTCTATTGCTAAAATTAATATAAACTATTTGCGCAGTGAAGTAAGCGGGCCACTTTCTAGTCTTTAATATATGTAGCTCAATTTTATTGTTAAGCGTAGTTCTACCACCACTAAGCTTTTTGATTTCACCTCGCTTGTCATCAAAGGGCTCCAGAAAAAAATGCAGACTGACGTGGCTCACACAGATTTTAGAAAGGTATTTCTTTCTGTAAGTCATTCTCTGTTGCTTCAAAAATTAAATATTACTGGATATCCAGCAAAACTCTTGTCTTGGCTTTCGTAGTACTTGTGTGGTCGAACACAAAAAGTTGTTTTTAAATCGACTTTACCAAAACCTATTTTTGTGACCACTGGTGTTGCCCAGGGGAGTTAATTTAGGGTCTTCAGTTATTTTTTACTCTTGATTATATATGTTTGCTGTCGATGTTAAGCGCTGTTTCACCTATAATGGTGATGGCGGCCTGGTGCCGTTATAACTTATTCAATTGAATTTGATCAAAATGTAAAGTCATGTCTTTCTGTAGAGGTACCCCTCATTCTTCTCACTACTGGCATGATAATTCATAACTTGACCGCGTTTTTGAAATTAATTTATTAAAGTGTGTGGTCCCCACAATACGGGATTCACTAAGGATAGAACTGAATCTGTGCAGAAGAAATTTCTTCTTATAGGTCCGTTTCCAGTACAATAAAAAATTGCTGGCAGGAATTTGTGATATATTTTGGAAGCGTGGGAACAAGATTTTATAGTGTGACCATAGTCAACTAATTTGTGGTAAAAGAATGTTATATTGCCTTATACAGCTTAAGAGATACATGGTCACACTACGGCATTAAATTTAAAAAGTAAACAAACCCACAAACACAAAATAAACAAGTAAGAAGGCTCTAGTCGGGAGAGCCCGACTAAAAGATACCCTGAACCCAGTTGCAATAAATAAATTAAATTTATGTAAGACTTTGGTATACTGACTTAGCTTCAATCGATAAAGTTCAATATCTCCGATGTTTCTTAACCGATTTGGACGAAATTTTCAGAAAAGTTCTATCATTACCCATTACTTTAATCCTCATTTTTAGATTTACTGAATTCGATATTTTTTGTTATCGATATTATGTGTATATCGGAAACCAGAATAGTTATCGATAATTTGAAACAAACTTGTTCTGCTCATGGTATAGGAGAACTTAAATACAAAATCAGAAGTCTCTAGCTCTTGTTGTCTCTGAGATCCACGCGTTCATACACACAGACAGACGGACATGGCTATATCGTCTCGGCTGTTGATGCTGATCAAGAATATATACACTTTATGGGGTCGAGATGCTTCCTTCTGCCTGTTACATACTTTTGCACAAAACCATTATACCCTTATTTATCCATTTTATGGGTTTAGGGTATAAAAAGAAAAGATGAATAGTGCGAATATGCTTATTTCGTGGTTGGTAGCATATGTTTGTTGCAGTGCCAATACTTTCCCATGCCTTTCTCACCGTAACAAAATCAAAATGTTTTTTGTCTGTCAGCCTCCAAAGGCATGGTCGCGACTCGACAGATTTAATAAGCAAAATCTTCCCCTCGTGACTAAAATTACCACCCGTGTTTTGGTTTTTCTTTACATTATTATTAATTAGTTTTTATAAACGTTTTATAAAATGTGGTTGCTAGCCTGGGCACAAAAAGTTATATGATTTGGTATTTCCTGCGCCCAGCGCCAGTGTGTACATATTGTATAAAGCGATACTATCGATAAGCAGTTTAGTATTTTTTGCTACGTTTCCAGATACCTAGAACACACGTAGCCAAAAAAAAACAAGTGGAAACGTTGCAGTCGGCCGCAACCGACTGCGGCATACTGGATACCAGTATTAAAACAGGTAAAAAGAGGCCTGATTGCAAAGGGGTACGGATGGGGCAGGGGTGTACGCTGCCTTTAAGTTTCTCCGATGCAGATAGGGATGCAACCAACTATCTTTCTTCCAAATTTGGTGACTCTAGCTGAAAGTTTGTAAAGAGTGGGGAAAGGGGGGCTGGGGGCGGTATGGCTGGGCGTGGCATCCAAATTTTTGATGCAGATCTTTGTGGAATGTCAATTGCTATCTTCATACCAATTTTGGCGACTCTAGCTCAAAGTTTGTAAAAAGTGGGGAAAGGGGGGCTGGGGCCGGTATGGGTGGGCGTGGCATCCAAAGTTTTGATGCAGATCTGTGTGGAATGTCAATTGCAACCTTCCTTCCAAATTTGGTGACTCTAGCTCAAAGTTTGTAAAAAGTTAGGAAAGGGGGGCTGGGGGCGGTATGGGTGGGAGTGGCATTCAAATTTTTGCTGCAGATCTATGTGGAATGTCAATTGCTACCTTCATACAAATTTTGGTGACTCTAGACTCAAAGACTGTAAAAGGTGGGGAAAGGGGGTAGAAGGGGTGCACGTGGCTCCAAAACTTTGATGCAGTTTTTTGGGGGTCGTTGCAAGCTATCTTCCTGACAAGTTTGGTGGCTCTAGCTCCACAAATATGGAAGATACACGCATTCTCGTTTTTGACGAAGCGTTGGGGCAGCTGGAGGTGGCTAGGGCGGTATTGGTAGGCGTGGCATCCAAACTTTTGATGCAGTTTTTGGGGGGTCATCATCACCTATCTTGGCACCAAATTTGGTGACTCTAGCTAAAAAACTGTGGGAGATATAGGCTTTTCTGATTTCAAAATGCGGGGGGGCTGGGGGCGGAATGGGTGGGCGTGGCTCCAAAACTTTGATGCAGATTGTTGGGGGTCGTTGTCAGCTATCTTCCTACCAAATTTGGTGACTCTAGCTCGAAGCATGTAAAAGGTGGTGAAAGGGAGGCTATGGGGCTTGGGGGCGGTATGGGTGGGCGTGGCATTCAATTTTTGCTGCCGATCCATGTGGGATGTCAATTGCTATCTTCATACCAAATTTGGTGACTCTAGCTCGAAGTTTGTATAAAATGGGGAAAGGGGAGCTGGGGGCGGTATGGTTGGGCGTGGCATCAAAATTTTTGCTGCAGATCCTTGTGGAATGTCAAATGCTGCCTTCATACCAAATTTGGTGACTCTAGCTCAAACTTTGTATAAGGTGGGGAAAGGGGGGCGGAATGGATGGGCTAGGCTCCAAAACTTTGATGCAGATTGTTGGGGGTCGTTGCCAGCTATCTTCCTACCAAATTTGGTGGCTCTAGCTCCACTACTCTGGAATATACACGCATTCCCGTTTCTGACGAAGCGTTGGGGCAGATGGGGGTGGCTAGGGCGGTATTGGTGGGCGTGGCATCCAAACTTTTGATGCAGTTTTTGGGGGGTCATCATCATCTATCTTGGCACCAAGTTTGGTGACTCTAGCTAAAAAACTGTGGGAGATATAGGCTTTTCTGATTTCTAAATGCGGGGGGGCTGGGGGCGGGATGGGTGGGCGTGGCTCCAAAACTTTGATGCAGTTCTTTTGGGGTCGTTAACAGCTATCTTCCTACCAAATTTGGTGGCTCTAGCTCCACTACTCTGGAAGATACACGCATTCCCGTTTTTTACGAAGCGTTGGGGCATCTGGGGGCGGCTAGGGCGGCAAGCAAACTCTTCCCCTCGTGACTAAAATTACCACCCGTGTTTTGGTTTTTCTTTACATTATTATTAATTAGTTTTTATAAACGTTTTATAAAATGTGGTTGCTAGCCTGGGCACAAAAAGTTATATGATTTGGTATTTCCTGCGCCCAGCGCCAGTGTGTACATATTGTATAAAGCGATACTATCGATAAGCAGTTTAGTATTTTTTGCTACGTTTCCAGATACCTAGAACACACGTAGCCAAAAAAAACAAGTGGAAACGTTGCAGTCGGCCGCAACCGACTGCGGCATACTGGATACCAGTATTAAAACAGGTAAAAAGAGGCCTGATTGCAAAGGGGTACGGATGGGGCAGGGGTGTACGCTGCCTTTAAGTTTCTCCGATGCAGATAGGGATGCAACCAACTATCTTTCTTCCAAATTTGGTGACTCTAGCTGAAAGTTTGTAAAGAGTGGGGAAAGGGGGGCTGGGGGCGGTATGGCTGGGCGTGGCATCCAAATTTTTGATGCAGATCTTTGTGGAATGTCAATTGCTATCTTCATACCAATTTTGGCGACTCTAGCTCAAAGTTTGTAAAAAGTGGGGAAAGGGGGGCTGGGGCCGGTATGGGTGGGCGTGGCATCCAAAGTTTTGATGCAGATCTGTGTGGAATGTCAATTGCAACCTTCCTTCCAAATTTGGTGACTCTAGCTCAAAGTTTGTAAAAAGTTAGGAAAGGGGGGCTGGGGGCGGTATGGGTGGGAGTGGCATTCAAATTTTTGCTGCAGATCTATGTGGAATGTCAATTGCTACCTTCATACAAATTTTGGTGACTCTAGACTCAAAGACTGTAAAAGGTGGGGAAAGGGGGTAGAAGGGGTGCACGTGGCTCCAAAACTTTGATGCAGTTTTTTGGGGGTCGTTGCAAGCTATCTTCCTGACAAGTTTGGTGGCTCTAGCTCCACAAATATGGAAGATACACGCATTCTCGTTTTTGACGAAGCGTTGGGGCAGCTGGAGGTGGCTAGGGCGGTATTGGTAGGCGTGGCATCCAAACTTTTGATGCAGTTTTTGGGGGGTCATCATCACCTATCTTGGCACCAAATTTGGTGACTCTAGCTAAAAAACTGTGGGAGATATAGGCTTTTCTGATTTCAAAATGCGGGGGGGCTGGGGGCGGAATGGGTGGGCGTGGCTCCAAAACTTTGATGCAGATTGTTGGGGGTCGTTGTCAGCTATCTTCCTACCAAATTTGGTGACTCTAGCTCGAAGCATGTAAAAGGTGGTGAAAGGGAGGCTATGGGGCTTGGGGGCGGTATGGGTGGGCGTGGCATTCAATTTTTGCTGCCGATCCATGTGGGATGTCAATTGCTATCTTCATACCAAATTTGGTGACTCTAGCTCGAAGTTTGTATAAAATGGGGAAAGGGGAGCTGGGGGCGGTATGGTTGGGCGTGGCATCAAAATTTTTGCTGCAGATCCTTGTGGAATGTCAAATGCTGCCTTCATACCAAATTTGGTGACTCTAGCTCAAACTTTGTATAAGGTGGGGAAAGGGGGGCGGAATGGATGGGCTAGGCTCCAAAACTTTGATGCAGATTGTTGGGGGTCGTTGCCAGCTATCTTCCTACCAAATTTGGTGGCTCTAGCTCCACTACTCTGGAATATACACGCATTCCCGTTTCTGACGAAGCGTTGGGGCAGATGGGGGTGGCTAGGGCGGTATTGGTGGGCGTGGCATCCAAACTTTTGATGCAGTTTTTGGGGGGTCATCATCATCTATCTTGGCACCAAATTTGGTGACTCTAGCTAAAAAACTGTGGGAGATATAGGCTTTTCTGATTTCTAAATGCGGGGGGGCTGGGGGCGGGATGGGTGGGCGTGGCTCCAAAACTTTGATGCAGTTCTTTTGGGGTCGTTAACAGCTATCTTCCTACCAAATTTGGTGGCTCTAGCTCCACTACTCTGGAAGATACACGCATTCCCGTTTTTTACGAAGCGTTGGGGCATCTGGGGGCGGCTAGGGCGGTATTGGTGGGCGTGGCATCCAAACTTTTGGTGCAGTTTTTGGAGGGTCATCATCGCCTATCTTGGCACCAAATTTGGTGGCTCTAGCTCAAAAACTGTGGGAGATATAGGCTTTTTTGACTTTAAAATGCGGGGGATCTGGGGGTGGAATGGGGGGGCGTGGCTCCAAAATTTTTGATGCAGTTTTTTGGAGGTTGCTAGTAGCTATCTTCTTACCAAATTTGGTAGTTCTAGCTGTAAAAGTGTGTGAAATATGCGGATTTATCGTTTTTGAGTTATCGAATTTATCGATTTGCCAGCCCCCCAGTTATCGTAGAACCCCAATCTTGACACTTTAATATACTATCCCATAGATAAAGAGAATTGGAAAGTTTCAAGTCCCTAGCTTGAAGGGTGTGGAAAAAACTTGCACACATACGGACGGACAGACGGACAGACGGACGGACGGACAGACGGACAGACACCATGACGGACATTGCCCAAAACCAATATACTCTTTACCTTCGGTATCGAGTATAACAATTCCTGCTGCGACGATTTTGTATGAACAATTTTTTTTTCGCTGTACTGGAAACGGACCTTATTGCTGAAATCGACTCATCAGTACTTTTGAGTCGAATAAAATTAACTGTCCCATCAGATCTTCACGTAACTTTTAACCCCATAGCCTTGATCGTTGCTCGACTTACTATTTAATTCGTCTTTTATGGTCTGACTATAACAAGCTGTATTCTTTTGTCTCCTTGGAGCCCTTAATTCCAATACTAATAATATCTTTCCTTTTTATACTCGATACCGAAGGTATCAAAAATTTTGAAGCCACGCCCACCCATTCCGCCCCAGCCCCCCCGCAATTTAAAGTCAAACAAGAAAGTAGGCTCTTATCGGGAGAGCCCGACTAGAAGATACCCTGAACCCAGTTGCAATAAATATATCAAATTTATATAAGACTTTGGTATACTGACTTAACTTCAATCGATTTAATTCGATATCTCCGGTGTTTCTTAACCGATTTGGACGAAATTTTTAGAAAAGTTCTATCATTACCCATTACTTTAATTCTCATTTTTAGATTTACCGAATTCGATATTTTTTGTTATCGATATTATGTGTATATCGGAAACCAGAATAGTTATCGATAATTTGAAGCAAACTTGTTCTGCTCATGGTATAGGAGAACTTAAATACAAAATCTGAAGTCTCTAGCTCTTGTAGTCTCTGAGATCCACGCGTTCATACAGACAGACAGACGGACAGACGGACAGACAGACGGACATGGCTATATCGTCTCGGCTGTTGATGCTGATCAAGAATATATACACTTTATGGGGTCGGAGATGCTTCCTTCTGTCTGTTACATACTTTTGCACAAAACCTTTATACCCTTATTTACCCATTTTATGGGTTAAGGGTATAAAAAGCTTATATATCCCACAGTTTTTGAGCTAGGGCCACCAAATGTGGTGGCAAGATAGGCGATGATGACCCCCCAAAAACTGCACCAAAAGTTTGGATGCCACGCCCACCAATACCGCCCTAGCCGCCCCCAGCTGCCCCAACGCTTCGTCAAAAACGAGAATGAGTGTATCTTCCAGATTTGTGGAGCTAGAGCCACCAAATTTGGCACAAAGATAGCTTGCAACGACCCCCAAAAAACTGCATCAAAGTTTTGGAGCCACGCGCACCCCTTCCACCCCCCTTTCCCCACCTTTTACAAACTGTACCAAATTTTGTATGAGGTAGCAATTAACATTCCACATAGATCTGCAGCAAAAATTTGTATGCCACGCCCACCCATACCGCCCCCAGCCCCCCTTTCCAACTTTTTTACAAACTTCGAGCTAGAGTCACAAAATTTGGTATGAAGATAGCAATTGACATTCCACATAGATCTGCAGCAAAAATTTGGATGCCACGCCCACCCATACCGCCCCAGCCCCCCTTTCCCCACCTTTTACAAACTTTGAGCTATTGTCACCAAATTTGGAAGGAAGATAGCTGGTTGCATCCTCATCTGCATCGGAGAATCTTTAAGGCAGCGTACACCCCTGCTCAGTCCGTACTCCTTTGCAATCAGGCCTCTTTTTACCGGTTTTAATACTGGTATCGAGTATGCCGCAGTCGGTTGCGTCCGACTGCAACGTTTCCACTTGTTTCTCTATCTATTCGTAACCACTTACTGCATAGTAATCTAACGCTGGTTTTTCTGGGTTTTTCCACTCAACAAATAATGGACCACTTCGTTTTTTGTAGAATTTCCAAGAGCTTTTACGTTAGCTTTTCAAATTTGTTGTAGTTGACAATAAATAAATAAATATATTGTATATTTAATTGTTGCTGCGTTTGGAGTTGTGTTTGTAACTATTAATTTTAACATTGATATGAAACTGTTATATATTTTGGTGTTTTCTTTCACCTACGTTTGAGAACATACTCCTTTGAATTGTTATTTGTGTTATTGTGTCTTCTATTAAGCTAAATTTACATTGGGCTTCTGTTTTTACTTAATCACCTCGTTTATTTGCCAAAGGCACCTCTTTCTGGAATTCAGTGCTATCCGAACAAAATTATTTTTATATTTTTAAATCTATTTATTATTGATCTTTTAAGTACTTGAATCTTAAACGATTCAAATGTTTACTTACTTTTGGATGCACCAATCAAATTCACTGCTTATGTTCGCTACAAAGTACTTTCTCTGTATTACATTAGTGTTAGGGAACTGCCGGTTCTGGAACAGGATGTAGCTGTCACTTTTATTACCCCCAATCATAATTTATTAACCCACTTGAGAATCAGCGATCCCTTTTTTACACTTTTATTACCCACTTGAGAATCAGTGATCACAGGATCTGGTTTCAAGTGTGTTCTTGTTTTAAGTGCATTGCCTTGCACACATACAAGCAGGCAACAGTATGCATTGTTTTTTGTGAAAAGCAGCAACATAAAAACATTCAAGTGGATTATTTGATCATACGATCTGGTGTCAAGGATACGCCTGTTTAACGTGCGTTGCATTACACACCTGCAAGCAAGCCACAATCATAGATGGCATTCTTAAGGACAACAACAACAAGATTCTTGAGAAGCATGATCAAAGGATATGGAGTCGAGAGGGCGCGTCTTTGACGTGCGTTGCATTGTAAACCTGTTTATGGTCATGACGTGCAGTGTGCAAAGGAAGAAAGGATAGAGAATAGAGAAAAGCGAGCGCTTGTTCGATGTGCGTTGCATTGTTATGGTCAACAGCAACAACAACAACAACCTTCGTGGGGGGTTCTTTCAACAAGGGATGGAAATTTTCTTACGCAGCAGAAGCAGCAAGGTCATAACGTTTATCCTTATGATCTTTAGGACAGGATCAGTTTTAACTTTTAAACCAATTAGTGTTAGAGTCAAGTGTGCTACTTTTTTAAATACGTTGCTCTGCACACGTACATTGTTATTGTCAACCTTCGTGGGGACGTTATGTGTACAAGGATGGCAGCAAGATCAACACATTATTTTTCAACCAGAGTATTGATACTTGTAGATTAAGATTAAAATGTGTTAAAGGAGGAAAGAGTTAAAGGGGGAAAGTGTTAGAAGGAGAATGTGTGTTAGAGGGGGAAAGAGTTAGGGAGCGAAAATGTTAGAAGGAGAATGTGTGTAAGGGGAGGAAGGTGTAAGAGAGGGAAAGTGTTAAAGGGAGAAAGAGTTAGGGAGAGAAAGTGTTAGAAGGAGAATGTGTGTTAGAGGAGGAAAGAGTTAGAGGGAGGAAGACTTAGAGACAAGTTTGTGCATACTTGAAGTGCGCTAGTCAAAGGTCAAGTACATTAGTTGGCTAATGTGTTATAGGTATCACCGTCCGTGAGGATCAGTGAGCAAAATACCTTGCATATGAAACTATTAAGTGCTAGAGTCAAGTGTGCACAGGCTTCTTAGCTACAAGTAAGTAGATAAGAGAGAGAGTCAACTGTGCGCAGGTTTCTTAGCTACGATTAAGTAGATAAGAGAGAGTCGAGAGGGCGCCTGTTTGACGCGCGTTGCCTTGCACACCTGCAGGCAAAACATAAAGAATGAATGTTTGTGAAAACCTGTGATCAAAGAATAAAAGGATTGAGACAAGATTTTGCTTGTTTGAAGTACGCTAGTCAAAGGGCAGTACATTCGTAGGCCGCATTATTTTGATCAAAAGCAACACCAACAACAACATTCGTTAGTGTTATGTAAGCCAGGGATGGAAATTTTTTCGCAGCAGCAGCAGCAAGATCAACACATTGTTTTTAAACAAGAGTATTGGGACTTGCAGATTTAGTTTGGAATATTAGAGGGGGATTATTATTATGTATTATTATATTAAAACACGCTCCCTTATGCGAATCTATACACGAGCGTCTATGAAATGCAGGTGGTATGTTAATTGATTGTCCCTCGTTCTAACGCACACCCAACTTATTCGCTACTTACGTTTCTAACCTTTATTTGCATAAATATGTTTTGATTATTGCACTGACTTCTGTTACTTTTATAGAGCTAATTAGTATAACTTTTTAATAAACCAATAAACATTTTTTAAATTGGTGTACTTTTTTAAGAAACTATCAAATTACGTTTTTCTTATGGGTATGTTTTAATTTTATTTCATATATATATATTTTTGAAGTCAACCAGGCTTGCCGAATTTACTAATGAAGATCACTGTGTTGTAATAAAAACTAACTGTGTTTTTGGTCCAATACATTATATTAAAAAAAAAAAGAAAAAAAAAAAAAAAAACATTTTTAAATTGGTGTACTTTGTTAATAAATTATGAAATTATGTTTTTCGTATGGGTATGTTTTAATTTTATTTAATATTTTTTTTATAAATTTTTGCAGTATGTTAAATTTGAGATTTATATTAAGCTTGTTCCGTTGAGGGATTAAGCAAACACAAACACCGAACATTAAGATTAATGACATATAGTTATAGCCGGTCGAACACACAAGTCATACTCCATAATTTTGTTTCGGCTTTATAAAAAGCTTTTTTAAGTCAGTATTATAAGCCTAAGTTCTAGTACTCACTATATACATATCTAAAAATGCTTTTATGTATGTCATTATTTTGAAAGCATAAATAAGTTCGTGTAGGTGGTATAATAAATCATGTTTTAACAAAATAATTTTGATCTTAATATTTATACTTCATCGTTTATTGAGATTATTGTTATTATTATTATTTTTTAATCCCCATATACTGGATTCCATTCTATCTCACTAATAATTTATTTTGCTTTTAGATTCTTTAAGGTAATCTTTTAGGCTTATCAAATAATATTTTCCTTAACTTTACCTCTGCTCGCTATAAGATTTTCGTCAAATGACACTTTTAATATTTAAGATATCCGTCAAACTATTTCTTATACTCAACTAAAATTATTTCATCAAACTCACATATCAAATAAAGAAAATGAAAACAGTAAGATGTTCTTAGCAGCTTGATTGTTTTTTTTATAAACGGGTTTTACTATACTTTTTCCCAGTATGCTACTTACGATAAAAATGTATAAAGAATGTGTTTTGTACTCATTTACTGACTTCAAAAATTCTTCTATTGATGTTGTCTGATACCCTATCTTAATTTGTGTTATATTTAATCGTTTTCTTCAACTTAGTACTCTTTTGATTTTTAAATCATTTATGTTAAGTAATTAGCTACTTTGACTAGGCTTTACGCTTAAACAAGATAGATTGTATTATTGTCCATAAAATGTTAGCTTTATTTAAACAGGGAAATCGGTCGGACATTGATTTTTCACTTTATAATTGATTGCTTTAATATATTTTAACTGTCAACCTATATACCTTTCTAATTTTTTTGTGATTATGTTAGATTTTTATATTTCCAAACTCATTGCTTAAACTAAGAAAATTTCGTTGCTAATTTCTTATAGTTGATGGATAGTAATATTTTATTTCATTATTCTCCCTTTTAAAAATCTGAAATCCACGCTGGTAGTTTACAATGTCAGCGTGGAAACCAGTTCGAATTTTCGAAATTGTATTGCAGCTGCTTATGAGCTTTGAACAGCTGATGCTTGTTTCATGTTTATGGCAAACCATAAGCAGTCATGACTCTGCACCACTTCAATAAAGCGTGCAGTTTTTTGCTCGTCCATTTTTGTTTAATTTGCGAGAATTAAAAAAATTGCAACTAAATTGTGACGACGCGTGTACAATGTCAGCTAAATTGTGAAATAAACGCAATTCGAACAATGCAATCAGCTGATTCGAACTCGGCTTGCACATGTGAAATGGCGCGAAAATTAAACGATTTGCTTTTCTTACAAAACAATGATTTTATTGTTATATATGCGTTAATATGTACTAAATAAATATTAAATAGTGAATTATATTAACATTTACCTCTGTATTGACTAAAATAGTGGTAAAAACATTAGATCTTACGAAGATGCGACACCTATTGACAGCCATTTTGAGTAAAATACAGGTTAGAGCTTTGGTGCTTTCAAGCACATGTTGCTAATTTCGAAAATGCGACACCTATTGACAGCTTTTAAAACTCAATTTTCATATAGCTTTTTTCCACTCCAAGCTGAGATGCAAGCGAGACCGGTTACAGATTGGAAATGAGGGAGACAAACTTATGTGAAAAACATGTGTGTCAGACAGGAACAAAACATTTTCCAATCTCACGCTGACATTGGTAACGCTGCCTGAGGGAGAAAAACTTATGTGAAAAATATGTTTGTCAGACAGGAACAAAACATTTTCCAATCTCACGCTGACATTGTAAACGCTGCCTTAAGTATCAACTACTATTGTTCCTTAACTGTGATAGATGCAGTTTTGTTACATATCACTTCAATTTTTTTCTTTTAATTTTTTATTTTTATTTTTTGTATACGCTTTAATATTTTTAATGAGATCAAGACTATTCTGTTCTAGATGCCATGTTATAAGGGCTTATTTATTCAGTTAATTATTATAATTATTTCTTGAGGAAATTTATTTTCTTTAGTGCTCAAAACTTATTGTCGCTAAAGGATTTATTTTTCCCTGTTCTGAGATATTTCCTAAATTCATGAAACCATTGTAATGTGTTCTATTCTTCTTGAGCATTTGCATTAATCTTGAATTTGGATGACAAAATAAGGTTGTGATGTACTAAAGCTCGAGATGACGTAAAAGTCGGTGTTTTGCACAACGGGCGGTAAAGTGCTTAAAATTTTTAATTGTACTGTGTTTTTGAAATAATGTACGTTAACTATCACCGGATTATACGGTTTATACCCACTAAATATTGGTATTTTAATATTTTTTTTTTCCTTTGTATTAGTCGTTTAATACACTCTAGCTCTTGATCCTGTGTTTTGATTTTAGATTAGGGTCTGATTTAATTGTATACTGTTTGTGGAGGAGGCTCCAAATAATATGATTTGATTTGGTAATTGTATGGTAAGATTTATTCTTCTATTTTGTGGTTCTATTGTAGAACACTTCTTGTGTGTATGTTAAACTAATAAAA